>OW026519.1:68341910-68816910 GCA_932274085.1 Protocalliphora azurea
CTAAATAAATATCAATTTTCAATAAGTGTAACAACTTAAATATATATATATATATATATATATATATATATATATATATATATATATATATATATATATATTAAAAATATATATATATTAAAAATTAAAAATAGGTGTTTTTATTAAACAAGTAAGCGGTTGAAATTTATGTGAATTAAAAAATCCAAATTCATAACATATTAAAAAAGAAAAAAAAATTTATTTACTAGATATTTCTGAAATTTAATGCAAAGCCCTTGTTGTAATCAGTCCAATTTTTTCCAAAAACAAAAGTAACTCTTCAAAAAATTAGAACTTGTTTGGAAGATTGTAGAAAATTGCTAATAAAATCTTATTCGATGGGCTTAGTGAAACGGATTGATTCCTCACTTGTCTATTTTAAGCAAAAGAATTCTGGAGATGTATTTAAGTATTTCGAAATTGAATGAGAAACTTGTTTTATTTTTTGGTTCTAGTTTTTTGGAGTATTGGTTACTCGAAGCTAGGCAACATTATCACGGTAAATAAATTCACGTACAAGTGAATTTTGGGGAGAAAAATTTGGATTTACGATATGTTCGAATACAATTATTTTGCTCTATTCCTTGAATTTATTTTGTAAACAAGGACATCATCTGGAAGCACATTATTAAATTTGCCTTTAATGAAATTTGTTATACCATCAACCGTAGTAACATAATAAAATCTAGTTGCAAAAACAGTTTTTCACGAGGTTCAGGTGCTGATATCGTTGAAACATTCGAGGAAGGATTTGTTGGAATGTTAATATTCGAACTTGATATTGAAGTCAATGACGGATATGGGGCTTCGATGGTGTTTCCAAGTGGAAACATATTAAAGAGATATTAAAGAGAAATTGTATTTAGATATTAAAGAGAAATTGTATTTAGATTAAACGAGAATGGATGGGATCATTGCAACGTGGTCAAAGACGTTGTCGGTAAGGTGATTTCATTATAATTATGGGAATATCTGGCGATTTATCAATAATCTTCTGTCATTTTGCTGAGTCTTTGAAAATTCATCTAAATTGGGATTGGAAGAGATATGAAGTCTCTATTTAACTGCTCAAATTCTCTTTTGAAGCTTTTAAAGTTTTAGAACACAGCATTTATCTGTCTACAACGGGGACAGGTCCAGCGAATAAATTTTGAGGGATCAAAGAGTGTATCAGCATCTCGAGAGCTAAGGCCGCTGCATTTCAAATGATAGTACTAATATTCAAACAATTTATGTTACAAGAAATACTTTTAACGACATTCACACAAAAATGTTTGCCAGGTAATATAATTATATTCACCGACAGATGGCGCTATAATGTAGTGTTATAATTATAAGTAATTGATCTAAGACAAATGTCACACGGTTATAAAAAATTTTACTTTACTTTAAATAGTTGTTAGTAAAAACAAATACAATAAAGTAAAATACGAAAATAGGAATTATAAAAAAAGAACAAGGAAAAAATAATATGTAAAATGTTGTAAATGAAACGTTAATACTCTACAAAAAAGACAAATATCTTATCCACGTAATTTATTAGTTAGTTAAAAGATTAACTTATCTTTGTTATCCAGCAGTATTTTTACAATTTTAGGATCAATATATTATAATAAAATTTAAAAAACTTTCACGAGTGTGGAGCATAGTTAAATTGTACACTTTTACAGTTAAGATTCCCAAATTTAGAGCTTTAGAAACAAAATTTATAATATTTTCATTACACAATTCAATTGTGTCTTTTGTATAATGAGTAGTATTAAAGAGAAATTGTATTTAGATTAAACGAGAATGGATGGGATCATTGCAACGTGGTCAAAGACGTTGTAGGTAAGGTGATTTCATTATAATTATGGGAATATCTGGCGATTTATCAATAATCTTCTGTCATTTTGCTGAGTCTTTGAAAATTCATCTAAATTGGGATTGGAAGAGATATGAAGTCTCTATTTAACTGCTCAAATTCTCTTTTGAAGCTTTTAAAGTTTTAGAACACAGCATTTATCTGTCTACAACGGGGACAGGTCCAGCGAATAAATTTTGAGGGATCAAAGAGTGTATCAGCATCTCGAGAGCTAAGGCCGCTGCATTTCAAATGATAGTACTAATATTCAAACAATTTATGTTACAAGAAATACTTTTAACGACATTCACACAAAAATGTTTGCCAGGTAATATAATTATATTCACCGACAGATGGCGCTATAGTGTAGTGTTATAATTATAAGTAATTGATCTAAGACAAATGTCACACGGTTATAAAAAATTTTACTTTACTTTAAATAGTTGTTAGTAAAAACAAATACAATAAAGTAAAATACGAAAATAGGAATTATAAAAAAAGAACAAGGAAAAAATAATATGTAAAATGTTATTGTAAATGAAACAAACGTTAATACTCTACAAAAAAGACAAATATCTTATCCACGTAATTTATTAGTTAGTTAAAAGATTAACTTATCTTTGTTATCCAGCAGTATTTTTACAATTTTAGGATCAATATATTATAATAAAATTTAAAAAACTTTCACGAGTGTGGAGCATAGTTAAATTGTACACTTTTACAGTTAAGATTCCCAAATTTAGAGCTTTAGAAACAAAATTTATAATATTTTCATTACACAATTCAATTGTGTCTTTTGTATAATGAGTAGTTGATAAATTTTGTTAAAATATCACAGAACCATTGTGTTGTTAAATAAAAGTTTTTATAGACCGCTCTAAACACTTTTCGATATAAATTTTGGTGTTTATTAGTGTTTTTACAACTATTTCTTTGTGTTACTAATAGATAGTTAAAAAATTTACAATTTTGGAGAAATTTGAAAATGTTTTTTTGTGCATATTTAGCACAGACCTCTTCTCTGTATCGACTAGAGTGATCGTCTCAGTTTTCCGGTTTCGGTTTAAGTGCTATCGGTTTATTAAATGTTCATTTTCATTTTTAAACATAAAAAACCGGTTTTAAAAATAACATTTTATATCAAAAAACCTGTCCCTCATTTGCTGCAAGAACGTCATAACTTAAAAAAACTATTTTCTCAGGAGATGCATTTTTAGTTTTATGTTGATATATATTTTTAAAAATTTTGAATGAAAATAATACTGTGGTAAAATTTAATCACTTTTCTGGAAAACTTAACCTAGTGTCTACATTAGGCAAATTTATATCAAAACAAACGTCAAAATCAGTGCGAATATATACAAGGTAACCTTAGTTAAACAGCTGATTATTATTTTGGTTGTTACAGTTGTCAAACTGCATATATAAAAAACAATAATGAATACGCCATATTGTTGTATTTGTGCAACTATTGCCACCTTCCACAAATTCGCGTTAAGTTTGACGTTTGTCTTAATAAAAAAATCTCTAATGTAGACACTATGTAACGATGTTGACTACACAATTGCTGACGCACAAATAAAATAATACGTTGGACAGTGGGGCAGAATCTAAAATTGTTGGAAATAAATCTTCTAATCGGTTGGTTGGATTTACTTAAAATTTCATATAGGAGTGTACAATATTAAGTTTGGAAGAGAGGTCCTATTGGTGTTAAAAATAGAGTACCTCTGACATAGAAACTTTTTAACCTTCTTCTTAAAACATGTTCTATTTATCTCTTATAGCTTTCAAGTTATTTGCACCCCTTTCACGCCCACTCTTCATAATAAGATTGTTTGCAATATATGAGTAGTCACATTATTCAAAATTTATTATTTATTAACATTATATCCTATATTAGCTTTTGTAGAATGCACGATATATATATATATATATATATATATATATATATATATATATACTATAGATATTTGAGAATAAATTATTGTTATTATTTCTAAACTATAACTTTAAACTGGAACGAATGAAATATTATAATTATGTACAACTTACTTATCGCTTCCAAACGTTTAACGTTTCTCGATGTTTTCAGATAAAATGTTCTCAAATTATAGAAAATAATGGCTAAAATGAGAGTGGGTATCAGATACAATGGATTAATCACAGCTATAACAATAACAATGCCAAGTAATGAGAGAAAAATCTGTATAACATCCATCATAACTGCTGGCAGTATTTCATCTATTTGACCCATATCTTTAGAAAAACGATTAAGTATACGGCCGGAGGGATTTGTATTGAAAAAGTACATAGAAGCTCGTGTAATGCCTCTAAACATAGAGTTGTGTAGATTCTGCGAAGCCTTCATGGCCACATTGAAAAATAAGAAACTTCTAGTCACCGTTATTATAATAGTGGCTACGGTTATAAATGTGAATATGTAAATGTCTAGCATTTCAGGATCTATGTGAATATTATATTGATTCAGAAATATGGAAAGTTTTGCCTCAATTTGATGAGATGATGCTGGATCTAAAATTGCATCGGTTTCATCGTATGAAGTGTTATTGACATGTTTGGCAACTTGTTCAATACGTTCAGCTTCTATTGTACCTTTCTTGTTAACCCTTTTAGAAGAAATTAGAAAAGAATAATTAATTGTATGTACAAAAGAATACATGCCGCATTTAACTCACCAATATGATAAGAAATAATCACCACTTGAAGCCAAACATTGTGACAGTACGCAAAATACCAGCATTACAATAAACATGAAAAACCCGCCTCCAGCTTTGAAATATTTCTTATATAAATCCAAACCAATTTTGCCTTCTTCTTGACTTTCCTGCACTTGCATGGCATTATCTTCTACCGTTGAATCGGCTGCTGAATTAATGGATACTTCACTATTTTGACGATCAAACATACGACTGCCCGAACGTGAACGAGATTTTACTTCCATGGAATCGTCTTTTTCTGGATCTGCCAACATTTGAGCAAAATCTAAACCACTTTCTCGCAGAGATTCATATGAACCAACCGCACTAACACGTCCTTTGTCCATAATAACAATTTGATCGGCTGCTTGTAGGAATTGTAGTTGATGTGTCACCAGTACAACAATATTGTCCCGTAGAAAACCACGCATGCATTGATCGAAAAGATGACGTCCAACGTGAGTATCAACAGCACTTAAGGGATCGTCCAATAGGTATATTGATGTTTTGCGATATACAGCTCTAGCTAAACTTATGCGTGCCTTTTGTCCACCAGATAGTGAGGCGCCGCGTTCGCCCACTACGGTTTTATCACTGAAGGGCAAAAGTTCAAAATCACGTTCTAAGGCACATTTCTTGACCACTTGATGATAACGCTTCTTATCCATAGGTTGGCCAAAAAGTATATTTTGTCGTACTGTACCGGTGAAGAGCCATGGTTCTTGTGAAGCATAAGAAACAGTTCCATTAGTTTTGATGGTACCAGATTCAGGTCGCAATTCACCCAGAATACTTTGGATAAGACTGTGGATGAAAGAAAAATTTATGATAATTAAAAAAGATAAATATAAATATATTATTGACTTTATAGAAAGATTTTAGGAAGAATTCCATTTTACCAAAAAAAATTTCAAGTTCATACAAATAGCCACAACTACTGTTTTATTTTTCAGAACTTTATAAAGTTATTATAATTATTATTACATTATATAAATACATTATAATGTAATAATAATTATAATAATAACTTTTAATTTTTTACTCAAATCCATTTTATTTAAGTTTAATTAAAATCTATTAAAAACTTAAAAAACCAAAACGAAATAAAATAAGTTTTTAAAAAAACAATAACAGATGGAGCCATTGTATGTATTCACTACTTTTCGCATTGATTTTCAATGAAAATTTAAAAGTTTCGTTGTCTTATTTTGTACCGGCGTGAGCCGATAAATTCGGCGGCTACTGATAAAGTAGAAAGTCGATTGACTTTGCACCGGTCAGCTTGTATCTCTGGCCTGTGCCTCGATACAAGTAAGTGAGTCGAAAATTCGTTTCGATAAATTGCATGAGAAACAAGAAATATTTGTTTTGCGATATAGTTAGATAAAAGAGGCCCTGAGTACTATGACCCATAGAATCTTTTGTGAAGCCTTTAAGTTCACCAAGACAAGTTTAGGCTTCGAATGAATCCAATTATTTTGTTTGGTGAGAGCATATACTATACCCTTCCCGTGAAGTTTGACTCTGCGAGATCGCAATACAGAGCAGTCTCATAATATGTGTTCTGATGTCTCGACTTGCAACATAATTATCTATACTAGCCACTTTCAACATTTTCGAGGATATTCTGATGGTATCTAAGACCGAATGGTCAGTGAGTAACCCCGTTAGTACTCTACGGTCTCTTTTTTTAAGCAACAGCAACTTTGGAATTTTACAAGGAGATAAAGAAACAAGCTTTTTGTCCCGGGGGATTATCTACTTAAGCGACCAAATTCCTCGTGGGCGGATACCCAACAATGTGTTAATGTAGTGTGCGTCTCTAGTTCGTTCAGAGATATTACGCAGTCCATGACGATCGTCGACTTTATCTCATTATATATGCGTATGCCTCTCGATTTTCTCCTCAGTCGCATACGAAGTTGTCGTAAATTTCTGCGTGAAAAATCGATGGGTGTTTAGCCATTGGTAAAGCTCGCTGGAAATTGGATCCAAACACACCGTCGTCTGCGTGTCGGGTATTGGGGAAACATATACTGACAATTTGAAATCACTTGCCTATGTTATTTGTAGAGAATTCACTTCAAATATTATTTTATATTTAGTATGTGTTCTATTTATTTTTAGCAATAAAATTAGTTTTTACTTATACAAAAAAACATAAATATTAACAAATTTCTAAGGACACTGCTTGTTTTGTAAAAAATAGTTTTGCTTTGTCAACTGGTTTGTTTTTTCCAAGATACTGTTAATGTTGACAGAATTTAATTATTGTTGCTTAAACTGTCGGTGTGATTTCAAAACGTTTCGTGCTTTCAAATCACAGGGTTTTCAGGACACCCCTGATAGTCATTCATTCAAATTGAAGGACCATTTTCAAGTAGTTCCAAGATCCGCATTTGCCCCACCAGGTCTCCAGTTTTTAAATTGACAATACCTGGCATGTGTTAACACATCTACAAGCCTCCTCCATTACCGAAATATACAATGGAGGAATGTACAGAATGGCTCCTAGGGAAAAAGCAGGATAGTTCTCCATTGCGTCTAAGATAGTTACACAAGTGAAGCGATAGACCTTGCCCAGTATGGCTCTCGCATTGGCCTTCCATGTTCAAGGGCACCAGGCTAAAGCAGCGTATGGTCTTTCATGTTCTAGGGCACCAGGCTAAAGCAGCGTATGTCCAGTATATTATTCTCGGTTCAAGACCCCAAGTCTTACCAAAAGGACGTTGACAGGCATAAAGTGCTAACTGTCTTTTTGGTAACATTGTACAATTGTTGGTTCCAAGTGAGTGAGAGTGAGTGATATTATCTAGTATGATTTCCAAGCTATTTCACTTCATTTGAGAAGTCAATAGATGAACCATTCAGAATTGGCTCTATGAGTCTCAGACTTTTGCGACGAGGGAATTGTACAATGATGGTTTAGAAGAAAAATATTGTTAATATAAAAAGATTGAACATCAATTAACATAATAACAGAAATATTATTCATAATAAAAAATAAATAAGAATATTAAATAAATTCAAAATAAAAAAAAATTGCGTGACAAAATTAATTGAACAAACTGTTGAGTTTAATATTCTGTGACAATCCCTTTACTTTTGGGAATTAAACAAATAGTATATTAATTGTATTTTATTTGCATTGGCATTGCTGTCCAAGCCTCCCGGATTGCAGAGAATAGTCTTTCTGCTCTTCCGATTTACCATTTTTCATAAGTTTATAATAGTCTTGAGATCATGGAGCTGTGTTGACTTGACCATGACGTTACCACTTGCTGATGTGGTCAATTTTTAATTAATTTTTATAATTTTTCATATTATCTTTATCATGTTTGAATATCCAAGGGATCAGTATTTTATTTCTGGCATGTGAAAATATTACTACCTGCTCGATATACTTTTTTATTCATTTTACCATTACTTTAACGTACCAAAAAGCATCATTAGATGTCGCCTCCATGATTTATACTACCCTGACAATGTAGGGAATGATAAATGGGCTGACTAACACTTCTATATCATCTAAATTGCTCATATTAACTTTGATTTGTCTGAGGAAAAAAATCTATTCTCTATATTTTGAGTACAGTTGAGGTTTATGAGAATAAATTCAGTCGTGTTTTTTATTTTTCTTGGAAATAAATGGCGTTTTGCAGACCTGTAGAATTCGACTCCGGTCTTAACTGCTCTTCTTCAGATTGCACGCATGGTAATTTTAATTTTAAATTTAATGTTTTAGGACCACTTGGAGCAGTCTTATTATGATCGTTTTGACTTCCTCTAATAATTTATGTATCATTATTATCTTGCACGGCTTCCATAGTCTACCGCTTCTGATGTTATTAACTTATTTGTAGCGATTTACCCAAATTTTTCAAAATTAACAAAAAATCCTTTAATTTTTGTACTATTTTAGATAAGGCAGAATGGTAATTTTTCTTTGATGCTTCGACAAAAACCTATTTTGTTCAGTTTGTTTTGTCGTACTTTATTAAGAGTTGCGTCAATACTTGATTAAATTTTATATTATTTAGACAGGAAAAGTGTAAAAATTTATGTGTTTTTATTTACAGCGGAAAAAACTTCATATGGAAGTAAAGATTAAAAAAAAAAAAATAATAAAAAAAGTAAAAAAATAATAATATTACTCTACTCATACGAAGACCATCTTCTACTGTACGTGGCAAGCCAGGACACAGGACCTGTTGTGATATATTGTCACAGTCTTGTTAGAGAAAGCTTTGGAAGGTGTCATCCATTGCTGGAAATTTAAAAGGGCTAAAGTTCGTTATAGCCCAATTAATTCTATCTTCATCAAATATCCTTTTCGACAATCACTTACTTCTGTTGGTCATCAAGGGCAGTCATGTAGAAATTTGAGCTGATGGCAAAGACAGTGATCCTGGAAAGTGAGTTTCCAGAACAAGATCGCAAGTTTCTTCCGGAGATTCAGTATACGTCCCGCCAAGACGCTTCAGCGTGCAGAGATCATTTGTATGATATATTGCTAAGGCTTAATGTAGGAGGAGTTGTAATCCCTCTCAAACAGGTTGGTTTGTCAAACTATCGTTGATGGTCATTGATCATGACAAGCTATACCTGACAATAGTTATGTTTTATCCTTAGGAGTATCAGGCTTATTTGGCCCGATAATTTGGTAGGATTGTGTTATTATAATTGATGTTTTAAGTTAGATATTTTATTTAACAATGAAAAATTATACAAAATTTTTCATTTACAAAAAAAAAAAAAAAAAAAAAAAACAAAAGCTTTTATAAGTTCAGAAATTCTTTTAGCCTCTTTACAAGCTTCTGATAATGCTATGAGTTCTGCTTCAGCTGTAGACAAAGTTTTTCTACACGATCAGTTAATAACACCACCATTAAAATGAAACACGTAATCACTATGGGATTTCCTATCATTTTGGTTTTCAGCCCAATCTGCATCCACGTATTCATTATTTTCTGTCAAACTACTAAATTTTAATGATAATATAGCTGATCCTTTAAGATATTTTATAACTCGTTTTATTTCACCCCAATTCTCTTAGATGGTGCTTGAGATTTATGAG
This sequence comes from Protocalliphora azurea, assembly GCA_932274085.1. Lineage (NCBI taxonomy): Eukaryota > Metazoa > Arthropoda > Insecta > Diptera > Calliphoridae > Protocalliphora > Protocalliphora azurea. The sequence goes on from OW026519.1 coordinate 68,351,572, forward strand.
CTAATATTGCAACACTTGTAGTAATATCTGATCTTGTATTTAAAGATAAATATAAAAGAGATCAAATTGTTTTATGATAGTTTGTTATCTATTAATTTTTAGTGGAATTTCTGAAGAACTTCCATTCCGAGATAAATTCGACATGATGAATTTGAATTTAATATTTTAAAATTTTCTTCAAAAAGATTTACAATTTTGCTTGCAACAATCATGTCATCAACGTATATCAAAACGCAATTTCCTTCTTTCATTTGCTATAAAAATTATTTTTTTATTAGTTTTAAAAATGTCATTTAATCTGTTAATCTTGCCAATAATAAAAAGACAGTGTGCTAAAAACTCATCGCAAATTCAAAAACTAAAGGTTCTTATAACTTCTTATTCCAATTATAACTGACAATGAACAAAACAATTTAAATCAATAGAAAATATAAAGATTTTTTAAATAGTGAAATGGATTGGGAAATTGTTGTGCGAAAGTTCTAACGATGTAACAAACAATCTAAATACTTGTAATTACAAAATAAATTACTATTAAAAAACAAATATATATTAGGTGAAGATCGACTTTTTGATATCCTACACTTTTGTGTATGTTAATACTTAACATAGAACATTATATGGGTGCTATGGTTAATTTTATTTGAGCCAAATTTTATTAATATAGGAACACTTATGTGGAATTTAAGTACTTTTAACTGATTTTCGGGAAAGGTTCGTATATAGAAGCTACAATTAATTTTAAAGCGGTTCTTTTGAAACTAAATGCCATATTATTTGTAGGTACATAATTTTTTTTTTTTTTTTATAAAATGTTCTAGGATTACAAATATTTTATTTATGGAGAATTCAGTAGAAATACGCTTATATGTATTTAAGATATTTGAGCTTCAAAATATTACTCTGAAAACATTTATTTTGGGAAATAATGAACCAATTTCGACCAGCGAAGGAGATTCTGAGTCGATTGTATATTTTAGGGGGTTTCTCAATATCGTGTTGTAGGGGCTAAAAAATGTACATTATTTAGTTATTAAAACTGTGCAAGACAAAATAATTAAATAATAAGGCTACTCATTTAAACGCTTTAGTTTTCCATTTGTGTAATTGTGCAAATTTGCACTGCATGTTTCATGAACCCACTTTATGAAGTAAATAATTGAAAAATTTTGTTGAAAGCTATGATACATGCAATGATTTTATTATAATTAACGTAACTAAAATTTTTTACATTTATTAATAATTTTTAAATATAAACAAAAGCCAGCTGATTTACAAATGCACAGTTGTACAGCACAACAGTGCAAACTTATAAGTCTTGTGCAAATGATTTTCCATACAATTTTTGACAGTTCATTTGCGAATGTGCAAACTTGCATACATTACACAGTTTGCGAGGGTTTTGCGCGTTTTCATGAGAACTCTTAATAAAAAATTAAAAAGGGCACCGCATTATTTTGCAAATAACTGCAATAAAAGTGTTTTATCAATTTCGATGTATTTTCAATTGGAACATAATTTTGTGCACAATTTTTAAATTAACTTATAAAAATTTAAAATATGTGAGTGGTTTGGTACATGTACAATTGATATTGAATCTTTTCGCCAAACCTCCCAATTAAATAGCTCTTATTTTAAATCCTTAGATTTTGGAATTCATATTACCAAATGAGATTGGCTAAGTATCTATAACTCTTATTTGCATTCTATTTCTGTGAACACGTAATTGTAAAAGTAAACCTTATTTTCTATTACTGATCGACCTAGTTGTTTTGCAATTCTTAGTTTATTACAATCTGGTTTACCTTTGAAATCATATTGTAAGGACGTGAGAATAATTAAATTTTTGTTATTAAATTTTATATCCCGACCCCCTACAAAATAGGATCAGGGACCACATTTTGACAAACATTATTCTAAACATTTAAATTTTAAATACTTTTTTCTCCTAAAGACTAACTAAAGCTTATGATTAATATGCAAAGTATTTAAAACCTGAATACATTTATTAAGATTATATTAATTTTTATATAACAAATAACTTTGAATTTTTAAAATTTGGTTTTTTCCAAAATATTTTTTAGAAAAAAATTTTTGCCGTGGAAAGTTAGACATTTTTTAAAAATGAAATAATTCGTTGATTTTATCACAAAATTTAACTATGATGCAGTTTAGTAGTGAAAATTATAAACAAAGGTGATGAAAATACTTTCCTTTGAACACTTATTATCAGTTTATCCATTTTTCCGAGTATAAAAATACGAATAAAATAAAACGTAAATATAATAAAAACGCTTGGAATCGTCTTTGTAATGCTTTGTATACATTTCTACACGATCTGGAATAAAATCCAACATTTACAATATGATTAAAATGAATTTTTTAGTGACGTTAACATCAAAAGGTCATTATAATAGCACGTTGATCCAACATGCGAGTACTCTAAAACTAGAACCAATTTTGAAAAACGAAGAAAACTTGTGAAAAAATTACTGTTTTCAATAGTCTCATAAGAATTAGAGAAATGTCTGCTTTCAACAGTTATATCTACACGGATCTAAACAATTCGCGAAGTGATTATCAATTATTTAAAATGTAATTTAATACTAAATTAATAAATTACCTGTATCTCCGCTATAAAATCGATAGCATTCAAATATTTATTTTAATTACATATTATTTTATTATTTCAATCATTACCTCGATTTTCCAGCACCAACAGGACCAATAATTGCCACTAAAGTTCCCGGTTGCACACGCAAGTTAACATCATCCAATGTATATTCCGTAGAATTGGGATCCCATTTTGCCTTTACATTACTAATAATAATGCCAGCTTCTGACAAGGTAGCATGACTATTCGAAATCAAAGGTTCTTTTTCGGCTTCTTCATTTTCTAAATTTTCATCTAAAACTTTAACACCGTCTTTAACAGTAGATTGGTTACTGCCATCATAGTCGGCCTTTGGATCAATGGCTGACTTATCAACAATATCCGTATCCTCATACAGCATAAACTTTTGTATACGTTTAATAGACACCAAAGCCTCAGCCAATTGGGAAATGCCTGAAAATAGTCAAAGATTTTATTAGCATATTACTTTAAATGAGTACGAAAAAAAAAAAATTGAAAAAAAAAATATCTATTACCCTGAGGAAAGAATACTGTCATGGTTGTTCTTAAGATATTATAGTAAGCAGTTATAACAAATGCTTTTTCCGGTGTTAGGAAATGATTTAGTATTACATAACCAACTAAACTTAGAAAGATCGACACTCGTGTTAGGAACATTATGAAGGATAACAATATACCACGTATATAAGATACTTTTCTAATGCAATTGATTTCCTTTTTGCGAGCTTCAGCAACAATTTTACCAAAAGGTATTTCCCAAGCATACATTTTTATAACCTGTATACCAGATATAATCTCATTCATCATGCGCACACGTTCATCGGTGCGCAAAGCTGTACGCAAACGTAACACTGACGTCTTTTTGCCCAGCCAACCTTGTAAAGGTATAAACAACAGCATAAATGCTACACCAAACACAGCAGATATACCAATCTAAAATTACAAAAAATAATTATTAAAATAGAATAATTATAAAAAGAAAAATATTTATCCTCCAATACCTCTTTATACATTAAATATGTAATAAACATCGTTTCTACTGGACCCACCCACAGATAGTGTACGAATATTATAACCAAATCTAAACGTCCCACATCATTCGATATCAAATTTACGACTTGACCAGCAGTGGTATTGCCCAAAGCAGCTTTACTTAGGCGCAAAGACTTACGATAGATCATACTACACATAGCGACCCTTATCTTCATGCCCGTATGCATGGTGCCCAGCATATAAGGATGCATTATAAACACATTCAGTGCCGAACACAATATTACGCCAGCTGCATAAAGATAAGCCGTTTCTATGTTACTTTCCTCATTTGAATAATATGCTATCAATCCCAAGAGAAACAATGGCTGTAGAGTTCTGTGAATTAAAAACAAATTTTAAATGAATTGCTACTTAAGTTTAAATGATGTTTTTCTTACCTTAATCCCAATTCAAGCAAAAATAATATCAGACCTAATAGAGCAAAACGCCAACCAAACACACGCATTGAGGCGCGTAATAGACTGGGGCCTTTTTTTGAATTGGCAGTCTTTTCTAATTCCCTTTCCCAGGCATGACACATTTTATTGCCAAGAGTTTCTGAAATAAAAAAATAATTTTCTTAAATATACAATTCTGCGTATGTAGCTTTATATGTACATATATTGTGGTATGCTCTAAATATGTTTTCTTTTTATATTTAATAGAATCAGAAATAAAAAACTAGATTATAAATATGTAAGTATAAGTTTAATTAAATCGCCTACATTATATGGAGCAATTTAAATAATTTCTTTCTAATACTTTCTAATACTCCGAAATATATAAATCCAACCCAATTAGATACTTCCATTTTAATAACAATTTAATATTATCCTTTAATTGGAAACGAATGTTTTATTATTATAATAATATGGTTGCTACAATTATATAAAATATTCCAGTGTGCATAATATTATAAAAAAAGAAAATTAAAAATGATATGTTTGCCGTGACAATGCTCAATAATGTGTTATTCTCCGCGAGTATGGGCGTGCAAACATATCACAATAAGGTCACAATTAGGGTACGGGGTTTCCCTTAATATTTCTTTTCCCGGAAAACAGGAACGAAAAATAAATTTCCCGGAAATTTCCGGGATTGCCGGGAATTTTTTAAAACTTTAATTAAAAGAAAAAAGCTTTTATCTCTTATAAAGAAGACAAAACATTATAGATCATAATGAATATCAAAAAATTAAATAATATAAAAAAAAGTATAATGTCATTTTTTAGATTTAAAAATTGTAAATATTTTATACAAATAAAATACTTAATTTTTGTTAAAAACTGTATCTCAGATTTTTACGTTAATATGTTTTTGATGCTAAAATTTGTTTAAACAAAAGCCCTAATCTATTATATAAATTTAATTATAAATACATATCTACATACGTATATAGTTTTCTTTCTTTGTTTCTTGTCGTTTTATTTATATTTTATTTCTCATTTTAAAATATTTTTTATGTATTTTACCTAACTATGTAATTCTTACTAAAAGGTGATCCGAAGTGACAAATTTTTACACTATGAGATAACTAATGATTCTTTTGACCCAAATAAAAACTAACCGCTATTTTTTGCGGTTTTTGTCTCATAACCTCACTTTTTAATTTGGACACATTTTAATGTATGTCTGTGTAGCACAGAGTTTTTCAGTCAAATTCAAAATCTTTGTACAATATTTTTAAATATCGGATATCTACTATACCCTGGTTTATTTGGAGCGTAATATTTCTTTAAATGGTTTAGTCATAGCGGAAACATGTTTCAACATCTTTAATATTCAAACTACACTAATTGGAATTTTGGAACGCAATACCCATATAATACAATGACTGATCGCCAGAAATAGGCAAACAAATTAAGTAATTGACAATCTATACTATCATACAATTTTAATTAGTTCTAGTTATCTCTAAATTGTATTATTTAGAAATTATCCGTAAAATACCAGCAAATAACCAATCAAAAGGATACTAGCTTTTTAAGTAAAAAAAAATTATGTTCAAATATATCTTGAGAGTTGAATTGCTTTAATTTAAACATGAATTTGGGAAATATTAAAAATTGGTTCCCAAACAAAATGTTTGGATCGATCATAGCGTTTAGAAATCTGATGGAAAAAAGTCATTTATATATGAATACATTATGAGATTAGTTTTTTTAAATACCCAGTTTTATTTTGGAAGTTCTATCATTTACAGATTCATTGTGTCAATAAAATCTTATCGAAGTTTAACTTATTTCATATTCATTTCAAACAATTTTATAAAAAATCTAAAATTTAAACATGACAAAAATAAAAATCTAAAATTTAAACATGACAAAAATAAAGTTGATTTAAAATTTCCTGTCAATGAACTTATAAGTACTAATATTCGATAAACCATAGATTAATAGATCTCTAAGAGGAAATAACCTAATTTAATTGTCAAAAATTTTATTCATGCAACATTAACGTTCCTCTCAGATAAAGTTCTAGTTGTTTCTTATGCGGTAAGTACCATATTTAAAGTAACGTCAATCTTTACTTATATCAAGGTGTTAAAAATAGTAAAAATTTTTATATAGGATTTTAAACCTATGCGAATATTTAATTTCCCGTTTTCGCGGAAAAATAAAAAAAATCCCGGGAAATCCCGGACCCCAAGTTACAACTTAAGAAACATTTTAGCGCTTACGTTTTGGCGGATTTTTTTGATTTATAATGTTTTTGAGAATTTGAGATATATGTATATCATTACCGATATTATGATATACATATATATCATATATCCTCTTCCTATTAGATCTTAGGTGAAAATTTTAGAAATTAGAAGCGGAATGATACCTGTAACGAAGGTTATAAAAAAAGAATTAAAATAATTACTTACTTAGAAATTTAAAAACTAATAAACGTTTTAATAATATTTCTCTTCACATCATATGAATATAATCCAATGTCTGCACAAAATCAGTAAAAGCTGTATTATTACTATGGTAGTCGATGCGGTTTTCCCACCGGTTTTAAAACCAGTTTTTTCGGTTTAAGTACTGTCGGTTTTTCAAAATGTTTATTTTTCGAATGTCGAATAAACCAGTGTTTTAAACACAAACAACCGATTTTAATGATTATTTAAAAAAATATATGTACTAAATTTAGGAAAATTTTTTTAACTGATTAATATTCATAAAGCTATTTTCTTGTTATGTTTTATAAATATAGATTAAGTTTAAATTGAAATTAGTTCTATAAGTTTAAACCTTATCTTGGATGAAATGTGCATATCAGTGGAATTAGTTTTATTTTCTCTTGTAACACCTGTAACATTCTTACAAAAAATTTAAAAATTTTAACGTTCTTATTAATTCAATATTTGTAATAATACATTACTTCATTTTTTGAAAGGAGTAGCAAAATCGATTTCGAAAATATTGAGAAACGATTTTTCTATTTTAATTTATAGTTTCTGTACATATTTGGTGATTATTTTCCTACTGTAATTAAAATTTGTTTCTTAAATTAATTATATACAATAAATTTTAACCACAATATTAAAAGATTTGTTAATTTTTTTTTAGAGAAATATAGTTTTTTTCTTATTTCCTTTTTTACGGAATTTTAAAAACAGCAACTGTTTTTTAAAAAATCCAATTATTCGAACTATTCTAAAACCGGTTTATCTAAAAAATCGAATAATCAAAAGAACAATAATCGATCACTCTAATTATTACTTAATTTAATTATTTGAAGAACTTACGTAAACGTGGTTGCTTCAAGGGATATTTAATGCTGTATTTGTCAACAACTTTGTCATCATATTTTTCCTTAAAAAATTCATTGCAAAGTTCTTAAATGTAATAGTGTTATTATTGTATTAAAGTGATAAACTATAATCGGCATTTTTTTTTTTTTTTTTTTTTTTATGAATTTATATTTATGTACTATATACTATGTCATAATTAATTACAAGAGTATAATCAACACAGAAGAATCAACACAATAGAATAATGACTCAGTTAGTTTTTGCTTACTGTTACGCTGCGGATCTGAATTGTTCTGTACGCTCACTCATCATTCCATAAGCTAAAAGAAAAACAGCTCATTCGCAACCCAACAGAGCGCAAAAACTAACTAAGCTATAAAGATGTCCTGAAGATTATATTCTGCTATGTGTATAAAAATTTCGTATCTAATATGTTACATAATGTCTCTAACATCAATCAACAAATAATAATTTTAGAGTATTGAGAGAATTTATTAACTAAAAACTACAAAAAAAATTTATCAAATGGGGTAACAGGTACCGTTACCATAGATTTAAATATTTTGTTCCCATTGGCAACAAATTAATTCCACAACTATTAGAAAACCAATTCGATCATAAACATTTGGCCCAGTTTTTTTATTGTTCTTTTTTTTTTGTATAAATTGTATAATTATTTAATTTCACGTATGAAAAGTAAAGATAAATTAAATTTACAATTTATATTGTTAATATTTAACAAAACAAAATTTAAGTAAATTAAAATAATTACATATTTAAAAAAATATACTTCATTATGCAATTTTTATTTTTTAAATTGAAATATTTTCCTACAAATAGGTAATAAGGTTATATGTCATGGAATAATTTAAAAAAATAAGGGAAAAATATTAATAATCCGTAAACATACAAACAAAGTTATTCTTAAATTAATCAAAATTAAATTCAATTTGTATTTATTTCTTTAACAAAATTTATTAAAAAGTTCAATAACATTGAAAGCAAAATTTAAATTGTCTTTTCTTAATATTTTGTAAACAATGATAAATGATTTTTTAATAATTTTATTCGCTGATAACACGAAATAATCACATCATTTTAAATACATACAAAATATATTTACAATGTATATATGTACATAAATACAAAAAAAAAAAAAATCTGCGTTAAAAAAATGTTTTTACTGAATTCTACTGTTTTTTACGGAAATGCATTAAATAGAAAAATTTTGTATACTCTACATTACTGTAAATGGTTAGATTTTCATCCTCATAAATGTTTTTTTATACATATATATTAGTGAAACCAAATCCCGAATCCGGGGATTAGAGCTTCAAGAACTTCACGAGTGAAAAAGAATCGTAAAAAAGGTCATATTTCAAATGACAACAAAGTGTTAATATGGCTACTTCTGCAGTTCTTTTTTAGCCATAAATACATTCTTTCAATGCAAACAATATCTTTGCATTTGATGAACTTTTTTTCTGGATTTGTAGTGGTGTTGGTAAAATAATGAAATTTTAAAATTAGGTGTAATCTATATTGAAAATTGCAACCTCCAATATGTTTTCGAGGTTTAAAAGGGTTAGAAGTTGTCTAAAATAACTTCAAAATGCATAATAATAAAACGTTATAAACTAAACAAAAATGTTTATATATTTTAAATAGTACATAGTTCTTTTTATAATTTAAAAATAAGATAAAAATTGTCATTTTAAATTATTCAACATCAGTTAATTTAATATATTTTTATTTAAATATACAGTCCTCCGAATATATAATTTGACCATAAAAATGTGATTTAAATTTTTTTTAAAAAAACTAATGATGAATGAATTCAATTTATATACTTTACTAACAAAATTATTCAATATTAATCAAAAATCATTTTAGAATATGGCATAAGTATTTCAATCAATTTGTTTACGAGAACTATGTTTAATGAAAAATTTCTGATATAATTTTTAAACAAATAATAACAAAATTAGGTTAATTAGTTTTAATCCAAATTGGTAAAAAATTCTGAATACTGAATCAGTTGGAAATTGAAAATCTGTAATTTATGTAAGTAAAACACATCAGGAGCATTAATAACATAATATAGAAAAAAAACCAAAACTGATTCAACACAAGTAATCGATGTGCGAATTCAAACAATATAACTACGACAATAAAAGTTTAATGTTTAGTGAAGAGTATATTATTTTTATACCCTTTACCACAATTTTTGTTGGAGATCAAAAAAGTTTATATTTTCTGGATGCTTGTCGGTTGAAATGGCGTTTATGAAGCCTACCAATAACTGCCATATATAAGATATATATATATATATATATATATATAGATATATATATATATATCTCGATCGGAAATCCTTTCAATAATTTTAATATTGAAATTCTTTTTTGCAAAGAAGACTTGGAAATTTTAATCGAGATATCGGACAAAACACATTTTTGACTTTTTGAAGCGCTTGTTTAAGCAACGGATTTCGTTTTTATATTGATCGGTCATAAATATTTTTATGAGACTTCGTTTTTTGATAATTAACAAAATTGATTCATAAAAAGCCGACTTATGGGCCAAAAACTTAAAAAATCTCTTAATAATATATACACAGAAACATTTAATATAAATGTTGCTTTGCAATGACTATTAGTGTTATAATTATTATTATTATTATTTTTTTTTGTATATGCAGTCAGTTTGTTTGCATATATATACAAAAATATATAAATATATTTCCGCTTATAAATTATTTTTTTTTATGCAAACACAGCTTGTGGAACAAATGTATGTATTGTTTTTTAATAAAAATTTAAAAATATTAAAGCATAATATTTATTTTTATTTGTTGGTAAAGTGGTGAAGGAAATAAAAGATTTGGAAAAGCCGAATATAACACTCTATACTCTTTTAAAAGAGGCGCATAGTACTTCCAGCAACAGTTATCTGCATGCCATTTTAATATTTTAGTTCCATGGAAACCTGTCTTAAAGCGGAGTTCATTAAAATCCGTGCACTATGAATTATTATTTTTTTTTTTTTTTGTCGTAATTACTTTGTTTTGCTCCGCAAGTGGACTATTTTTAATGGAGCAATTCTTTTTTTCTTTATCATGTTGTTAGTGCTCCTTTTGTTTCGATAATTTGAGTTCCTGACGTGTTTCTCTTAAATAAATTGCAGAATTTTATTTTCCACATATTGGGCCATATTTCAGCATTCCGTGTGACTTTTTTGACCATTTTGATTAAACATACCATAAACATAATTTTGTTATTATTTGTTCAAAAATTATATAAAAATCTGTTGCAAAAAACATATTAAATAAATTGGTCAAAATACTTATGCCAAATACTAAAATGATTTTTGATTAATAAGCCATGATTATGATTAATAAGCCACTTTGGTCCTATTTCATACCTTTTGAAATTTTTTAAAAATATTTTACAAATTTAGTAAAATAACATAAAAAATAACAATTTTCCTCATATTTAGACTGTAGTTTAAAATAACAAATCCCGAATTTCGAAAAATTTCCTATTTTAAATTTTAATATCCTGATCCCGGGACTTGCAAAATCCAGTACCGTTTGGCATCCCTTATAGGTACCCAGCAAAAACTTTGCTTTCCTGGTAAGCTAGCAAGTATACTTGGAAACAAAAATAAACTACTTATTTTTTTCCTGAATAACTAATTATATTTATTCGAGTTGTCAACAAATTCATGTAGTTAGTTATTTTTAGACTTTAGGGATACTCAAAAATATGTGCCTAAACGAAAATAAAAATTAAAAAAAAAAAAAAAATTGCCGTCAGTGAGATTTGAACTTTGGCTAAATTTTTTTACGAGTAACGTAAATTTGGCATTTAATTTTCCAAGTAACAAAAATTGTTTTTTATTATAAAATATCTTTTCAGACATTTTGTAAAAAAAAAAAATAACAGCATCAGAATGTAGTTGAACCAATAACCTTCTGATTGTTAATCCAGGGCTCTATTGATTGCAATATTACTGTGCTATTATACTATTGAGTACTTATTTATGTAATATAGAGTAGGCAAATAATAATGACGCCTCATTACCAAGAAACTACTTAAAAAAGTAGTCTCTATTACCGAGAACCAAAAAGTTTTTGCTGGGTATGCTTGCATTTACACATAAACTTATGCTCAAATATGTTTAGCAAATGTATATAGTAGGTATAAATTTTACTACAAAATTTACTAATGATAAAATAAATCTCGTAGGTAATATGAAAAAAAAAAAAATAGTAGATATTTAATGAAAGAAATATTTAAATTAACAGAATTTTGGTTTAAATCTACTCAAATTGTTTTTTTTTTCAAATTAACAAATTTGCAAATGAATTAAAAATGTTATTTTTAGTAAAAGATGCTGATTTGCATATTTCATTTAAAAATTTATGAAAAATCTGTTAAATCAACGAAAATTTAGTTAAAACACACAATTTTATTAAATTTAGTATCCTTTTTGAATATTTGTTTTATTAATTTGATTAAATTTATTAATCAATTTTACAACTAAATAATATATTTTAGTAAAATTAAATAAAATTCTTCAATTTGACTAAAATTATTTAAATTGACAAAGTATATGCAAAATAAAAGAAATAACTAATTTTTTAATCAAATTGAATAAAATTCTTCAATATAAATATCTTAAAATTGATGAAAGGCAGGTGCAATTAAAGAAATTTCTTGAGTAGAAATATCCTAAGCCAAATCAGTCATGGAGCTATATGTGTACAAAAGCGTGCGCATGTATATATATCGTTTAAAGTTTAATTTAATTGTGATTACTTAATAAATATATATATATAGTTTGTAATAAAATAAAATTTCAAAAATATATAAATACAGACAGCAATTAGTCTATTAGTTTATAATCTATTTAGTTGTACATATTAAGAAGTTTTTAAAAAATATTTCGATTCTCCAGTTGTAAATGTAATAGCACAGGGGCAAGCAATATTACAGGATAACTGCTGCAACTAAAAAATATATATTAAATTAAACATCTATCTGAATACTTGATATAGTTAGAATATATAAAAATACGAGTAATTAATTCAATTTTTTTTTTTTTTTAATTCGTAATGTGATAATGGAGTTGTCTTCTATTCAGAGAAAAATGTGATAGTGTAAATGGGTCTGATGTTCTTTTCTAATAATGTTGCCCTTAAATTTTAAAAAAATGCTTCATGTTTTACCATCACTTTATTTAGGTTTAATACTCTCTGAATGCAACTGCGTTGCATTATCTCATATAATTGCTTCCCGCAATGCTTCTTCTATTAAAACTTCGAGTTTTAGCGAAAAATGGAGAAAAATTTTAGGTGCAAAAAACTGTAATATTTTCGCCATTTTTATCAATATGCAATTAGTTTTTGTTTTAATCTTTATCCTGTAGTTCCTTCCGCCTTGAAAATGATCTATATTTAAAATTTCATTAAAATAGGTTCAGCGATTTGCGTCACAAAGAAACAAGCAAATACATAATTAAACAAACAAACATACACTTGATTTTATAATATTAATAATTATAATATTAATATTAATAACAAATGATTTTCTGATTCGGATTTTCCCTTACTAATAAAATAAATAAAATACTTGTAAGCATAAGGAATAATACGGTTTAATTTCATATTTATTTTAAAACATTTCTAAATCAAAATAAAAATCGCTATAACTTTCCTTTAAAAATTACTTTTTAATCAAGATTTGTAGTTAAATTTTCTAATGGGCTTCTAATAGCCCCTAGACAAATTTTATAAATATGTATACATATTTGTCTATGTTATAATACGACTTTGTTTCACATTTTTTAAATCCAAAGTTATAAATTAATGTAGGTTTGTATTTTGACACAAGAGACATATTGTCAATATTTGGAGATAACAGTTTTATGATAATTATATAATTAGGAGTTATCATTTTAGTATTGGGATGACATTCTACAACAGTAAACAGTATGTTTGCGCGATTATGGTAGCACCTTTGTCAATATCACTATGTGCATTTGTGTTTACTTATATGAGTATACTTATACTCGTATTTTGAACTTTGTGACAATGGCAATATTATAACGAAATAAGTTTTTTTGAAATTTATACATGAAAATTGTATTTTTAATTTGTTTTGTTACAGTTTTTTCATTAGTCATAAAGTTCAGAATAAGGAGGTAAATATCAAAAAACATTCATATTTCCTTAAATAAGTATTGTATGCGATAAAGGTAGTTAGTAGTTAAGTACTTATGTACATATATCTTTTTAAAACATGTTTAGATTTGTTCACATATATGTATGTATGCATATATAAATTAGGGTGGTTCCAAAACAAAAGTTGTCGATGTTTCCACCAAATTATACCAAGTCCGACTATGTCGGCAGTTTTGTAATTTTAAACAAAAAAGTTTACATATTTGATTTTTTATATGTAAACATAATATCCATGTAATAAAAATAAATTATACACAAAAGGAGATTGGGGCCGACTTTATGGCAGAACATATGGACTTGGCAAAAAGTATTTTACCAAACAGTTCCCAACCTCCGGATGCCAACAATGATAATGTTGCCGCCAACTGAATTTTTGGTGGAACCATGGTGCAAAGTATCCCCTCAAACTTTAACTGCCCAAGAACATAATAAAATGCTTCCTTTGTGAGCCTAAAACGTCTTTTGAATCTAGAAAAACACATACATTAATACATATGTATGTATGGACTTATTTATACTTACTCATTGTTTGTCAATCTTAAGGGGTCGGAGGAGTTTCTTATTTGTTTCTTTATGACAGAAGAATTAGAAGACGACGAGCAAAAAAACACAATGGGATCCATTTTTAATTTAAAATTATATCTTTAAAAAATTTCGCTTTCACTTGTGTTATTTTTGGCACAACCATATGTTTTTTGTTTACATTTTCTTTTATTTTATTCAGTGTTGTAATACGTATTTATTTAAGTTTTTTACAACATTGAAGCAATGAATCGATTCGATTCGTATCGAGTACCATCATTAGAAAATTTTTCACTGTCGAAATAAATTTCGAATTCGAAAACAATTTCGATCACGACTGCCAGAATTAGCCCCCTGGCATCCCGCTTTTTAAACTTCAATCCCGCTTAAAATATTTTCCTGCTTTTCATATACAAATCCCGCTATTTGAACTCTTACAATAACTTATTCGATTTCGTTATTTACGTTTTCTATAAAATTCATAACTAACAATTTTTAAGTGTAAATAATTATTGAAGCTGATATAAGAAGTATTTAGAAGTTAAGTTTACTTGAAAAGTTGTTAATTGTTTAATGTTTTTGACAATTAAAAGTTTTACACATTTCGTAACGATGATCATCTCCTCTCTTGACTCTTCCTTGTTAAATAAGATTTGTATGAACGTTTTGACGACTTTGATGTAGGAAGATCTATGAAACATGCTCATCGTTTGAAAATTTTTTTAATTCATCATTGGTTTCAGCGTTTTTGAATGTTTTAGTCACAATGGACTTGTTGATAAGAAATTTACTTAAATTTTAATCAGTTCAAACTTTTTTCGCAAAAAATTTTTTTGGATTTTCTTTTTCGCTGCAAATTTTTTGTGCAATATTTATTTATAATTTTAATTATGAATACATTTCCATTCTTTTGAGTAGCCCCGCTTGCTAGTTTACAATTCTAACGTTTGAAAATGGTCCTGCTAACCATCAAACTCCGCCATTTATATCTCTTGATTTGTAAGATATCATAAATTTAATACATTGTTTAATTTTTACAAAGCAACTATATCTTTTACATATTTATTTTTAATAATCAAAAAGGGTTATCTGAACATTTTATAACACACATTAATAAAATATTAAGAAAAATAGGGCTATCTACAGATTCAAATTGTAATTTAACTTGACATTCCTGAAAAACGAGTTTTATTAAAAAAACTGCGCGACTGATATCAGACCACTGTAGTTCAAATTCCGAAAAAGTTTCGATGATCGACCACTGAATAGTGAAGCGTTTTATTGTACTTTTTTAAATAGAAAACTTATATTATGTTGTATAAGTTGTGCACTCATAAGCCCTGTAATATAAAACTAACTAGTTTTAGTTTCGGTTAGTTTCGGTTGTGCTGGATCTTATATACCCTTCATCAGTGTTGGGATGTTATATACAAAATTAATATATTTTAAAGTTAATGAAACAACAGCAATATCAAAGGAAGACAACATTAAGTAAAAAAAGTATTTTGAAAACTTATGGGCCGATTTGACAGATTAAAAAAAACCGAAATTAAAAAAAAATTAAGATAGATCTATGCAAGTACGAAGAAGAAAAATCGTATTAACGCGTTTTGGCATATAACTAGGTTAATACTGGATCGACTTAGTTCTTTCGTGTTTCAATAAGACTAAAAACCATCCATGTTTTAGATTATAGTTGTTGTTGTTTTTCAGTATCCATAAAAACAATAACTATAAGATAAGCAGACGTTAAATAAATGAAAAAAATATGCCAATAACTCGGATGTTTATGAACCGATTTGGTTAATTAAAAATCCGACATTTTATAAAAATATTTGCGACAGTTATGTATAAGAACGAAATCCGTATATTATTTGTGGGCTCCACAAAGTCTGAAAATGGTTTTTGCTCGATATCTCGGATGCTAATGGACCGATTGGGTTTATTTCTTCAGAAAAAAAATTCTGAAAAAAGTTTTCTAATTTCTGTACAGAAACTAAGTTTTTGGACTGTATACACGCAGAGAAAAACATAATTAAAACATTATCATTACAAAAAAAAAAAAATAATATGTTCTTAATGTTAATTTTCTTGAATTTTAATAACTCTGTATTCATGTTAACAATGTTTTTGTTAACATTTTGTCATTTACTGTTTACATTTAATAAAAGTTTTAATATGGTTAACTGCAAAAATTATATGCTTTTAAATATTTTTACCAGAAACAAAATTTTATTGATATGAAAAATATCATTACATTTAAACCATATTAATACTATTATTCCTATGACAATAAAATGTTTCAAATAAATATAATACTTATTCTTTTCACAAACTTAGTTGAAAAATTCAACGTTTGTTTTTAAATATATTTTGTTTCTAATGTTTGTTTCCAACTTCATTTTAATTCTCATTTAGTTCATATATAAATAAACATAAATAGACAAGGCTTTGTTATACTCGCAATATAAGATGATGATTTAGTTAAAAAAACATATCTTGCATTGCATATATGGTGATACAAATGAATATAATGAATTTATATATATATATATATATATATATATATATATATATATATGTATGTATGTATGTATTGTTTACGTTTTATTTATGTATTGAATCTGAATTATTTTAGGCCTCACATTATGTGTTAAAACCTTATACTAAAAATTTGAACACTTTCAATTCACAATAATTGAAAAAAATAATAATAATTCGTAATATAGCTATAACATTATTAGTTTTTGGGCGGTACATCTCAACTTACCGAAAATTAGGGAAGGTAATAATATTTGCAAATTTTTGGCTAACTTCATGCTCACTAATATTAATGATAAGCTACATTATGAATTCCATGAAAACTACATGAAAATTTCAGTTTCTTGACCTAGTGTACCCCGATTCACAATTTTTATAAAAACGAAGTACCAAGTTTTAACTATTCATAACTTTTTAAGTTGTAATGTGATTATTAAAATATATATTTTTTTAAATACTGCATTTATAATATAAATGCATTTTCAGATATAATTTTGAAAGAGTTTACCCTTTGATTTTTAATTCTTCCATTTCATCTTCAAAGGTGGTTTATTAGTTAATTCAATTTATATTTTATGAATAGAATTTTTTACTATTTCATATTGAAAAAAGTATTGACGTTACATTTTTCTATATGAAAAATGATTTTCAAATACTCGTATTTTTGATTTTTAATCATGTTCGATTTTATTTTGTTTAAAAAACATTTAAACGTATTTGTATCATCTTTAAATTAAGTTATTCAAAAATACACTTCTAGTTAGAAATTGCATTAAATGTATAAATGCATTTGAAGTTCTTTAAGTACATTCTTGTAGAATTTCTTCAATAAAAAATTAAATATATATATATATATATATTAAAATATGACAGCTTTACATATATAATTTTATATGGGTACATATTTTCTCATTTTTATACTCTACACCACCATAGGTTGTTAAGGTATTATGCGTTTGTGCTGAAAAATCAGTTTAACGTGCATCAATAAGTTTTATGTAAGTAGAAACAACATTGCCAAATTTTGTGAGAATCGGTGCATAATTTACCATAGCTCCCATACAAACCCACTTCCAAGAATCGCCCTAAAGTGCATAAAATCATCTGATCATCAGATGTTAGTATCAACGCATTATTCTATATTTGCATATTTTATTTTACATTTAGTAAAATTGGCCACAGGTGTAATATGAATCCCCTTCCCAAATTATATATATATATATATATATATATATTTGTTTAAAAAAAAAAAATAATTTTTGAATGAAACGATTTATTAAAAAAAAATTACTACAGCTCTTCTTTGAATTCTTTATTTAAGAAAACTAAAATTTGAAGGGGAGAACAATTTCAAAATTGCATCCAAAATGCATTTTTAATACATCTTAAATCAATGTAAGTAGTTATGGTTACATACATTTTCATTGTTTATAAAATAAAAATCGGAAATTTATTGAAATTTTACAAGGTCAAAATAGTTATGTTTGCTAAATTTGAATTTCAGTATTCTTAGAACTTGTCTGTTTATCAGGCAGTTAATATGATTTAAAATTCTACATAAACATAATCAATATTCTTCTCTATAACTTCTACAAAATCTCTCTATATTCTCTACGAAGGGACTCGCATTGGACCTCTAGGTCTCCGAGTGGATGCACAAACACTCTTCTGAGTACTGTGCAACCCTTCTCTACCTACCTACCTAATAATATAATATTGGTATCAAAATTCTTCCCTTTTTCCAGTGAGTCGCCTTAATGTATATATGAAAATACGTGCCAAATATAACATGATCATTTCATATGTGATTTCTCATGGAATTCAAAGAAAAATTTATATTGCGCCATGTTTCAAAAAGAGTTTGTGTAAGAATATATATATATATAATTCTATATAAAAAAAGATTTTTACGTAAATCTTAAGAGTTGACTAATTCCGCCTTCAGTTTTTTCCTTTCCAAGTTGAATCACTCTAATGTAAGTTTATTAAAGAAAATTGTTTCAATATCAAATGTGTATCTGGGATACAGTGTCTGCAAAGAACTTAATTTAATGTAATATAATATTTATGCGTATGAATACTAATTTGTATACTCTTTCCTATATAAACAGTTTTTTTTTTATATGTGGCACTAAATACCACAATTTAATCAAATCAATTAGTCAGAAATTATAATTAGTTATATTCTCTATATGAAGCAAGATACATACATAACTGCTATACATACTGGGTAAATTTAAAAATACTGTTGAATTAAATGCTTATAAACAACTTTCCTGCAAATACGTATTCCGCACAGTGGGTCCGATCGTCTTATAACAAGGTGACTAAAAGATTTTTCTGAAAGTTTAGGTCCTCCTACACTACTTTCCTATACAATTCAATTCGATCCAACCAGTAGTTTGAGAGATACAGACTTATAACCAATATCTTTGGGATCTTCCCACTGTGTGCCGTGCATGGGTATTTGGTATTCATGTAAAATCATAACTACTTTGATAATTTTAGAGATTGAAAATTACAATTATAATCATTATACATGCAGAGAAAAAATATAGTTAAACACTGTCACGGCAAACATATCATGTTTAATTTTTTTTAATATTATGGTCACTGGAATAATTTAAATAATTGCAGTAACCATACAATGGTATTGGTATTCAAACATTCGCTTCCGTAACCAAATTATTTCTGTAGTAGACATAAAATAAGTTTCACAATAATTTATGTCATTCTCCTCTATCTTATTCTAGAATTGAGTTGAAGAATATAATATAAAATAAAAACAAAAATAATTCGGTAATGGAAACGAATGTTTGATTCCTATAACCATAATATGATTGCTGTAACTATATGCCAGTTATCATGATATTATAAATAAAAACGTGATTTAAAAGTAATTTTTACCTCCTTTTGTTTCAAAAATATGACATCTCGTCGAAACCCCTGAACCAAATATAGACTAAAAATTTTGATTGGATAGCTCGCCTTTTTTTATTAAATATTATCGATTATACGATAAGGAAAATTCTAGTTATTTCGGTTTTGGTATTTTTGAAAGGTTACCGTATTCAATTTGAAAAGATAAATAAGGAATAACTTAACAAAAGTAATGGCAATTTTAAATGGCATCTCCAAGCCAGATCTAATCTCACAAATATTTTCACAAATATTAAATTGAAATTAAAATTACTGGAAATTACTGGACGTTTATTAAAAATACAAATGACAAAACGCCCAGTAATTTCTTTAAATAAAACGATTGATTACTACGAAAAAATATTGTGGAATATAAAATATTGATAACAGCTAACATTTAGTCATATGGTATTAATTGCATAACACTCATAAATATTAAAAAAAATGTTCTTCATATTATATATTATTATTATTATTATTATTATTATTATTATTATTATTATTACTATTATTATTGTTATTATTATTATTATTATTATTATTGTTATTATTATTATTATTATTATTATTATTTCTATTATTATTATTATTATTGTTATTATTATTATTATTATTATTATTATTATTATTATTATTATTATTATTATTATTAATTATTATTTTTATTATTATTAAGCCGTTTTGGGACAAATACCTTTCAGAAAATTTTTAAAAATATGTTTTAAATAAAATGATTATGTATTAACTATTTTTGTGTGTAAAAGTTGCAATGATTTCAACAGTTTGTGTAATATTAAAAATATTTTTTAATTTGTTTGTTAATATCAACTCTAAAATTAAAAGATCAAATCGGATCTCGTATCATAAATTGTACTGTTTCAAATTTGCATTTGAATTGCGGAATAGAATAAAAATTATTTGAGATCTATGTTTGATCATTTGGCAAAACCAAAATATACGATTTTACTAATTAAAGATTTTAAAATCATTAAAATAAAAAATGTTTAACATTTGGAAAAAAGCCACATTTTCGCATTAACGTCTGCATTTATAACAAAAAATATTTGTATTGAAAACGATATAAGCGAGCTACACCAAACAACCTACTTGATATTTATTATATAAGAAAATCCAATACTTCAAGATTACAAAAATGCATAATTTGAAAACTTCAACGCATTTGATGCAGCATCTTTTTTATTAATCGCAAAATCTCATTTCTTTTTTGAAATTTAACACATTTCTTTTACAAAAAACATAACAAATATGTGAAAAACAATTATTGCAAATCGATTATATACATATTTTCAAATGTAAATATTTAACTAACTATCCGTTGTATTAACAAAGAAAAAAAAAAAAAAATGTAGTACTTTTACTTGGTATTTTTGTTCAGTCACCAGTCAAGGACAAAATCTAAAAATTGTAAAAGTTCATAATAAAACTTTTTATACACTCTTTTCTCAGTCTTTTTTTAAGAACTTTTGCGAAAATTCATATAAAAAATAACAAATGTTTACAATTTTATACGGTTTATACACCTTTTTAATGCAATATCAACTATAGATGTACCAAATATTTTAACTGCGTTTAATCCTTATTAATTTTAATGACACACTTGTTCAGTATTGAAATGGTCCAAATTGAAATGTACAACAATTTGAACCATTTCACTGTTTCGGTTTCAGTCACAATATCTATACATATTGACATTTTTTGTGTTTTATGTTGATGTTTGTAAAGCAAAAAGAATATATATATATATATATATATATATATATATATATCTTCGGACTCAGAATCACTTTCTGAATCGATTTAACGACGTCTCCAAGAGATTTTGGATCTCGAGAGAACTTTTTAGTGCATTGTTGTGAACAAATTTTTTAAAACTACTTTAAGATGGACTATAATTACTACAAAATAATTTTTCAATATTTTACTCATAAAAGGAAAAATTTCATATATTTTACAAAAAAGTATATCGAAAAATATTCCCCATGATATATAATAATATGATTGAAATTTTTAACTTAATTGAATACAGTTATAAATAAAAGTTCAATGGTCATTTATTAATTATTATACAATATTGTTATAATAATTAATACCTGCAAACGGTTTAGAATTACTCAGAATATAAATATTTATTAATAGCTATTTATTGATTAATCTAAGTTTAATATTATTTACATTCGACATGACCGCAAAGTTTTCCACTTGTTTTAATACTAAACAATTTATGTCGCGATCACAAATATACGTAAATCTACATACATTTATGATCTCGCTGCAAAAAATTTAATTAATAATATTCAAAAATAATTAGAATCAGAATTTATTGAAATAAAACACCCTACAAATACTTTTAACTCCTGATCTGTCAAGTATATTGGAGATCTTTATAAAACCTATGTCCCATAAAAAAAACTTTGCTTTCCTAGTAAGCTAGCAAGTATAATTGGAAATAAATACAAACTGGTTATTTTTTGCCTGATTAACTACTTATATTTGTTCGCGTTGTCTCGAAAGAATGGAGTTATTGTTATAGATGTTAACGAAAATAAAAAAAAATAAAAAATAATAAAAAACAAGGAAAAAATATCGCCGTTAGTGAGATTTGTACATGGGCAAAAATTAACCATCCGTTCCTAAAAACTGACGTCTTACTCAGTACACCAACTCACACTTAATTTACTAAACGACAAAAACTCTTTTAGTATAAAAATATCTTTTTAGACATTTTGTAAATTAACAGCATCATACTGAGGTTGAACCTGCAATTTTCTGGTTGTTAATCCAGCACTCTAGCCAACTGATACTCGTGATTGCAGCATTTCTGAGTTATCATACTATTGAGTACATATTTATGTAATATAGAGTAGGCAGACAATAATGACGTTAGTTTCTTGCTAATAATTTCAAAAATTATTAGCAAGAAACTACTCAAATAAGTAGTTGCTATTACCGAAAACCAAAAAGTTTTTGCTGGGGTTAATATTTAGGAATTTTCAAACATATTACATTTCACAACATTTAACAGAAAACTCTCTCCATAAAGTGGACAGAAGAAGCTAATAGGTGATGAATCATAATTGAATTCCATGTTCATTTATTTATTTATTTTTTTATTTTTGATCGAATGTAATTAAGTAGTAATTGTGTTTGAGTTTTACTCAAATTACTATATTATTTATATTTATTTAAACCGTGATAATATGCGACTAGGGTTTAGAATTTCTCGTAATATTTTATTAAACGGGAATTTTTTAAAACTTCATTTACAAGGAAAAAGGAAATAAAATAATATAAAATTATGAGGCCATTCTTAAAACTAAACCTATTTTAATTAATTCATAGAAATAAAGTAAGTTAAAATAAAAACTGTCTACTTTAGATTTTTACTTTAATGAGTTTCTGATGCAAAAAAAAAGTCATAAAATAAACCCTAATATCTATGGTATAAATTTTAATATGATATATTTTTTCCTTCCAGTTTTATTTCCATTTCATCATCTATTTATATTATTAAAATATTTTAATACATTTATTTTAATTAACTAATTCATACTAATTTAGTAATGTTATGCTATATAGAGGTTTTCTGAAAAACGAGCCATCTTCTCAAAAAACACAATTTGCTTTGTTTTTTTTTATATATTTCAAAGCCAAAAAGCATCTCGTTTCGAATTCTTTAATTATTTAACACATAAAAAATCGTACTAAATTTCCATACAGGGAAATAATTTTTAGTATTTTTAGTGCATAGAAATTTGTTGAAAAAGAATTTTTAAAAATTGTCAAAAAGTTTAAAAACAAAAAATTAAAAATTATAAATGAAATTATATTTCTTTTTATAAATTTTATTTGTTTAAAAATTTTATTTCTTGAATTAGAAAGTGTTTGTGTGTGAAATTTTTATCTAAATAAAAAATTTATGAAAATATGGCAAACGAAAAACAGGCTAAAAGGAAAAACTCAATAAAATGATATGTGAACAGTACTGTTTAAACTTATTGTGTTTTTAAAAAAACAAGTCAAAAGCTAATGTGTGTGAATATAATATTAAACACGAATCTCAAAAATATTGAAAATTGATTCGTAACAATATCTTTTTGATCAGTGATATAGTTTTCGGAAATCTTATAAAAAATCGTATATGTATATGAATACAACATAAGATTAGTTTTTAGTTAAGTTTTGAGGTTATAAAATCTATTTTTATTTACGAATCCATTGCTTGTATAACACATGCCGTCTAAAAAATTTATATAATATTATCAAGTAACTTGGTTACTTCTAAATCATCCACTGTTGCACTGTGTAATTTAAAATATTTTCTTTGAATGAATAGTTTGAAAATCCCATAAAATATAACTTGCGATTTGTTTATAAAAAGTCATGCTTAAAATTAACTACTAATTATAGCTATTAAAAATACATTTCTCACAATTTACATCTAAACCCAAGAGGATACAAACTTATAAATTTAATAATGAGAACCAAATAAAAAGTAATAATGTCAAAAGATAAAAAAAATTTATTTGATTTTGTTCGATAATAAAAAAAAAAACTAAAAATCAATTTCCAATTGATTTCAATTAATTGCTGTGGCTGTCAAAAGTATTCATGCATCAAAACTATGACTTTGTATGTGTTGTAAACGTTTATTAAACAAATCAATTGATTTTATAAATTTGATTCAAACTGATAAACAATCTTGTTAAAAACATCTGATGCTGATTGCTGATGCTGACTGCATTCGACAGACCTTAACAAATGAACATTTTCCAAAGAAATATACATATACGCAAATAATAAAATATAAATTTACATCTGTTTAATTGCAAAACTAATCAATGGAAAATATTTACATTGACACAGAATTAATTTAAATACTTTAGTAAAATAAAATTTGGTTTCTCTTTGTTTGTGTCTTTACATATGTAAAAAGTAAACCAGCAAACAATTTATTAAGCCTGGGTTAATCGATCGCTTTTATGGCCCTTCACAGCTACATAGATCGATTTTGTTGTGTGTATTATAATTACCAGATAAGACAAAAATACCTTTTTTCTTTTTACGCTTTTTTGTTGTGTTTTTGTTTTTTCTACTACTTTTCTGATTTGTGTGCCTTTAGGCTTATTTCAAAATTTTTAGAAAAAAATTATCTTTTTTGAACTTTTTTTTCCGAATAATCTGATTTTCAACTTTAATTCACCGCTTTTTTCTATTTATATTTAAAATCTAAAGCATGATACAATTACTAAAGGTAGAATCACTAGAAAGTTTGTTCTCAATTTTATGTACCCTGAAAAGTCAGTGACATAAAAAGCAAAGAAAATGTAAACAATTTAAAGCAAAAATTCGAAAAAAGAAAAAATGTTTTCAATATGAAACATTTTTTTTTTTTTTTGTGAATTTTTTTTTTTTTTTTAATAAAGTTTATCAAAAACAAATACATATTTATCTGTGTGAAAATGTCCATTTCAACAAATGCACGCATGAAGCGTTCATAAAACGACCGAAAATGGGGTGAATTGTTTTTCAGGAAGCATTTCAAATTACAAATGTAAACAAAACATTTTTTATTTTTTAATTCGTATATTTCTTTTTGATATTTCATTAATTTGACTTAAAAAGAATTAAAATTGAAAACTCTCCCAAGTGATCCCACCTTGTGTTATTATATTATGATCTGAAATAAAAAAAAGTTTACCAACGATGATGCTAAATAAGTCTCAACAAAAAAAAAAAAAAAATAACGTCCAAACTTTTTTCCATTATGAAATAACACCCAAGTGGGTTGGAACTTATTTAATTTTTTCCATGGGACTTATTTCATAATGCAATAGCAACTTTCTATTGGGCCCGGCGAAAGGATTTCTCCGCTGTGGAATTTAAAACGCTGGCTTCGTTAATGAAAGTTTTTCTGCATAACCGACCTACGGCCAGATTAAAGGTCTATCTTCTATGTGGTATTTAAAACACCGGCTTCGCTAATTAAAGCATTCCTAAGTAAAGACGGCTTTAAAAATGTCTTACAACTACTAAACTATAAGTTTTTAATTATTCCATTTGATATTTTAAATTTGAAATTATTTAATTTTATTTGAAAATTATTTCATTGATATTTTTTTCCATTAAATATCGTACTTATTATGTTATTAACATAAAACTCCCAAATGTTGGGAATTATTAAATTTTTCCTTTTGGAAGTTATTTCATTTTTGAAATTTGAGAGTTTTTCTTTTCTGGTGGAAATGATTTTATATATATATATATATATATATATATATATATATATATATATATATATATATATATATATATATTTATTTTATATATATATATATATATATATATATATTTACAAGTTGAATTATTTTCACATTTTGTCAATTTATTTATATAAATAAATAATTACCTGATTTGTGCTCATCTAAAGCCCGATATAAATCCTTTGTGTCTAGGGTTTTTTTTCTGCCCTTGAAAAATATTGGTAATGTGTACCTAAATAGGTAAATGCAATGAATTATTTTATAAAGAATTGTTTTTAGATGCGCATGAAATTATTTATACATATATTTAAATCAAATGAAATTCATACCAAAAACATAATCGGGCAAGTATATTTACACGTTCATATGGATTCTGTGGCAAATCGTTTGGTTTTATCGATTGCATGTTGCTATTCCAACTGAAATGATACGAGTAGATAATAAATTATTTGAAAATCAATGTCAAAGTTTTTTTTAACAAATTTAAATACTAATATGTATATTAAAATTATATTTAAAGTTAACAAGTTAAGAGTTAATTTTAATTCATAAGTAAAGACGATTTCTGTAAAACAACAATTTAAAGTAAATTTATTTAAATGCAATAACTAATAGGCATATGAGAATTTTGTTAGTAGTGGGGTTTGGGAAACGGGAATTTCCGCATGGGACCTTATTAAAAAAAAAAAAAAACTATATCATAAAAAATTTAATATGGTACAATTTTTATATTTTTACATAAATCTAATTCGAAAATTCCAAACAATAATTTCTTAATCACCAAATTATAAATTTTTGTAACAATTAGAAAGGAGTTTTATAACGTGCCAAAAATGTTAACAAATGAACATTCTCGCAACTTCAAATGTAGAACTAAGATCATGTTTGCCACTTCTTTAAATACAGATAGGTAGAAAAGCATGGACACAAAATAATTATTTTCAAAATCCAAAAAATGTCCACTTTTTAAGAGTTCTTAAAAAAAATGTATTTAAAATAGTTATTGAAAATATACATATAAATATACATATAAATAATAATTATCGTCTTTGCGCCTATCATTTTAATTTCATCGTCTCCAGCCCCAAATAATGTTAATAGATCATAATTCAACATACATATATTGTTTTGATCAAATTTCAAAGAAAAAATACCAAATAAAATATGTATTTAATTAAAAAGTAATATACATAATTTTAACTATAATGTATTTTATTTCTTTTTTTTATAACAATTAAAAATTATTCTTAAAGAAAAATTAGAAAATAATCATAAAGAATATATATTATTTTTCTCATCCATAATTATTATTTCGATAGAAATATATTAATTGAAAGCAAATAATTATAAATAAGGAAAAAAAATTTAAGAAAATAGCCATATAGCTTGTAATAATTAAGGTCTTGATTTTTAGTACGAAAAAATGTCAATTATTTTTAAGAAAATTAAAATTTCTCCAATTAAAAAGTATTTTTATTTCCTTTTAAAGTAACTAGAAAAATATTTTTATTAAAAAAATTACATAAATATAGTTTTAAGATGTGAAATTAATTAATAAGAGTCATAAAAGAAGAACATTCTAACAATGACAACCATGGGTTAAAATAATTACTTTAAGTTATTTTTCAGAATTAAGTACTTTCTTTCAACGTCAACAATATGTTAAAATCATTACTATTTCAGTTCCTTTTTTGGTGGGTGTCATCGAAACTCTCTATGAATAGATTTGGAATATAAACATGCCACTTTCTAAATCGTTGATAATAATAATAATAATAATAATAATAATAATAATAATAATAATAGTAATGATGCTGTCGGACAACAAAACTAAACTTTTAGAGCCATTTTTTTCACTTAAAGCTTAGCGATTAAATTAAATTTAATCGTTGAATGCTGTTTTTGAGTTGTTGATCATATCGTTTTATTTGCTAATTTAAGCGACCAATGTATATCACATATAAATAGATGGTGGTAACGAGAAAGTATTCATGTATAAATTTAAAGAAACAAAAACTCTATAATAATTTGGAAAATTAATATATTTATTTTAATTATTATGTTTATAATAATACATTTTTGAACTTTTGGAAACATGTGATATTTACACAAATTACCATATTTTCTTTATAAACGTTTGCTGTTCAGTATGGCAATACTTAAAGATTTAACCTCATACTTAAAAACACAAATGGCGGATTATATTAAATTTTAGATTAACTAATCTAATGTTAATTTTTTTAAAGGTAGATAATGTAATAAACAAAGTAGAATCAATCTCTATTAAAAATAAATCAGAGGCTATTGAATTTTTGCAACATAAGCAAAACGATTCTAAAAAAAATTTAAGCAAATATCTACATAGCGGTGACCAAAATTCATATATGTTAACACAAAAAAAAATTTTTTTGATTATTATTTCACAATAAATTAATATTCTGGCACTGCTGCAGACGGTTAAAACAGATCAACAACTTATAAAGTTGCAGAACAGTAACTGCGCGTGTCATTATGATTACTATGCAATTTTAAATATTTCATTTTATGTTTCGTTTTAATTAAGAACTAGAATTAAGTTTAGTTGTAATTTAAATAGTGAACAATAAAGTTTAATTTTTTTTTTTATAAACAAAAAACTTACAAATACGTAACTTATATGTACATATGTAATTTTAAAATTCCTTTGTTTGTTTCTAATATTTTTTCAAATATCAGTATTAAATATGATGTTAAAAAAATTCATACGCAATTTTATATAGTTTTCATAAAAATAATTTGCATTATTGATCACAGCTTATTTATGTATGTTAAGTGTTTTTATCGAATTGCTATCAGAAGTCAGATTTTAATTTTTCGTTTTATGCAACACCATAGTGTAATATTATACTCTTTTAATCTTATACTCTTATTATATTTATTTATTTATTTTTTTAAATCAGCTATAGATTCTACAACAGCTGAGAACAAATTTCATAAATGTTTAATTTCAGTACTAGTATCAGCAAAATCAATTAGGTCATAATATTTATTCATCTCGATGCATATTCTAGGAAATGGATCAAAATCTGCGAAACTGGGTCTATGAAAATCGATATAAAGTGGAACATATCATCTAAATTGTCTATTTGGAACATCAATAAATACTTTTCTAATGAGATATGTTTGCAACGATCCTTCTACTTTTTAAAGTTAGAAGTTTTATAAGGGCCAAACGGCTATGATAATGGAGGAAGGTTTGAATCAAGGTTCCATCTTAGGTTCCGGAGGTAAAAAATGAGAAACTGTAAACATTACATTGTGGGTCCCAGATTATTGAACCGTATTTAAAAATAGACATAAATAATGTAGTAAATAGCCTCTTCGTCCCGTAAGGATCAGTGAATTCTTTCGACCACCGTTTTATAAAACTTAGAACACTATATTTACAACTATTATTAAATGATTATTGAAATTGAGTTTTTTTTTTTAATTTACTCCTAAATCAATGAAGGAATCAACCGAATTCAATTTTGTTTACCAATATAGTAATAATTGCAAATTGGGGAATATCTATAGAAAGACATGCAATAACATGTCTTAAGTTTCAGTTTCATTAATATTGCACCAATTATAAAGCTGGATATATCGGATTATAGATTTAGTACGTCTTGTTCATTTGATAAAGTTTGAAATAGCTTTACATTATCTGCATACATTAGGATCTTGCAATGTTGAATGGAATCATTTATAAAAAGTAGAAATAATAGTGGACCAATTGGACAAGACTGCCTTATGGGACACCGGAAGTAACGTTCACAGAGTTAGACATTGTGCTATTGAACCTTCCTCATTGTTCACGATTCTTCAGATAGGAATAATTCCATTTAAGGAAGTTACCATAGAATCCAATTGTATCTAGTTTAGCAATTAATAGATCGTGGTTAACTTTGTCAAAGGCTTTGCTAAAATCTGTATATACTACGTCAGTTTGCAGTCTTCTTCGAAAACCGGAATTGATATGTGATGTTAACTCCATTAGGTTGGTAGATGTTGGTCGTTCATGATAAAATCAATGCTGTGTTTTTGATATTATGGATGAAATTTGTGAAAATAATATCGATGTTAAAATTTTCTCAAATAGTTTAGGAATGGCACTAAGCTTCTATTATTCGATTTATAAAGAGGAATTATATAGGAGTTCTTTCATCTTTCTGGAAAAATACCGATCTTAAAAGAGTTATTATATATGTGAGTAAGAGGCATTGCTAATACTTTCGCACAGTTTTTCAGGATACATGTGGGAATACCATCATGACCAGGACTGAATAAACTTTTTTCACTTTAAATTTACTTAAAACTATTTCAACATCCAGGGACAATATATTAATCGATGATGAATGTGGGATAGCAAATGGATATTGTTTATTATTATGTCGAGGAGAAGTTTGATGCAAAAAAATCAGAAAGTGCATTTGTTGTCTTTATTATTAGAAAACGTTGCACTATTAATTTTTATTGTAGTCGGGTGCGTGGAAATTTTTCGCTTGGAATTAATAAAATTATAAAACATTTTCGAGTTTAATTTGTTTCTTCACCGCCTTAACTATGCACATTTCTAGTATGGAATACAAATTAGGTATAACTCGATCAAAATCACTTCTATCTTCGTTAAACGATAGTACTTCATTGGACAATAGTTGATTCATTATTTGGAAATTAGTGCTATTATAGCATAGCGTTGGGACAATACTAGGGGCTTCAGTTTTATATGGAATTGGTGTTGATATCTGAAGAGTTGGATGATGTCGATCCTCAGGTATACAAAGCGAATTTACTCGAACTACATAAAATAAGGAAGTATTATTTACAAATACTAAGACCAACATTATGTTGTTAGAGTTAGAAACACCATTTATTAAGTCGGAGAGAAACTTTAAAAAATACTCTATCCAATCAATGGGATTTATGGGTACAAAGAAGTGTGTATCAAATAATGTGACCCAAGAAGCCGTTGGAATATTAAAGTCATCAAGTGAAATGTAAAAAGTTATTCGATGAAGATAAGGCTGATTTTTTACACTTCCAAAAGGTAATAATTCAACACTTCGGGGAGTCACAAAACAGTGACTTAAAGGGTGTACTACTACAGCTGCACATTTCTAATTGTATCAAAAAATCTTAAGTTGAGATTTTAATCATTAAAACTGATATTTAAAATGAAAACTCTTTACAACATATCGTCACCTATAAAAGGCCGTAATCACTGAAAAATCTGGATTATAATGTACTAACTGAAACTACTTCTACACAAAAAAAAAAATTTCATATTCTTGTCTGCAAAAATGATATCAATATTAACAAAAGTCAAAAAGCCGCAACATCAACTTCATGAATAAAACAGTCGTAAAATTTGTCCCATTTAAGAAAACTTTGGTTTGAATAATTTTATATACTTAATCTATTTTTACTTTAAGCGAGCGATGAACAAATTTTACTTAATTGCTGAATTTTAAAACAAAGAATTAAAAATTGTGGTAGCGGCCTTTTGCATTTTAGGTGACGATGTGCTTGCTAACGAGTGGCTAACTTTTTCTTATGGAAATCTACATATAAAGAAGCATATATTTTTTATTTTGAATATTGCTGTAAATATACATTACAAAGATAATTCGTATAGACTCTAATCTGCAATTTTTAGCTTTATTTCTAGATATCACTCTCAAAGAATTAACTTGTCTTGATATGTTGCTCTCTTGAAAGAAATTAAAAGATATACTTATCTTCTTATTTTGTAAAACACTTCATCTCATTTCGAAAATTTTCTTCCAATTTTTGAAAAACAAATTATTTTTGAAAGTTTTTAAAGGGATGTGAAGAGTTTTACAAAATAAGGGGTGGTTAACTTGCAATACAAAACTTTTTAAATATAATATACAATATCGTACACAAATTCTTGAGAGCAATTGAATGGGTTTCTGATACATTACTGGTGATTTTTCCTGATTCTTCCTATAACTACTTATTGTTTGTCTTCCATAATTCCAATAATAGAATGAGGAGGAAAAAGTAAATTCGTATTACTATTGCATATAGTACAAAATGACACTCTATACCATTGCATTACAGGTATTACAAACATCAACCCAAAAGGAATGACAAACTCTACATTCACTCATTCTTTGTGAATGGTAGATACAAAATGCATTTAGAGTTAAACTTGAATGGATGTCAATATAAAATACATATCGTTTCCTTAAATATAACAGGTCCTAAATAACATTATATAAATTTATTCGACTTTGTAAAAACTGATTAAATAAAAATTCCTATTTTTATCAACTAAAAATATACTAAGAAATCTCTTAAATGAGTTAAAAAATTTGATTCTTATGAACATATATTTTTTGTATTTCATAGTTTCATTTCAGACGATGTGTATGAAACAATTTATTCAAGTAGATAATTAATAAACATTAAAATCCAATATATATATATATTTTTTTTTTTTTTATCAAGAATTTAAAAAAAAAACAATAGCAAAAAATAAAACAATTATTTTAGATTTGTGAGTATTTATATTTATTTTTCTATTGGATCGGTATTTATTCATTTTAAAGCTATTTTATTTTATTTTATTTTATTTTATTTTATTTTATTTTATTTTATTTTTTTGTTTACATTATACAGTCATAAAAATTCTCTTCCTATTAATTTTTTTTTACTGTATTCTAGAGAATGAAAAAAAATATATCAATTACTAATTGAAAACACACATCCATACATACTTTTATACACATACATATGTATGTTATAAAATATTATATTAAGTATTTAGATATCAATGCTTAATAAAGGAAAATAATAATTTTTTCTTTGAATTTTATAATTTATGCATGTTTTGCAATAAACAATTCGCGTAATTATAAAAACTACAAACTTATCATATTAGGGATATTAAATTAATTTATATTTATGTTTTAAGTTTGTCAAAAACTCTTAAAATATATGGCCATATTTTAATACTTATCTCTCTTATATTGGCAGATATATATAAAAATATATTTTTTTTTTTATTCGAATACTTTTTTAATTTAAAAAAATCATGAAATAAAAAATCTCCAGACAAAATGAGCAAAATAATTAAAATAAAAAATAAAATAAACAATTAGGAATGTTATATTCGGCTTGGCCGAATCTATATAACCACCATCTACAACTTTTTAAAATTTCACCTTGTATGGGAGGCGATAAAGTGGGCGAGCCACCACCATATTTTATTTCCGAGTTTACATTGGTCCTTGAACTTTCGGTGATGCTTCACCTCATATAGGAGGTTGGCGGTAAAGTGGGCGGACCAGGCTCACTTTTGGTTTCCGAGTTTACATTGGTCCTTGAATTGTTTGTGCAAATTTTCTTTGATGTACATGCTTTTTTGTAAAAGATGTCGGCCGAAAAGTATAAACTAGAATTACGATGGTATTTTAGTATTAACGATATTTAAATTATTTCGATAACGGTATTTTAGAGGTAACGGTAGTCAAGTTAAATGGGTTTTTTAGCGATAAAGATATTTTAGCGGTAACGATAGCCAACCTTCCTATTTTTTATATCCACCATCAAAAAATGATGAGGGTATATTGGGTTCGTCATTCCGTGAGTAACATGTCGAAATAATCATCTAAGATCCCATAAAATATATATAATCTGGGTCGTAGCGAAAATCTAAGACGATCTAACGATGTCTATCCGTCTGTCTGTTGAAAGCATGATAGAGCTCGGGGCGGACAATTAGTCTTATTCACAATTTTTGTCAAAAATTACAAGAAAACATTCACCTACTCAAATTTTCTGGAACTGGAATAGAGCTAGTGGTAGTGTGTAATACAATATGTAAACTAGAGTTCTGTAAGAAAACACTACTTTAATATACTTATTTAGTTCTTCTTTCAAATCCGTCATTGGACCATGCTCAATCGATCTTAAGGGAAAAAGCACAAAATTTTTATTAATGTTAAGGAAATTTATCTTATTTTACTTACCTTTTGGAATTTAGACATTTTTTAACCACTTTGTGTAACTATTTATTCATCCCTTCAAAATATGTATAGAAAGATGAAAAAATAAATCTGTATAAAATTACAATTAAAAACATGAAAGCTATACGTAGGATAATCGTGCATAAAAATTAAATTTATACTCGAGAAGTGGCTTTATATAGCAACTATGGTCAATTATGGAACCATTCTTCTGAAATTTTAATAGCTCTGTTCCAATACTACTCACATTTACAGGCTTTAGTCGAAATTTACAGGCCACATGTGCCATACAAACTTCTCTCCATATATTGTGGTGTATGCTATGGGTGCATTTCATAATGTCCAATGATACAATAAAATGTATTATACTTAAGGTCCACTAATTTTATGTATCTTTTTAAAATGACAAAATGTAACATTCTGTTATGAAAATTATTACTATCCAGGATGAAAATCATTCCAACTCTGTACTGGGTATGATTTTGGCCTGGATTAAAAAAGTGCCTTAGACAACCGGACGCAGAAGTTTTATACTTTGGGGTATTTCATCCTGAGTAGGACGACTAATTACATCCCGCTGGTTTTATGGCATTTTTTTCTTCCCATGGGCACTATGACGACTTCCATGACCGTTTCGACATCGGACGCAAAAACATGCACCCGTAGGCTATTAAGACACACACATTTCTTACCTTATGTATTGGGCTTAACTGCATTAAATGTTATTTCATATCCTCACTTATTCTTCTACAAAGGAAAAAGATATTCAATGCGTTTAAGAAGTAATAAGTTTACCTCAAAGTCCTAAAAAAAGCCAATATCATATTCTTTGTTTAGTATAATTTTTTTCAATAAATAATTACTATTGTCAAAATTATTATTATTATTATTTTTTTTTTTGTTTCTTGCGTTGTTTTTCTTTTAATTTTTTTTCAAATCAATAAAACTAAATAATAAAATCAAATAATTTTATTTATTAAATGAAATATAAATTCAAATAATAATTTATTAAACAATTTTTTTTGTTTTGTTATAATAATCACATTAAAATTAAAAAAGCGCTATTTTGTAACAGCGTGTAATCTATAGAATTTATATTGAAATATTTAACAATTAGGGATCGAAATTTCCCAGACTTTTTGATTTCCCGGGATAGCGGAAAAATGTTTCGACTTCCCGAGATCCCGGATTAGGAACTACAATTATCACTACTCTCATTAGTTGAACAACTGAGAACCAAATAGCATATGAATATTTGCATTAGCAGATTTATTACAGGATTGTAAATGTACAGAGAAAGGAAATTTTATCAACTCCTTAATGTCGTATATGTCGTGAAAGTATTTTATGGACATCAACACAATATTAGGCAATTAAAAAAAATTTACCTAAATTTACGAAACAGGATGTTTCAGGGTCACTCGTGTTGTTGATATTTTTCTGAAATTTTTTGTCTTTAATATTAATGATACATAAATAAAACGATAGCTAAATAAACAATTCCGTAGTTTATGACTTTTCCAAAAGAGTTTAAGTGGACACAAAAAAAATATATACAATTTAATAAAAAAAAAAAAAAAATTAAATATTAGTTTTTACTTAACTATCGTTTAATGTACATATCAATGACAACATAAATGACCGTATAACATTCTGTTCTAATTGTCGCAGGAAATTTGGCCAAGATCTTATAAGTGATGAACTCTTTCATAATTTTAGGTACGTTTAAATGTAACCCGCAAAAAAGAATTTTAAACAAACCTAAGCTTCTGTCAGTTGTTAATTAAATTTCTTCACAATATCTCTTAAAAATCGTTCAGACGATCTTATAGGTCGCAGAGAATATTTTCTGTTTAATGATTTGTCGGACTCACTATTTGCTTTTTGCTTAACTTTTGAGACAAATTATACATGTCTATATTACTGACAAATTTATATTGTATATTTAAAATATCTACAAGATACTTTCAACTAGTTATTCTTTTTTTAGTTTTTAGTTCTGACATTTTATTAAGATATCATTGTCATTAAGATATAGTTCCCAGCTGGATTTTTAGCTCAATTTTTAAAAAAAGATTACTGAAATATATAATTTTTTTGTTAAATTTCACCCAGCTTTCTGCCATTTTAGTGGGAATTTCGTCCAGTATTCCGAGATATGAAAAATTGCAATTTTTCCGGGAATCTCGGTACAGGAAATCCCATTCTCTATTAACAATACATATTTATATCTGATATACGCATTTATGCACAAATATTTATTTTAATTAATGAAGATAAATCACTTTCAAATTGAAAAATAATAATAACGTAAATTATAAAATATAGTATTATCTTTACAAGAATATAATAACGCTTTTATGCATATATGATTGAATACATTCTATAAATATCATATACATACATACATACATACATACATACATAAGTATGTAATGTATTGAAAGCATTAACTGAAATAACAAGCATGACATATCAAGGATTTTAACACTTATGATATCTTTATTTTATTTTATCATTTTTTATATTTTTTCCACTACTAGAAACACTTTAAATACAATGAAAATATTTATGCAAACAACTACTTACATAGTAACTAGAATAAGTAACATTCAAAACAAAAAACTATACATTAGCGCTTAATTGTTGTGCTTTTATTTTATATAAAAATGATAAATGAATGACACTTTATCAAAAGCCGCTTTAGAAATTGTCGTTACAAACATTAAACAAAACGGCACTTTTATCAATGTTAGTAGTAAATATATCCCTAAAATAGGGTACGCCGAATGACTTCCATTAATGTTTTCATGTAATATGTTATTTTCAATGTTTTTAATTGTCTAGTGACTAATCTAAAATTTTCAAAACAAAAACCCCGAGAAAGATTTTTTCGTCATAAACGTCAAAATTAAAATTGATACAACAAAAGTAGAATTTAAAAAAAAAAAAACTTTTTAAAAAATAAACAAGAATAAAAAATTGAATTTTCGGACCAAAACCGGACACGGGAATTTTCCGCTAATACAAAAAAAAAATAAAATATGAATAATCCCAGTACCATTGATACAGTCGCGCGGCACGTACCATCATCATTCCTCGAACGTGAGCTAATCGTTTCCTCAAAAAAACTGGCGAGGACTCTGAATCCGACTCTACATCCAAAATAACACTATCATTTCAGCTAACCAAAATTAAGATATCACTAAAATGATAGTTCAGAGGGTTCTAAAGGACTGGATTCTCCGCCCATCTCAACTAATGGTAAGAGAGTACGGTCTTACGAGAAATACAAATCCTAGAAAACACATAAGGGCTTCAAATAAGAAGACCTTTGCGATACGAAAGAGGAAGCTAAACGTATGTAAATAATGGTAAAGAGCCGTAATCTTACGCTAAAGTGGCCAGGAGAAAATATTGGGACGATCTTATAAAGTAAGCTTATACCATTTCGTCCAACAAGCAACTAAATCTCTCTCAAACTCCAATAATTTCGTAACAATTATTCTAATTTTAATCCATTTCTAAGAATATGTTATTTTTAATATGTTATACCATCTTATGGAAAACATTCAGTATTTTTAATAATATAAATTGCAATCTTAGTATAATTATTTATTTTAATATGTATATTGTACTTTAGCCTGTAAGAAATTATATTTCATTGGCAAAAATAAATAATAAATAAATACATAAATAATCTTAGCTATGTAGTGATTGATACTCTCCTTGGGAAGGTGCTAAGTTGGAAAGAAGATGCTCACAAAAACGTCTTTTTACGTGAAATAATGGAGTAGCAAGTTAACATTGAAACGCAAAAAAAATGGGAGGTCTTCCACAGGGAAGAAGATCCAGATGGTACACTACTTGTGGTGAGCATGGACCAGGACTCTATGACCAGTCTTGTCCAGGCGAAGATTATGGCTTTATTGTGTCCAAGGTTGTTTTTTTTTTCAATTTCTACAAAAATTATATAAATGAGTTCGATGGAGTATTAAAAAAATTACACAAATTTGTTTGCTTGATTATATAACTTAATATTGTTTTTCAGAAGAATTACGTCAAATTTTTTGCCAAATCTTAAAAAAAAAATAATTTAAAAATTTCTAAATTTCTATTACTTACTCAAAAGTCAAAGAATTCTTTATGTTAAAATATTTCGTGTTGTCGTGACTTAAAAATTTAACATAAGATTAAAAACTAATACAAATACTAAATTTGAACCGAAGCTCCACAAGATTGGAGTGATCGATTCAGTTTTACAGTTTTTTCGGTTTAAATAATGTCGTTTTTTTTTTCAAAATATAAATTTTTCGAATGTCAAATAAACCGTTTTTTCAACACAAAAAACCTGTTTTGAAATTAAATTTTATTTAAAAAAATATGTAGGTACTAAATACTAATATTTGAATGGAAATTTATGAATTTTTTTTTTTAACTGAATAATATTCATAAAGTTAATTTCTTGTTATTTTTATAAATATAGTTTAAATTGAAAATTAATTCTATACATTTAAACAAATATTAAAGTAATAATTATCTTGAATGAAATACGCATATCACTCCAATTAGTTTTTTCTCTTGTAAGACCTGTAACGTTCTTAGAAACAATTTATATATTTTAGGGGATTTATTAATTCAATATTAGTAATAATAGTTTACTTAATTTTTTTTAAGTAGAAGTATTTGAAAGAGGTCTACTTGTAAAATCGATTTGGAAAAAATTGAGGCACGTTGTTTCAATATTGAGTCATAGTTTCTGTAAATATTATATAAAACTTAATCTCATTTTAAATGATTATTTTATTACCATAATTCAAATTTGTTTCTTAAAATAATTATGTTTAATAAATTTTAACTTGAATATTTTAAGAATTGTTGAGTTTTTTAGAGAAATATAGTTTTTTGATGGAAATATTTACTTCTGAAAAAACCGGCAATAACCGGTTTCTTTTTAATTCCAACTATTTGAACTATTGGAAAACCGGTTTCTTCAAAAGTCGAATAATCGAACACCCTACACAAGATCGTGAAAATTTAGGTAAATGAATTAGTTAGTGAAGAAAATGTAGATAATATTAAATAGGGTTTATGGAAAGTAGGTGTGCCCTTACTCCTATTAAATCAAATATTGTCTGACGCATAAAAAAATCTTATTCCAGTGGCTATCGCAAATTTTGATACTGTTTGAACAGCATTTAAAACAAAATGTGTGTCTTTTTCAGGATATATGGTAGGCGTGTCCTTGCACCGATTTTTCAAACTTCGTACATATTAATTTTAAGTCTAAAGTAATGCGCGTACCAAACTTCAATTTACGACAACTCCTTCCATTATTGTCCCATCCTTATAAGGGAACAAAGCAGTGGCGCGAGACGGCAACAACCGCTATGATGGAAAAAGTAAATTTAACACATCGCTTTAATCCAAAGCAACCAACGAACCAAAACAGAGTTACTGGACTAAACCATATCAATTACTTTCATTTTAATGGTTTTGCAAGGATTCGCCTGAAAACTTGTATCTTATACCATAAAAACGTATGTTTATTTTTCTTTCCTGAGTTATCAAAATTGGCTGTAACAGTGCTGAGACAGAGCAGTAGTAACATATATACATAACATACATACACTACGACCCACGTAGGAGAGAGGCCAAACAAACTGGTAAAGAAAAACAAAAGCTGTCGAAGATTGCCGTCTAACTCCTCATGATTTGCTGGCGTCAACTAGTAGAGCTACCTCCGCGAGGCTGTTTCTACATTCTTCAAAGGTGGCTCTTGTATCAATTTGAAAATTTTATTCTCAGACCTTGCTGTCGAAGACGGTTAAAAACAATCTTCAAATATAGCAATGTCATCAATGTATATGATAAAAATTTCATCAAGTTTTCATCTAAAAATTTAAGTTATACCCATCCAATTTGTGCTGGTCAAATTGTGTAAATTTACTCATGGCAGGTTTTCTCTGTCGTCTGTAGAAGAGCGTACGCATGTAAAAGATCCATTTATTTCGTAGATCGAAGTTGTTTCGTAGACATTTTTGTACCGTATATTCAATTTATCTACTATTTGATGCGTACAAATTATATGAATGCGGCACTTTACGGTTTGTGGGTGGCATTACTTAGAAATCGGCGACGTTGACGATCAAAAATAGTATTTTTGATTTTTGGTCTGTTACGAAATAGTTAATATAGATACTGCTGCTTCAACTTCGTTTTCTGTTTCTACTCTGTTTGTTTCAGGCTTAAGATTTTTATACTGACAAAGCTCCTCGTATTTTCGTGCCTTGTCCATAAACCTTTAATGAAATCTACAAAAGAGGAAACATACTTTCATCCTTGACTTACTATGGTTATTCTGCGCAGTTGCACTTTTTGCTCTAGGCATCTCCTTGACTTTATTACGATGCTCCTCAAATTATGCTTTTAGAGCTAAATAAGGTACAATCGCTGTGGTAGAATAAGTTTCCACCTTCATTACTATGTC
This sequence comes from Protocalliphora azurea, assembly GCA_932274085.1. Taxonomy (NCBI): domain Eukaryota; kingdom Metazoa; phylum Arthropoda; class Insecta; order Diptera; family Calliphoridae; genus Protocalliphora; species Protocalliphora azurea. The sequence goes on from OW026519.1 coordinate 68,391,999, forward strand.
TGATTGTAAAGCTATTTGTGTAGAATTGTCATCAATAATTGTCACCACAGAGTGAAATGTCTCTGGTAGCCGTTCTGTCCATAACTACTTCAATTTATCATCCAACATTTTGTTGCCTGCTAAGTCCTTCATTTTCTTCAAAAACTGGGAAGGTTAACATCACCAAGCTTAATTTCCTTTAATAGCTTTGACAACTTACGATGGTTGCAGTCAGTATATTCAGCAATCTTTTTCATTTTGCGGTGGGTTGCGTATGATGACTCCCACTTGTAGCAGCGATGAAGTTACGTGGTGGTACTTTGTTTCATTGGCTTTTACGACGACGACACAGTGGTATCAAAACTTTATTTTGAACCGTAGGGAGTATCTAAATAACACATCATATGGTCAAAGCGGATCGCGGGGATAGAAGATAGACCTCCAAAGTTGGTCACCTCGGGTATGAATTTTTTTAATTCGCCAAAAATTCATTTATGTTTTAGAAGTAAAAAATTTTACATATAGATAGTCTTTGTAAGTCTCTACAAAAAATATGCTTACATGTGTAGCTTATCTCTTTTAGTTTAAGAGATATTTAGGTCGAAACAAATTTTACCCTCATTTCTTCTTCTTAATTCCTAATTATAATTTGTTTAAGAATATCCACTAGATTTCTAACAAAATTCTAAATAATATTGCTGCAAAATCATACACTGCCTGCCACTTGAACAAGGAATCACATTTTTTTAACTTTAATTAAGTATATCTCCTAAACTAAAGTTCAGAAAAAAAAAAATAATTTTTTTCGCAACCAAATTTCAAAGTGTTGGCTTTAGTTTCCTAAAGAAATAAAAAATATACATATTTTGTTATACTAAAATTATGCATTTATTTAAAGACATGTGTTTCTGTAGTACTATTTCGTGTGCAACTTGAATAAGGAATTCTTTTAATATTAATCAGGAAGGCTATGATTTGAATTTATTTCAATATAAACGGTTTTTAAATAGTTTTTATTCAAAATGGGACTCTGAAAAAGAAAAAATTCTGATTTTGAAATCTCAGAGTCAGAATCCGGTTCAAATAGCCAAAAACATTAATAGAGGAAAGACAGTTGTGTATAATTATTTAAATAACGTGGAAAGATATGGAAAAAACATGAAAGGACGGAAGAAAATGGCAACAACTCCAAAAGAAAGACGAAAAATTTTAGGGATTGCATCAAATTCTGCCATGTCGGTATCAAAAATACGTGAAAAAAGTGGCCAGTCTAAGAACAGTGTACCGTATTTTAAAGTCGTGCCCATTCTTCGTCCGACGAAAACTGCAAAGAAAACCACCACTTAATGAAAAACGCAAATCACAATTATTTTTGAGCCGCAGACACAGCCGAGAGGGCGGAATAATGGTATGGGGTGCCATTTGGTATTATGGTACTATAGAATTGGTTTTTGTATCCAAAAAATGACTGCAACGACTTACAAAAACATTCTGGAGGAAGCATTACCAATACGACAATGCTCCGATTCATACCGCCAGAGCAGTAAAACAATGGATTAATCAACAACGTGTTCAACTTTTGGATTGGCCCCCATATTCACTAGACCTGAATCCAATGGAAAATGTCTGGGGTTGGCTTGGAAGAAAAGTTTATGAAGGTGGAAAACAATTTGAGACGATAGAATCCTTAAAGGATGCAATAACGGAAGCACGCAGTTCAATTTCTCTAAATTACTTAGACTCATTATACAACTCGATGCCAAATCGCATTTTTGAGGTTATTTCTAAAAGTACTGGCAGTACTCATTACTAATTGAATGCTAGAAGATAATAACTTTCATTTTTATAACCTAAAATTTAAAAATAAATTACAGTTTGCTTAGTTTTAAAAATTCCTTATTCAAGTGAGATACGAAAAGGTACCACAGAAATATATGTCTTTAAATAAATGCATAATTTTAGTATAACAAAATATGTACATTTTTTATTTCTTCAGGAAACTAAAGCCAACACTTTGAAATTTGGTTGCGAAAAAAATTATTCTTTTCTGAACTTTAGTTTAGGAGTTATACTTAGTTAAATTTACAAATTTAACTAAGTATATCTCAAGTGGCAGGCAGTGTATATAATATGCACACCTAAGTTCGCTTTATATAAAGAATAATAAAAGCACGTTTCGTTCATTAAAGAAGAAAAAATCAACGCATACTTATTTTTATCAATTAAGAAAATAAAAAGAAAGCGAAAACATAATAAGTCATAAATAATATTGCATTATATGTTAATTTGACATTTCCATTTTGATGTTCATAATAATGGATATATTTTAAAGAAAATTAATTAAAAACTAGTTATTTTTATTAAAAATTATTAGATAATATTAAACAATGATTAATATCCTGTATATCCATCCTTATTTTGGAAAACTTTTTGCATTCGTCTGTGCATACTAGACATCAACTTTTGACAACTTTCCAATGGAACCTAGTATCATATTTTTCATGTTTTTCCCTGTAATTCATCTCTATTTTTGAAAACTTCTTTCGATGGTCTCTTCTTCAAATCGTTGCACAAGTTCTCTCTTGGCCAGCTTTAAACACAAATATTATTCAGGCAGAACCTATTCCTCGAACTGTATTTTGGGATATATTCTCTGCGGCATATGGAAACATAACTTTTTTTTCAATATGCAGTAAATAGGACCAACACCATTCCATTAAATACATTCCCAAACCTTTATGTATTTTTCTCCCTGTTAAACAGCCATTTTTGTGAATTTAACGTAGAATGCTTTCCCTTAAGGGCGACGGACTTCTTTGGTAATCGTTTCCAAACAAATTAATTTTCGTTTCGTCACGAAAAAATAGATTTCTCCATTTTTTTCGCCTCCACATACAGATTAAAGTAAATATTATTTAAGCATATCTTTAATAAATTTTTTATACGCATTAATTAAATTTTTCTGGCAATTCTTCCCGGAAATTCCTTAATCTAGTACGTAAAAGCAATAAAAAATTACAATAGAATTCGATTTAATATAAAAAAAAAAATAAATTAATCAACTATGTGAATAATTCTATTTTAAATTTTTAAAATTTTGACCTCTCTGAAATTTTAAAATACAAGCTTTTACAAATCTACTGCAGAAAAATTATTTTGATATCTTTTGTATAACAAAATTTATGGCCATTTAAATAAATATGTTAATCACCTTCAAGACTATAGAGTTGCTACAGTTCTCAAAATAAAAATGAGAAAAATTCATTTTACATACCTCTGTATCCTCCTCTACACATGCACCAAATTTTCAAATTTAAATTTAAAATGGAATTACTCATGTGCAACAATTGTTGGCATTTAAATCTAAAAGTATTTATAAATCAATTTAAATGTATATGCTTGCCATATTTTTCGTTGAAATGGTATTGCCAGATCAAATTCTGAAGTATTTTCCAAAGTTATCTCCACTTTAACATCATCCTATAAGGTGTATCTATTATTTTGAACAGATGTGTATATCTATCCGACAAATAATTAAATTAATTTGAAAGTTGAAACTTTAAAAACATTTTTGGGGTTATTTTCAAAAGAGTGGTAATATTTTTTCACTACTAAATTTTTATTTTTTTTTTTTTTGTTCCGGACTATATAAATTGTTTAAAGCTTTTAAAGTAATCTTGAACGGGCAACTGTTTCCTTCCCTATCCAAACTTTGTCGATTTTCAAAAAGCTTTTGTCAATTTTTTTGGCGAATTGAAAAGAAAAAAAATTACATCCCAAGATGACCAAATTTTGGAGATCTAGCGCCGTGACCTGCTGGGTACTTATGCTCTTTCAAATCAATTCGAAAACACCTCAGCTCTGACGCTGTGAAATTTTATTTAGATATTTCCAACGGTTCACAAGTTACAGAATTATTTCTAAAAAAGCGTTTTGAGACCACTGTGCGACAGCACGCAAGATGCAGGTCGCAATTTTAAATATAATTTTATGAAATATGTTACATATTATTATTTTGGCATAACGGCGAAATTGCTCCCGGAATAGGGTTTTAACGTTTATAAATGCCTTAATCATATCACCATTTTATTAAAATTCGGTATAAATAAGTTTTATATAAGCTGAATGCCAAATTTCACGAATATTGGTATTTATAGCTCTCATATAAGTCTCTCAATCGAAAATCTCTTAAATCCCACATAAATATTAGTATCAAGATAATATTTGTCACAAATAATTTTCATATAAGCATAGCATTAAATTTCATAAGGATCGGCTCATAATAGACCATGGGTCCCATATAAAGCGCATTGTCGAAAATCATTATGACGCACATACTCTTATGGTTTATGGTTTCATATTCTCGGGCTTATTGGCTATAACATTCGTATTTATTTACTTATTTTTGTGTCTCGTACATTGGTGCACCCTTATAATTTCGAAGCAGCATTAACGTTAAGGATTTTTAAAAAGCGTCCAAAAAAAGAGGATTTAAAAAAAAATCACCAAAAAGGGGGTCTAACTGCTTCAATATTTCAACTGCTAACTGCTGGATTAACTGCTTCAAATTTCTTCGTTGGAATTAATATATTAGTTCAGATATTTCAAACAACTTTCTTTTAAGTAACACTAAAACTAAAACTTTATGTATAGTTCATATGTTATTCATAATTTTGTTAAATTTTAATCCATCACTTCCAAACTATATGAGTGTCCAGCTTAAAATTTTACACGAGCAAGGAGAATAGTTACGTCAACATTATATCATTTATATGAATTTTCAAAATACAGTTTTTTTTGGAGATATAATGGTTTGATTTTTATACGTCAAACTTTGACCTTTGAACTTTTAATATAAATAAAATTTATACATATTGTTATAAAGGTACTATCTTTGTCATTAATATGAATATAAACCAAGAGATCTACCATGTATATCTTAGAAGTTATTACTAATTGAACATGTACACCTTTTTAAAGTGTTTAGCTTTTTCTTCGTTTTTCAAAACGTCATATTTTTGACCAGAAAGGGCGATGTGTCTGAAAGTTTATGATTTAGGAAACATTTCTTAGCAAATGTATGTAGTGAATTTCATTGAAATCTGAGATGTCAAATCCGAAAATGGCTGTTTTCTGTCCGTTTTGATAGGGAATAACTAACTTACATATTTTTAAAACATAACCATTTATTTCCATTTTAAAAAAGTGACCATGTAGTTGAAAAAGGGCCAATTTTCGAACAAAAGTCGTCCAACGGTAACTAGGATGATCGACACGGTTTTCCAACCGGTTTTTCGGTTTAAGTACTGTCGGTTTTTTCAAAATGTTAATTTTTCGAATAGCCCGGTTTAAAAAAAAAAAACGGTTTTAAAAATAACATTTTATTTCGTAAAACATATGTACTAAATACAAACTAATATTTTAATGGAAATTTATAAATAATTTGTTATATTTAATAAATACAGTTTAAGGTTAAATTAGAATTAATTCTGTAAGTTCCCTGTAAAAGATTGAGCTTTGAACGAAGCCAATTTGTAAGGGAAAAAAGTCAAATAGCGGTTCACATTCTATTACGAATAGCATGAATTTTGTATGGCGAGTTCCCAGTAGTGAGCAATAAATTTTTAACATAAAAGGCGCTCTTTTCAAAAAGAAGCAAATGTTTTATTTTTAAGAACCTAGATTAGTTTCTTTACAAAATATCACGTTAGTGCATGAATATATATATATATATATATATATATATATATATATATATATATTACTGGATTTAAATACATAATTAAATAATAATTTACTTGAATGAAATATTTATATCAACGGAAGCAGATTTTTCTCTTGTAACACATGTAACATTTTTACAAACAATTTAAATATTTTAGAGTTATTTTAATTCAATATTTGTTATAAAAGCTTACGTCAATTTTTAAACGGGTTGTAGTTGAAAGAGGTATATCTGCAAAATGGATTTCGAAAAAATGAGACACGCTTTTTCAATATTTAGCCATAGTTTCTACACATAACTTATAAAACTTGGTGATTATTTTCTAACCTTAATAACAAGTTGTTCCTCAAAATAAATTACTTAATCAATTTTAGTTTGAATATTATAAGATTTATTGAATTTTTGGTTAAGAAATATAGCTTTTGATGGAAATAATAACTTTTACAAAAACCGGGTTTTTGGAAATTTCAAAAAATGCAACCGATTTTTTCAAAATTTCAACTATTCGAAAACTGGTTTCTCCAAAAAGTCGAATAATCGATCACCCTAACTGTAGCGCTCTCTATAATCTTTGGGAAACCCTAAAAATAGTTAATATTTTTGTTTGAATAGCGCCATGTTGTATATTTAGAATTCTTAGAAAAGTGTGTCATTCCATTGTTTTCTTGTAATAAAAGTAATATGTTAGAAATTTAATGCTTAAAATCATCAAACCTTTAACTAAGTTTGTTGCATAATGTGAGTGAGCAAAAAATGTGTCAAAAGAATTTTAAAATATCTCATATCGTCACCTAAAATGTAAAAGGCCGTAATCCCACGTTTTCATTTTTGCAGCAGAAGCAAAAAACATGAAAATACAAAAGACCGTAACCGAAATTTTTAATATTTTACTTAAAAATTAAGCAATTTACTTAAAATATAAAAGCAGACTTCAAACCAATTTTTACTTAATTTCAACTAATATTATGGCTGTTTCATATATGAAGTTGATGTTACGACCTTTTGACTTTTGTTAACATTGATGTCATTTTTGAAGATATGTATGAATACGAAATTTTTTGTGTAGATGTATTTTAGATCAGCACATCATAATTCAAAAAAGGCAACATTCAATTTTTGTGTGGTTTCGCCCTTTTGCACTTTAGGTGACAATATATAAATATAACTTATAAATAGAGTTGGATGATGTCAATAACAATTGAAAATGTTCAATTATATTTACAATTGTAATTAAAATTTTCCACTTACAGTTACAGCAATGGAAATCATTTAATTACATTTTCCAATAAATTATTGCGAGATGTTATTGAAAAATTATTAATTTACATATGTAATTATTTTATATGATGTAATTCTGCCTATTTTAAAAGTGCTACAGCCATAAACTTTCAAAAAAAATTGTTCATTATTTATGTAATTGCATACATCGCAATTACATGCAATTATAATTGAAAATGTAATTAGAATTACTTGCAATAGAAAATTTTAATTTACACATGTAATTGCATGGATTGCAATTACGTGTAATTATAATTGAAAATGTAATTACAATTACTTGTAATTGAAAATTTTCATTTACACATTACATTTAATTGTAACTGAAAAATTAAAACGTAATAATTTACTGAATGTTGTCATTTGCCCCCAACTCTGTTTATAAGTATATTTATGTACAAAAATGTAGCAAATATTGCTTTAAATTTTTATATCCAAAAATTATTATCTCTTTAATTATTTAAAAAATAAAAACAATGTGGCCTAAAAATTCACCAAACCAACTTCCATTATAAAAAATATAGTGATATTAGTTGCGTTCGTTTACCCAAAAATGTGTAACATTCGCGTAACCAAAATCCACCAAAAATGGAACCAAAATTAAGAGAGTAGAATTACAGTTTATAAACTGAGTATTTAAAAAATTTACTGGACTTTTTCTTTCATGCAAAGTTTAATACGATCATATGGTATTTTTGCATTCAAATTTTATTAAAATTAAATTAAAGAACAATAAATATATCTATAACAAAAGAAGAAATGCATATACACATATGGAAGAAATGAAGAAAAAATCAAAAAATATTATGCTTATTTTTTACAGCATATGTAATAAAAATAGATTAAAAACATAAATTACTGTCGTTTTTCATAAAAAAAAAGCTATTAAAGCGGATTCAACTGTTGGACAAAAAAAAAAATAAGAACACCCAGTGAAGGTTTAAACAAATTAACTGTTAATAGATTATTTGTGGGTTTTTTTCTTAATATTTTCACGATTTTACTAAGGTGCGTGGCAAACCTATAAGGTCACTTTTTTTTTTTGTTCCGTGTACCAAAAAGTTCAATTTGTATTTGATGATACTGCTAGCTAAAATACTTATTACTTAAAGATGTTCCTACATGCACCGTTTGGTATCATTTATATGACATTTCCAATCAGTCAAAATTATAAGGTCAGTCAAAAATGATGGAGGATTTGTAATTACTTGTACGTGTGTAACATGTAGAAATAATCATCTAAGATCCCGTAAAGTATATATATTCTGGGTACTTGTGAAAATCTAAGACGATCTAATGATGTCCATCCGTCTATCCGTCTGTCTGTCTGTCTGTTGAGAGCAGGATAGGGTTCACCATTATTTTTAAACTAATCATTGACCAGCTTTGAAATATGCTTAGGATTATTATTCTGTGAATTTACCCGAGATGCACATTTTCTTCAGGGTATCCCAGTTGGCCAAATGGTCGTAGACGACTTCAGCGATTTTTGGATGACATGTCTACCGTTACCTAAATTTTCTTAACGACAATGTGAAGAAAATACTCATTAACGACAAGACTAGCTACAAGATCTTAAATACTGTCTTCTTTTAAATGCATTCGGTGAAGGAGAAGGGCAATGTCTTGAATGTTGTCTTCGGTGTATTGACTGACGACGAAAAGAAAGATTGTCATCCATAAAATATGTTGATATGAACATAAGGGACAATGACATAAGTGTTTTCTTTTGTAGAATTTTTTTTATGACAGTTTGAGCGACAAAGTTTTGAATGTATTCTTCCAACAAACTATGTTTATTGGAAGACTACAATGTTTTAAATATTGTTTTCTATATAATTTCGGATAGCAGGAATAACGGTAAATTAGTTATATTTATAAAAAAAGACAAACAAACTAGAAAAAATAAAAATATTCATTTGAGCACAAATCAGAGAGTTCAAACGTGAATATTTTATATGTTAGCAAGGTGAAATATATTTTTTTAATTATTAAAATAATAAAATTTGGTGATTATAAATAATAAAAAGGAATTACTCTAATATTAACTTATACAAATATTAAAATTATTTTTTTACACATATGTGCATATTGTCAGTTGGCATCAATTTTTAACGAAGTCTTCAACATTTCAATTTAATATTTTAACTTTAAGTATTTCTTTAAAATTTTTTATTTATCACTGATGTAATCGTAGACGACTAAGTGGATGACAATGTCATCCATGTGATCGTCAACGTTACCGTTTGGCGACTTTAGTCTCCAATTGCCCTTTTTCAACCACCTGGCCACTTTCTTTTCCCCTTTTTTAAAGTGGAACTAAATCGCGACTAAATGGCGACGTTTTGAAGGTTGTCTAAAATATCTTTACCCATTGTATATTAATTCCACCAAAGAATTAAAGAAAATAATTATTATCAGATTGTTTCACTGTATCGCGGGGCCGTCCTCCGCTCATTCGGACTGGCAACGTTAGTCTCAGATATGCGACTGAGGTCAAATATCCTTACCAAGGGGGAGGTCATGTCCAAATACATGACTTCAAATTGGTACTCAAGGATGATCTTGGTCAGACTTGGGGGCGTTGGTGGACGCATTGTATTCATCCTGTGCGAAGAGCACCGTGAGGTTGGGTCCACATGGACAGGTACTCACGTTAAAACCTTCGACGTTGTTTCACTGTATAATGATGTACCGCCACGGCGGCTTGTCACCTTGGATAAAATATTTCCTTGATGTATAGCTCATACGTGGTAGAGAAAATCCTGTCATGTTACACTCTAGGATAGCTCCGGTCCTAGAGAGCGTAACAGTTCGGCAGGTATAAATAGGTGCACCATTGCCTGGACTTGCCTGGGGTCTATAATGGGAGAAAAGGACCTTCGGGGCCTGACCAGAGACTTAACACAATCTGGTACCACGGGAGCCAGTAGCCCCTGGTACGGCAACACTTATTTGTCGGTGTTGTCGTACTGGACTGGTTGTTGGAGAGGCCCTTCGGGGAGTCACGTGGTGGTTGTGGTTTGGACCTAAACCGCAGAAAGGGGTTTATAGTCCCGATGTGGTGTTGCATAGCAACACAAGTCGCCAATAGTGCAGCAGGAGGTTAGATAGCTCCAACTCCTAAGCAAGGGGGAGTGGACTTATCCAGACAATGAGTCTCTCAAATTGCCACCTGTGTGTTCTTAACAGGTACATGGGGGCGTTGGTTGGCGCATTGTACCTCACCCGGTGGTAAGACCACCGTAGAATTAGGCCGTCATGGCAGGTGCCCACGTAAATCTTGATCACATCTGTATAATGATGTAGAAAAAGACCCCGAAGAATTTATAAATGAACTTAAACTGTTAAAAACTCAAATTTATGAACAACTATTTAAAACATCAAATGCTGAATATCTTTGTACCGGATTGGGAGAATTAAAAAAAAATAGATTTGATGAATACTTATATCCTAATTTATATTTTTACTTTGGCTCATAGCAGTGACTCGGAAGAACGTCTTTTTTTAAATTATCGCTAATGAAAAAGTGACAAGTATTAAGATAAACACTTTCAGTCCTAAATTTGTTAAACGGAGATTTGTAAGACTGGAGTGCAAGTGAGGACCTCGTACAAAAGTACAGAAGTTTAATTAATAAAAATAGGATTTTATGTTAATTTTTATTATAAACAAATCTTTATTTTATGTTTTTGTTTTTATCAAATAAATTTTAAGGAGTTTTTCAGGTATAGAAGCAGTTGGCCTTTTTTTCAAAAGATCCTTTTTTGGCGACTTCACTTTTTGAAATAACATTTTTTAAACACTTTTTAAAAATTCTCATCGATAACGCTGTTGATCGTTAGAAACAAAGATAAAGACGTGGTCATCTATCTAATCATTGATGACAAAATAGACGATATTGTCATCCATATGATCATTGACAACATATCAAAGAACATTGTACCCCATGAGATCGTTGGTGATTTAATTAACTTTTTCTCGTCTATATAATCTCTGACGACAAAAGAAATAACATAGTTTCCTATGTAATCGTTATCGATAACATTAGGGAACTAAATTATTAAACATGTCGTTGACGAATATATAGATGAATATTTCGTTTGTTTTATCATTATTTTTCTAACGACAATATCGGCGACATTGACTCTATTTTTAATCGTGCACGATTTTCGCGAGACTTGTTTGAAAAAGTCGTTAACGCTTTATTCTGGCTGTAGTGCACCCATCCTCGAGGATATCTTAAAGACCAGGACCAACTGAGATGATAGCATAGTATTCTCTAAGATTGGAATGGAATCATGCCATAGTCTCCGATATCTGATGTATAGGTCCAATATTTTACCTCGAAAAGCATCCCCACACCATTATGTTTCTACCGCCGTGCTTGACAGTATTTTTTTTATAACGTTCCTTCAAATTAAAAACAATTTTCCTCTTCTCGTCTTTACAACGATTACTTCGACACGTCTATTAAACATTTTATAAATTATTTTAGTATAATAAAACTTGTTAAAAAAAACTGACAAAATTCATTAAAATAGCATTTATTTATTTATTTATTTATTTTTTTTTTTTTTTTGTCCAGTTAACAAAAGCTTTCCCAAAACAAATAGAGCTCTAATTTGAAAATGACGGACCTTTTTGCTTCTTTATATCTTTAAACAGAATAACCACATTAAGATCTTCAAATTATGACTTTTCGATATATTTGCAATCATATCGAAAAATTTACCGAAATGATATTCCCCTTAAGTGTAATATATTTATATTTTTCCATATGTGTATTTCGATAAAAACTCTCGTTTTTTTGTTGGTATTTCATGCTTTTTTGTTCGCAACCAGCTGTCGTGGTTATTTTACTGGATTTTACAATTTTTCCGTTCGCGCACTTTTTTCTTTACAAGTGTTTTTGAGAGTAAAATCTTAAATTTACTCAGTAAAAGTAAAATATAAAATTATGCTATAATGAAAGATAAATATTAATTTGGTTCATGCTTGTTTTATATGGGCATATGTACATTAGGGTGGCCCCAAAGTGAAAGGTATCGATGTTCCTAGCTCAAATAAAAAATGTACTTCTTTTTAAGATACTGCTTTTAAAAAATTTTAATCCTGGCATTATTCTTTCACTAACTGTATCAAAATGGAAAGAGGTAATTTGGTCGACTTTTTTATATTGTCCAATATGAAAATTATGATATCCATAAGAAAAGTCTTTAAGAAGCGCATTTAACGGAATAACTAACGGATTATATCCATATATTTTTTACCTTTTATTTTGGGGCCATCCTAATGTACATATATATGTATATAAAATAAAAGGTCAATCAACTTTTTTGTATAATGCATTGTGTTATCATTAGCAAGTAACAGCGATCGCACTTGCAAATGTTTTTGTATTATAGTCTGCAAAAACAGCAATAAAAATACACATTTCTTTCCGTAGGATCTTTTTACACTTTAGGATACAATACGTACATACGTACTTAATATGTCTGTAAACAATGATTGATTAATCGTTAGAAACAAACTTTTATAGTCATTTTTAACAACTTTATCTGTAAATTAGAAAGCTTGAAATTTATCAAAGATTTTTCTCAATTTTTTAAAAATCTGACAAGAACTTTAAGATATATCTATTGATATTTAAAAATGTATTAACAATTGTAATATTCACTTGAAAAGAATAAAACAAACTGCATATCGAGGGCCTATATTCATTACCCTCTATCTCGTGAAATACAACTTTTCAGGAGAGCAAAAAAACTGTTTATTTCTCTTATTTTTCAAGTATTTAAAAAATTTTTCTTTTACAACCACCCCTAAATCTTATATATAAATTGTTTTCTATATTTTGCAATATTATGAATTTTAAAGAGAGATAGAATATTTTGCAGTTTTAAAATATTTAATGTGTATAAATAAAATAACAATATAGAGGGTTTTGCATTATAAAAATTTTCATTTAATTGCCATTTAATGTATAAGTTTAAAAGATAGTAATTTTTAAAGCAACATAATTCAAAAAGGCTAATTTATTTTGGGGCCGGATATTTTGGGGCCGGGGAATGATACCCCCACACAAGCAAAATAATAATTATTGCATATCTAAAGAACTATTACAACGAAAGTCTGAAAATTTTGTGGTAATAACTTTCTTATCAGCTTTCACAATTGTGATGAAAATAAGAGAGATAGGTACAGAAGGGGAGATATCTCACATACAAAGTATTATCACTTAAATGAAAAACTATTAGAGCAAAATTTTAAAACTGCGTAGGAATAATTTTCTTATCAAGATTCATATTTGAGATTAGTCCACATACAAGGTAAATCTTAATTATCGCATATCTAAGGTACTATTACAGTTAAAGGCTCGAGAATTGCAGAACTTGATAATTTTCTTATTAATTATACCAGGTTTCTGGACTCATTTGTTCCAAAAACTCTAACGTGTTCATATTTTGCCAATTCTTTCAGCTCAGTTTTAAACTTTTGAAAAGGCTTTGCATTTTTCATTATGATGGTACTCAATCTTGCACCCATCTTGGGTTCTACGACATCATGGTATTTCGTTCCCGACAATACCATGATGTCCTAGAACCCATATTATATCAATGTTCCCACAACTTTGGTACAAGTTTTTAATTTTTTTTATTTTTATTTTTTTACTCATTCACTTAAGGCCACGTACATTTAATAACATGTTTTAATAACATGCTTTTAAAAATAGCAGTAAGTCCCGCTTTTTGTGAACTCTAACTCAAAAATAAGTATATATAAAAGTACCATTAGACTTCCTTCTTTGGTACCATTAGAGGGGAAAAAACTGACCATTAAGCACCACTTTCTTTGATTTATAATTCACTTTTATGCCGGTAAATTTATTTCTTGAAAATATTAGAAAATACTATTATAAACAAAAAAAAAAAAAAAAAATTACCAATTTCCTTTTTGCGCTCTGGAACAGATCTGTTAAACTTGATTTTTCGAAATCAGCGTGCATTTTGCATATCACAGATATGACTCAAACGATACAAATCTGCCACCAATTACTTAAAAAATATGTTTTACAAAAAGTACCAAACTATTTACCCGAGTTCCAAATATCTCCTTACTTTATATGTATAAGGTAACGGGATATTACAATATACATATAATTATAATTTTATCAAAATTGCCTCGTATCTATTTGGCGGGAGACGAATCTACGGTCCAACTTTCATCTCTCTAGCTTCTTTGGGCTGTACGATGATGAATCAGTCAGTCATTAAAGTTACTCTTTTATATATATATAGATTCGTATTGTAAAACCGGCAATATGTTTATATATATACCCATTTAGTAGTAACAACATACATATGTATGAATAACATACATATTTGTTTGATTTGCTCAAACCTAAAATGAGAATTAACCAAAACTAAAAGAGAGCATGAGTGATAAAAACAGAAATACATAAAAGAGAGAACAGCTGTGATTGTAGCGGAAAAAAGCGAAAAAAAAACTGCAAATACCATGTGTGTTTGTAATTACTATGCGTTTTTTTTTAGTTTTCGATTTGCATGTATTGTTTTTTTTTATTATCTAATCACGTGTCATTCAAGTTTTAAATCAAATACTTAAAAATTCACTTTATAATGTAAAATATACACTTTACTATTTTCTATATAAACAGTTTCTTTCAGTCTTAGGGTCTTTGTTTTGTAATGAAAAAAAAAAAAATTATTTCGTTTTTGTTTTTCGTATAAAGTATTGCAGAAAAATTGTGAATAAAAATAATTTCGTCATCACTAACTGCCTACTACCACAAACTACTTAAAGATACACCAATTTTTTTTTTTTTTTTTGCTGCCTGCTAATTCCAAATACCCAAAAATACCTAAGAAACCAGCATTTACCTTAAATACAAACGTCTCTAACTAATATTTGTAAAATTTAACGGATGATAGATGAAAATTAACTGTTTATATAAATGGTAGTTTTACCAATGCTATTTATTAAAAGCACTGAAAATGTTTAATTTGTTTTTTCTTTTTTTTTTTTTTTTTTGCTTTATAAACGTGTGTACGTACATTTTTTTATTTTGACACTACCTATTTTTTAAAATGTCAGTTAGCGCTTTTTTATTTTAGGTGATGAACTACAAAATGGCTTTAGTAACCAACAAAATGAATAAGGCAAAAAACATGTACATTTCTAAAGAATCAACAGCTTATAACAGCATATCCGACCACAAACAATCAACAATTTATCAATATATATTAATAAGTTTGTATATATGTACGTTTTACAAGTAAAATTTCAATTGTACAACAACATAAACTTATGCATGTGCTTTAAAGTTTTTCCATTAAAACAAACCTTTATTTTATTCTTTTAGATTAGATGATTTTTATTTTGTAATTATTTCATGCCTTTTTTTATTGTGTTCTTTTAATGAAATTGTACATTTATAGTTAGATTAAACAACAAAAAACAATAAATAATTCAAATACACTCAACGAAACGGTAATTTTAAAAGACACTACTAAAGTCACACGAACCGCACGAAGGGCAAAAAAGAACTGATTTCTCTAGTAATTTTTATTCGAAACTCACTCACTAAACAAAAATTGTACAAAATACACATTTGTTCTGTGTTGGATTCTTTTTCATTTCTGCTTATATGTCGTACTACATACGTTCGTGTTGGTAGTAGTGGAGCTTCCCAGCAAACACAATTTTGAACGTTTAAAAAAAAGTTGATTTTTTTCCATAATAATGAGAGGTATATTGACCTCATGCCTAATGACCCCATAATGTATATAAATATATATATATATATATATATATATATATATATATATATATATATATATATATATAAATGTATGTATATATATAAATGTATGTATATATATAAATGTATATATATATATATATATATATATATATTTTTTTTTTTTTTTTTTGAGGAATTTTTCATATTTCCGTGTACCTCATACATATTTGAATTTTTTAATAATACAAATGCAAAATTAAAAATTATTTCTGGGGTTGCCAATGTTTATTGGAATTAATGCATATTAGTATGTGCATTAATTCCCATCGTTTTTAATACAAAATTTTTGTTTATTTCAAGCTATATGTATGCGTTTTATTCAAATCCACGACTTTTCCAATCGTTCTAGCAATTTATGGATTCCATCTCAAAATTGCTTCTTAACTTTTAAGCACTTAGCTTTAGGCACTCTGTGTCAAGCGAAATTGAAATAACATTTTTTAAACACTTTTTAAAAATTCTCATCGATAACGCTGTTGATCGTTAGAAACAAAGATAAAGACGTGGTCATCTATCTAATTCATTTTTTCATATTTCCGTGTACCTCATACATATTTGAATTTTTTAATAATACAAATGCAAAATTAAAAATTATTTCTGGGGTTGCCAATGTTTATTGGAATTAATGCATATTAGTATGTGCATTAATTCCCATCGTTTTTAATACAAAATTATTGTTTATTTCAAGCTATATGTATGCGTTTTATTCAAATCCACGACTTTTCCAATCGTTCTAGCAATTTATGGATTCCATCTCAAAATCGCTTCTTAACTTTTAAGCACTTAGCTTTAGGCACTCTGTGTCAAGCGAAAAAATAATAATCAGAAAAGACAATGTCTGAGCTATACGGCGGGTGGTGCAAAACTTATCGACATATTTTTTCAAATAGTCTGGTAGAGCAACATGTGACAGAGCATGGTCATAATGGAAAGTTATGGACTCGTGGTTAGTCGCATATTCTGCACTTTTTTCGTTCAACGCCCTTTTGATACGGATCAATAGTGTTCAGTATAGGTCTCTAAAGACTTATTGACTTTATTAGATCTTTTAAAACCACAATTGGTTCTTTCATCGGCTCCGATCCCGTATTCCGCTCTTGTTCCGACAAAAAAAAAAAATAATAATCACTATTTTAGACCTCTTCGCGGACCCCTTAAATGTTACTACGGAAATGTGGCTGCCATTTGGGAACCCTTGCTTCAAATAGACAAAATTTTGCACAAATATTTTCTCATTGTGGAACTAAGCATTCTTAGAATACTGAAAGCCAAAAACACGAACCAAACATATGTACGACAACGAAATTTCGTACTGTAGCATATAACTGATTTGAATGTTGCATTGATGTCAAAGGTTTATGGGTTCTATCAAAGTAGCTAGCATGCAACTGCTTTCCGGACTCTGCTTCGTCGGCAATCGGCGGGATTCGTTACTAATTTAAATAGAGTTAGTTGACATTCACAATTAACCAAAAAGAAAAAGAGAGAGAAGGCAAAAAAATATTCAAAAAATAAATTGAGTAATCCGTACTTAAATCATCCCGGAGCGATGTCAAAAGTAGGGTAAGTACGGATTTTCTTAAACCAAGTGCAAAATTTCTTAATTTTAGCTTTATTTAAGGCTACTTTGGATTGAATTAGTATTAAAATTTTCTTGTTTTTAAAAGTTTTGATTTGATTTAAGCCTAAGTCCATACTTAAAATGAGTATAAATATGATTGATTTTAGAATAATCGAATCACAATTAATCCCAAAATACTCTTGACTCAATCCCAATTGCGATTGTTTCGAGGACTTAACTCTTCAATGCGCAATTTTTTATTCGTGAGCGAAACAATTTTTTTTTTTCGATACAAAGTTCATATAAAAATAAGGAAACAATAATAATTTTATTTTTTTTAATTTTTAATTAAATTTTTTTGAAAATAAATTTAATAAGTCATATATGAATTAGAGAGCAAAAAGTTTTTTCATAAACTAAACAATAAACTGTCACAAAAATACTGTATACTGTCAGTATATTCGATTAAAATATTATAACAGAAAAAATGGTTGATTCATATATGCATCACGGCGCACTGAAGATTTAAAACTTATGTTAAGCTCAAGTATACAAATATTAAATTACGAATTATAAGCTTGGTTTAAGCTCGAATTCGTAATTAAATTGATCTATGAAGTGCTTGTTTCTAGAATTTTCATACTAACTTTATATACAAACCAAAATTAAAATATAGATATATGGGAAATTCTCTTTTTACGTTTACTTTAAGAAACCGAACTTAAACCTCAAATATTTTTTTTTTTAACTTAGACTTTTTAAATTAACTTTGGATGCAGTTATGCTACAACACCTCGTGCAGTAAAAGAGCAAAAAATCTAGATCTGAAATGATTCCATGTGGTACTGGTAAGCACTCAAAATTAAAAAAAAAAAAAATCCAAAAAAAAGTGTTTGAAAATAACAAGTATTATTTTCTTTCGTTTGGTTGCTATAATCGCGAATTTTAACATATGTGTCCAATTCCTCTAATGTAAACTTCAAACACTTGTAGAAATAGGCCAATTTGTGTTTAATTAGTCTGTTTTTTGCAGTTTTTCGAACAGAAAATTTTCGCCGTTTCGAGTATTGCAAAATAAAGAATGGAGGTTTATTGCTCTTGTAATTATGAATCGTTTGAGGTACATCTCGTTAATGTGTCCTCAATAGCAGCCCTATAGGGGGTGCAAACTTGGGTAGAAAAAACATGAATGGCTCTAAGAGGAGGTGCCTTTTCCGCGAGGCATAGTCGCAGCGTAATTTCAAGATAAAGTACCGCTTGATCAAAAAAGGTATCCGAATTACATTTTAAAATTGTTGCGGCGTGATAAAATATTAAATTACAAAAATGTTATAATATTAGCATTTTTTACATTTTATCTGTAATTATTTTTATAATAAGTACATCTATTCCAGAAACGTAACTTGTGTGCTCTGCTATGCATCTATAAATCGCAGAAATATCATGCCTCTGATAGGCGACCTCAACGCGCAAATAGGCCCTGTAAATACTGGCCTTGAGAGGGCAATGAGGCGACACGGTCTTGGTAGAATGACCGAAAATGGCGAGCTCTTATAAAGCGAAAGATTTATACAGAATTGCTAAGAAACCCAGAAATCGTTTGCTACTAACAAACCACTTAAAACCAATAATGGAGGTTTAGTCACATGCAAAAGAGACCAGATGGATGTATGGGTAGAGCACTACTTCTCAATGTTAGCGAACATTGGTCACAATGTATATGATTGTATTCAACAAAATGCTCGGAACGATATACCCACAGACTGCCCAGAACTCCCGAAATTATGGATGCCATAGTGTCCCTGAAAAATAACAAAGCTCCTGGATAATTTATCTCCTGAACTATTAAAAGCATTACCTGAAATTAGCGCCCACGTTAAAAAAACCTTTGGTAACAAACTCACTGTACGGTGACTTAAAGGAAGGCCAAAAAATGAGACTTGCCACAATGCAAGAATTGGTGTGGCATAACCGTTATCAATATCGCAAACAAGATAATCTCTCAAGTCATCAATAAATAATGAGCAGGCTTCCGTCCCCGCAATTCATGCATTGACCATGTCAACAGTTTACGGATCATAATTGAGCAATATGATGAGTGGAGGACGCCACTCTACTTGATATTCATCGATTTTAAGAAAGCATTCGATACGTTTTCCCATTCAGTCATATGGAGTACGCTTGCATGCAAAGGTGCCCCAACAAAAATAATTGATATTGCTAAAGCCCTATATCACAACGCAGACTGTTGAATTCTTTATGATAGCATAATGAATGTGAAATTCACTTTTGATATTATGTTCAAAAACTGCATTGGAGGCTTGCTGACAACTAGAACAAATCACAATAAAGCTAAAATTGATTTTTATTATTTTTTTTTTTTTTTTTTTTTTTAAAATTGAATTTTTATAAAGAGCAATATTCAGTGCATTAATTTATGTAAATTGCAATACACGACTATTGAATTTGGTGTTTAAGAATTAAAAGAAAAATCTTATATTTATCTCTGAGAGAGTATGAGCGGAATGAAATTTACTATGTCTGCTCTCTCACTCTCTATTTGTCTATTGATTGCTTTCAAGTTTATTATGTAATTTTAATTACATAGTCTTTTATTGTGCATCGTTCAAATACTTTGGCATTTTTTTTTTTTTTAATTTTTAAAGTAGTGTTTTTTTGTAAATGTGTGACCAACAAGTGGAATTAACTTCTATTGAAGCTTTACCTCCAAGTCTTTCACTTGCTCCAACTTATTAAAGATTTCAATTTACAAGCTGATTTTGATTATTTATAAGGTTAATTATTAATATAATTGTAATTAAATAAATTAACAATAAATAATAACAAACTGTACTTAGTATGTAAACTTATTTCTAAAAATAATTTATGTATTAGCTATTTATGAAAACATGCTACATTTTTTCAAAATACGAAGAACTTCTTGTTCTTCGTAATTCTTCCTTAGAAACAAATTATTTTTTTGTGATTTTTAAAATAATTAAGAAATTATGTCTTGATTTAAGTACAGTTTCTACTTACGTATTTACACATTTATATTTAGTAATACTTTGTCATTTGTTTATATTAGTTGGTGTTAACAGGAGGGAGAAGGGTAAAGCAAATTTAATTCTGCTCTCTTTGATATTTTCTTCACATTGCATATTTTATCGTGTTTTTGTAAATATATGTACATATAAATGCATAAATAAGTAAGTAGGAATTGTACTTAAATCAAGGCAAAATTTCTTGATATAAAATAATAAGAGGAAAAGTTAAAAATTAGTAAATTTTTAGAAATTTATCTTATTATAATAAATTGTATTTGGTTCAATTTCATAATTTAGTTTGATACCGATGAGCATACATACTATTTCGGCCGACTCCAAAGTTGAAAATTGATTGAAGGACGATATTAGAGTCAAACATGATTAGAATAAGTTGAATATCAAGATTAAATTCAATATAAGTTGTTTATATTAAGTGCACGAAATCCTATATTTATAATTTTTTTATTTATTACTTTTATTCAGAATTATTACTTCATTTCAAGAGGATACAAGGGAAACCCCAGTGGAAGGTTATTCTCCAAGTACAAAAACTGCCAAAGCTGCCGATGAGCTTTTACGAATTAATATTCAATAGAAACATAATAAGCAATACATTTACTTATTTATTTATTTATTCAAGCTAATCGAAAATATATTCTTACAGGTTAGCAAAAATTAATTTAACAAAGTTGTTAGTAAATTCTTATTATCTAGACATAATGCAAAAATTTTCCTTGGTATGGAAAAGATTAATTTGAAACTGTAATATATCGTTATCATTAATAGTAATTAAAGCTCGTATAATAGGCTCATTTCTAACATAATTTAAATAATAAATTATTTGATCTTAGATATCTATATGGTACAGTAAATAAAGGAAAGAAAGAAATATTCACAATCTAAATAATTATTCATAAAATCAAAAATAATCATGATAGAATTAGCTATTCTTCTTATGTAAAGAGATTTTATGCCCAAAAGTAAACAACGAGCATAATAAGGAGAAAATTAATTACAGTAGAATCACGTAAAGAAAATTTCAGAAACTGCTCTTGAATTCTACATATATATATATATATATATATATATATATATATATATATATATGCGGCGCTTCCTTATCCAAATGAAAAATAATCGATTCTTATAATAATTATTATAATTATTTTTCTTTAACCATAGAAACTATTTATAAACATAATTTAACATAATTTTATTTATTTATATTTAAAATTCTTACAAAAGTACAAAAAATCACCAAAAAATTTAGAAAAGCTTAATAAAAAATGAATTACATATAGTTTAAAAATAACGAAAAGTCACTCAAGACATAGATAATTTTTTATATGAAATATAACCAAAATTTGTATAGGATTTTTTTGGCGATTTTTCAATGGATGATTTTGCTGGCAGCTGATGTTTTATTTAAATTTATTATAAAATCTTTTAAAAAAAATATCAAAAACTAATGAGAACGAAAACGCCTCCTGGCAACACTGCTTACAATTTTTTACACAATTATTTTACTAGAAATCTATACTTTCAACATCCTGGTAATTGTAAAATTACAATTGTTTTCATGTTCGTTTCCAAAATGGTCAATAAAGTGTAAATAGTTAGAACACTTGTTTAAAAAAACACATAGTCACAATTGGCTTAGCGCTCATTCACAAAGTTACAAATATGGTGAATGAAAAAACAGCAAATTGCTACCTAAATGAAGCCAATTTCCATCTAAAATATATAAGATTTGTTCGACATTTACTGCTTCTAAATTCAACTTTCGACACCATTTATGTCTTAGGCGGCCCCTCCTACGGCTGCCTGTAGATTCCAATCTATTGCGTTCCTGGTGATGATATACCCAAAGCATGCCCGATTCATTGACATTTTCGCCTTCTAATTTCGAATTCAACTGGTATTTTTCCTGTTCGAACCCAAAGTTGTTCGTTCCTGATATTTCTTCGCATTGATTTTCACAGCCTTCGTATTAGTTCGTGGCTATAGTCATGAGAAGCGCACGAAGTGTTTACTTCGCCTTAATATGAACGAAAAACTTAGTTGTTTTGTTGATTAAACACTATATGAATAAGGAATTACATACATTTTTATTTTAATATAATTTATTATTTGTTTTCACTTAGTTTTAAAGATTTTCTAATAAAATCTAATAAATAAAGAAAATAATTCAAACAAATAATATATGGTACACATCAGATAACGTTATTTTATGTTCAGCGAGCTTTTTTACGTTAGGGAACCTATGTCTCCATTCGAAGGGGTGACCTCATACATTTAAGGGTTAAATATGATTTTTGCGAAAAATTATAAAAATAAAATTGATTTTAGAATGCAGTTTTTCTCTCTATGTAGACAACACTGACAGTCACAGGGAAAAGAAGACGGAACGGATATTTATACTGCCCTATCCGACTTAGTTCACCAGGAACCAATAAAAAAAACGCTTAGAGCTCTATTTTCAAAGTTGCAATATCGTCTTGCGCAAGTACGAATTTTTTATCGACTTTCTATTTTTCGTAAATTATTTGAAATTTTAACGCAGTATTCTGGTTACCTGTTAAATATATCAAGCTAAGTGAATATTTAAAATTTTTGTTGTTATTATAATATATTTTATGTGAAGTTTGTTAGCCTAGGTTCACACAAGGCAATTTGTCTTGCTGAAATTCTGATTTCATGTGAGAGAAAGCGAGAGGAAATATGAAAGAGAACGAACTCGTCCGTACTTCGTAATTAGTTTTGTTTTTCATTTTCAAAACAAAAACAAATCAAAGCAATTAAAGCAAGAATTTCTGAAGTCAAAATTTTGTGTGTAAACGTAAATGCAAGTTTAAAAGAAAAAATAGAAAAATTTCAGAAAGGAAAATTGATGTGTGTGAACTCAGACTTACTATTATTTTTTTGTTTCACTAAAATCTTACTTGGTTTTCGTAACAACAACAAAACATACATATTTTGTTTATTATTAATCAACTGTGAATCTTAACCGTACGGTATATGCCCGGGTACCTTTTTTGACTTTAAAATGCTCGCATTTCTTTAGTAATGAAGATCGTCGCGATTAAGGTGCTTTTAAATCTTAAAAACTAAAGGTATCTCAATTTTGTTAACTTGTTCTATATATAAAATGACTCTAAAAGTTTGAAGTTAAAATTTAAAAATTTTTTGTTTAAACTAGTGAATAAGCCTGTCCATGTTAGGCAAAAGTGTCATTGTGTAAATTCTGGCTTAGTTATAATTTGAAGGAAAACTAGTTTCGTAAGTAAACTAATTTTAAACTTTGTAGATTATTTAGGAGCTTCAGAAAGAGGAATAAAAGATAATAATGACAACTTATAAATCTTTTTCATTATCACTAATTTCGCCAGTCTTTTCTATTTATTATTACAGTGATGGCGCACATTTCAACCATTTTACATCCTTCAAAATTGGCTGTGGTTTTGATGGATTCTTTTTAGTTTTTTAATATATATGTCATATAAAAATGTCCAACATTTGTACTCTAAAATACAATGCAAAGGCCTCAAGCTGTTAATATTATATCCGCTAGTCGTGCTAGGTCACGTAAATTTTTCGATATTGTAGCTCCAAACATAAAAGGACGCTATGCCATCACTAATGTGTGTAAAGTTAGCTCCGTGAGATAGCTTCTGTAAAATTATCAGAAACAAATTATTTTATAAAAATTGACATTAGAATTGAACAAAATATATACAACTGATTGTTCAAATTCGTAAAAGGGGGAAAAATAGTTATTTCATACACATCTGATTAACAATGTAATGTAATGGTACAAAAATTGTACCATCACTGGAACCGATGCACTTTTAGATAAAAACAAATTTTTTCAGTGGACCTGTCATAATTATAGAAAAATAAGAGTAGAGTTCTGTGAAACCCTTTCTTTACCTTAGCTTCCTTACAATTCCAAAATTTTTGTCTTCAACCGATTTGATGGATGTAGCTCCATCTTTACCTTCAAGTGATATTAATACGCCCCAAATAGAACATATTCCTGATACTCCTATCCAATCATTAGCACCACCACTTGTAAATCAACAAATTGCTATATCTCCTTTTCCAACTATTATTGCTATTCCTCAAACTTCTGTTCTCAATGGTCCATCAACATTGAACATTATTACTGGCCAATAAGAGCCCACGGTACTTAAAACTATTCCACCACGTAAAACAATTTTTGCTTCAAGATTGACTTGGTATACTGCAACTGAGGACACTTCATCTTTTTTACAATCCAAGATTAATATTTCAATTTTAGATAATATTTCAATTTATAAAATGAACTGCAGGAATAGGGCGTCTTTTAAGATTATTGTCCCTGAATATCATTTTGAACTTATTGTAAATCCTAATATTAGCCAAAGCATTCTATAATATGAGAATTTATCGGGACAATAAAAACGTCTGTTAATGTATCACTCACAGAAACATAGTTTACCCCTAATACTTTTAACTTTGAGATAATGTGTGACAACTTCCAAATATTTAGAAAAGACCGCCTTGGTAAACCTAGTGGTGAAGTCCTAATAGCAGTATCATATCTTTTCCCCGAAATAAAATTTGAAAACATTGAATTAATTGTAGTAGTGATTAAGATTTGATTTAAATCATTAGACATAAGTTGCTCATATATTCCTCCTAATTCTAGTCCTAACGTATATAATGACCATTTGGTGGTAATAAAATTTGCTATGGAAAATATTAAACCAACTGATGTATCGTGGTTACCGTTACCTACAAATAGACTTTCTAACTCCTATTTTCCCAAATAACAGATCGTCCGATTTTTCCAGTAATTTTTTAAAATAAATTTATATCAATTAAATCACATCCAAACTATTGTGAATAATACCTTTTTGTTTGATATTATTAGAACGGATCCATAAGTTTACCTGAGGATCGCCACTATCCAACAATTGGTATAATAACGTCAAGTTGTTACAGCGTCAAAATTGACTTCTACATTCTGCTACAAGAAAACAAATTTTGATAAACTGAATGAATTATTATCAAATGTCAACTGGTATGAAGTTTTATCCTTTTACAATGACAACAGTAATTTTGATATTGTATTACAATGTTTTTATAGTATCATCTCCATATTTATATCTGAGTCTGTTCCAATAAGTAAATGTATAACACATTGTGGTCCACCCTGGAACTATCACACATTAACAAGGCTGGAAAATTGTAAAAATAGTCTTTTCAAATAATATAAAATAACTTAAACCCGACCTTTTATTTTCACTACTTGATTGCCAGAAATAAATTCAATATGGAAAATAAAAGATGCTACGATTCATATTTGTTTAAGGTGAAATCCTATATTAGGAAAAAATCTAAAACCATTTATAATTTCGTCAACTCAAAACGTAAAGAAACCACTTATCCTACTACAATGAAAATGAATGGAATTTTATATTTGAATGATGCAGATAAACTGCCTGCCACTTGAATAAGGAATCACATTTTTTTTAACTTTAATTAAGTATATCTCCTAAACTAAAGTTCAGAAAAAAATAATTTTTTGCGCAACCAAATTTCAAAGTGTTGGCTTTAGTTTCCTAAAGAAATAAAAAATATACATATTTTGTTATACTAAAATCATGCATTTATTTAAAGACATGTATTTCTGTGGTACTTTTTCGTGTGTCACTTGAATAAGGAATATTTTAAAACTAAGCAAACTGTAATTTATTTTTAAATTTTAGGTTATAAAAATGAAAGTTATTATCTTCTAGCATTCAATTAGTAATGAGTACTGCCACCATTTTTAGAAATAACCTCAAAAATGCGATTTGGCATCGATTTGTATAATGACTCTAAGTAATTTAGCGAAATTGAACTCCATGCTTCCGTTATTGCATCCTTTAAGGATTCTATCGTCTCAAATTGTTTTCCTCCTTCATAAACTTTTCTTTCAAGCCAACTCCAGACATTTTCCATTGGATTCAGGTCTGGTGAATATGGGGGCCAATCCAAAATTTGAACACCTTGTTGATTAATCCATTGTTTTACTGCTCTGGCGGTATGAATGGGAGCTTTGTTACGTTGGTACGTCCAAGGTATAGGTCCAAAGAAACCATTAAATTTTGGAAATGCTTCCTCCAAAATGTTTCTGTAAGTAGTTGCAGTCATTTTGTTGGTTACACTATAATACACCATAGTACCATAATACGAAATGGCACCCCATACCATTATTCCGCCCTCTCGGCTGTGTCTGCGGCTCAAAAATAATTCCTCCTTATTTAGGTCATGGAAGTAATAGTTATACCCGTCGGGACCATCAATATTAAACTTTTTTTCATCGGAAACTACAACTTTAAACCACTTGACGGACCATGTCATTGTATTTTTGGCAAACTGTAGACATTGTGATTTGAGTTTTTCATTAAGTGGTGGTTTTTTGCAGTTTTCGTCGGACTATGTATGGGCACGACTTTAAAATACGGTGCACTGTTCTTAGACTGGCACTGACTCCACTTTTTTCACGTATTTTTGATACCGGCATGGCAGAATTTGATGCAATTCTTAGAATTTTTCGTCTTTCTTTTGGAGTTGTTGCCATTTTCTTCCGCCCTTTCATGTTTTTTCCATATCTTTTCACGTTATTTAAATAATTGTACACAACTGTCTTTCCTCTATTAATGTTTTTGGCTATTTGAACCGGATTCTGACCCTGAGATTTCAAAATTAGAATTTTTTCTTTTTCAGAGTTATTAAGAGCCTTACCACCTTATTATATTGAATGAAATTCAAATCATAGCCTTCCTGGTTAATATTAAAGAATTCCTTATTCAAGTGATACACGAAATATTACCTCAGAAATACATGTCTTTAAATAAATGCATAATTTTAGTATAACAAAATAATTACATTTTTTATTTCTTCAGGAAACTAAAGCCACACTTTGAAATTTGGTTGCGCAAAGAATTATTTTTTTCTGAACTTTAGTTTAAGAGATATACTTAATTAAAATTAAAAAAATGTGATTCCTTATTCAAGTGGCAGGCAGTGTATATCCAACGCTTTTACCGGGTTCTTTGCATCAACGTATTCCTCCAAAACAATTGATAAAATGATTATTCTACCATTTCTGGATTATTCTTTACACAATGTTCATATATACGTGTTTTTAAATTAGTTTTATCATTAAACACAAAATTGTTTTTCATATATTTGAATGCGTAAAAAACACAAAAAACAAGATAATTTCCGTACAGGGACGAAATTTTTAGTATTTTTATTACATTGGAATTTGTTGAACATACCCAAAGTCAAAAGTAACAAAACAATTCAAAATAAAACTTATAAAATTTTAAATAAAATTTATGTTTCTTTTAAGTAACTCACTTTTAAATGTATAGTTTTGTGAAATAAAAGATGTTGTAAAACTGTGTATCAATCCTGATCCTGATGGTATTCATGGTATCATCTTGAGAAATTGTGCTAAAATACTATAATATTCGCTAACTTATTTATTTAATAATACTCTTAAACATTGCTATTTCCCGTTGTACTGGAAACTCTCATTGATAATTCCAATCTATAAATCAGGAAGTAAATAATTGTGAAGGTCGTTCGACATGTACTAACCTGACGGAACTGTCATCCTATATAAATACTGGTTTCTCTAATGGTAACCCGACAGATGTAGATTACTGATTTCATTAATGCATTTGGTAAAGTTAATCATGAACTACTAATGATGAAGCATAAAGCTATCAGCTTCAACGAATTCTTTTAAAACAAAGAAAACAGTGTATTTTGTGTAGTAGCAACTGTAAATCTGAATATATA
The DNA here is from genome assembly GCA_932274085.1 of Protocalliphora azurea. NCBI lineage: Eukaryota > Metazoa > Arthropoda > Insecta > Diptera > Calliphoridae > Protocalliphora > Protocalliphora azurea. The sequence goes on from OW026519.1 coordinate 68,420,255, forward strand.
TAAACGCTATATCTGGGGTTCCTTGGTCCGATCATATTTCTATTTTTTATTAATGATCTTCCTCTAAATATTCATCACAGCAAAATTTTTATGTATGCTAAAATATATCTAAAACAATTACTAATTCTAATGATCAAATACTAGTCCAATCTGATTTAAATTGTTTTTTAAAATGGTATGACGAAAACTTAATGGAATTAAATCTCAAAAAATGTAATCACGGTTATTATAGGCATTCTCCAAATATATTTATTGTAATATTGGTGGTATTAAGTTGAATACAGTTAATAGTTTCACAGATTTGGGAGTACTTTTTGATGCGAAACTAAAGTTTAACTCTCATATTCAAATAACTGCTAATAAAGCAAGTGGTGTACTTTGCTTTATTAAGCGCTGGGCAAAAGAATTCAAATATATAAATAAACTGGAATCTATTCAAAAACAATTTCTGCTGTTTTGTCTTCGTGGATTCAACTGGAGACCGAATATTCACCTTCCACCATACCGGAGTCGACTTGCTCTAATTATAATAATTATTACTTATAACGATTTCTATTTGTATAACCAAACGTTGTCTATTTATATTTATTCATATATAAATTAAATGAGAATTATAATAAAGTTGGAAAATAACCATTAAAAACAAAATATATTTAAATACAAATAAGTATGAATTTTTACACTAAGTTGGTGAAAAGGATAAGTATTATATTTATTTGAAACATTTTATTTTCATGGGAATAATAAGAATATGGTTTAAAGGCAAAATATGGTTTAAGAACAAGGAAAAAGAGCGCAAATATGTAATGTTTTTCATATTAATAAAATTTTGTTTCTGGTGAAAATATTTAAAAACATATCATTTTTGCAATTAACCATATTAAAATTTTTATTGAGTGTAAACATTAAATGACAAAATTTAAAGAAAAACATTGTTATCATGAACACAGAGAAAATTTACAATGAGAACATAATATTGTTGTAGTGATAGTGCCATGTTTTTTTCTCTGCGTGTGTTGTGTTGTTTTTGTTTTTTGGGAAACTTGGAAAAATTAATATTTTTTCAGCACTAACAAATACACAGATAATAAAATTAACAAATAAAAAATCTTCATCGAAAATGTCGTCCTTTTATCTTTTTGATATTTGAACAGCATTACCCTGAAATACTGGGTATCATTATGAACAAATGCCAATATAATATAAATTTGAATAAATGTTATAATATTATTTTGAATAAATCTATTCCCAATATGGTGAATAAAAACAAACAAAATTCAAGAATAAAAAAATTCACAAAAAATACTTCATGAGCTACAAGCGCCCCAACAGTACAAATGGCTTAATGATAATATCTAAAGAACTATTGAAGCGTAAGTCTTAAAATTTTATAGGAATAATTTTCTTAACAATTTTCACATTTGGAATGAAAATAAGACGAGTAGGCCTGGGGAGATTCGTAGCCCCCATATAGAAAAAATTGATAACCTATAGCACTATTGCAAAGAGTCTTAAGATTTTGTGGAAATAATTTTCTCATTACATAATTTAAATCAAAATATGACGGATAGATCAAGTAAAGTAAATAGTTATTGCATATTTGTTGCACTAGTGAGTGCAAGGAACATTAATTACTATTATTTTATTTTTTATATAAAATTTCATCTACACCATTGTGCATATAGTCTGACAGCTATGCCGACGAGTATATATATTCAGTGTATCCTCGACTAGTGAAAATCTTATCATTTTCTGGAAAGAATTTTCTTAACAATTTGAATAACAGTAAATTAAACAGCCACCGAATCTCACATAGTGCGAAGTCTACTCCTTTTTCAACATAAACTAGGAATTGAACTGACTATGGGCCTTTTTGGATGAAAAAACCGGGAAAACTCCTATATAAAGCCTTGTTCAGACCGGCGCGAAATTACGAAATTTCATGCCGAAATTACGAATGAAATCTAGAGTGTTCATACTGGCTAGATGACAATTGATGTAATTTCGTGAACAGCTGATACTTATTGTTTACATTTTAAATTGTTATAGGGGTAAATAAAGTATTTTGAAATGGAAACAAATAAGAAACAATTACTTACTAAATTGGAAATTATTAATTTGAAACATTTTGCAAAATCACTTTAACAATTAATTTTAAGTTTTGTGTTTAAATTTAAGATCAGCTGTGAATTGTTTTTTTTTTCTTCTCACGGTTGAAAATTGCAGTACTTAGTTGAAAAAAAGTATTTTTTCCAACCACGTACAGAGTTGCACGGAAATGGGCATCTTAATTTCAATGTAATTTCGCCGAAATTACACAAAATTATGTAATTTCGCAAGTGTCAAAATATATGGGAAATTACGTAATTTCAACTTGATTTTGGCCGAAATCACAAAAGTACGTAATTTCGCGTCGGTCTGAATGCCCTATAAGTCTTTAGAAGTCTCTAGTTTATCCTGTATGTTTGCAAGTTGGTATTTTTATGTCATCAGCACCTGATGAAACACGAGGAAGAAATATGGGGACGATAATAATAAATAAATCAAAATTAATTTAGAATCTTGACGTCAATTCTTTTCAAAACATAAATTAACTCAATAAGTTACATATATGTAATTCCAAATCGCGTACTTTTCTGGACATAAATATGGAGAAGAAGATACCAAAAATAGGAATTTTAAGACTAGTTTTTTAAGTATTTGAACTTTAAATAATGTGACCTAAAATTATGTCTAAAATTAATCATTTAAACACACATTCTATAAAAAAACCCATAAATTTTTGACGCTGTCATATATTGTTTTGCATACTTTGAATTATTTTTGTTTCTTATATTATTATCCTATAAATGAATTGTTCTTTTTTGTTTTGTTCTTTTAAGTTTAGTTTTAAGTTGATTGTTGAACAAACAACATCTTATAAACTTTAATATAATATTACGAGTACATTAATACAAACATGTGTTTCATTCCTTTACAGTTCAGAAGTGGAATAGAGAGCATACAACATAACGGTGAACGGTTTTTTAGTTGTGTTGTGGACAGTAGCAGGGGTGTATACGAAAGTAAATTAATTGAATGTGATCTATTAATAATTTAAACGGTCGAAACTGTGCTGAGGAAAAAATGAAATAAACAAAATAAAAAAATGCGGAACGGAGAAAATGACAACTGAACGGTTAATAGTTATGAACAATTGAACGGACGCGGGATCCGATGAAGTACATATGAATATACCCGATACGAACGTTCAATGCCAGATAGACAAGTTGAACAACAGGAGAAATTTTAACTCTTATTAATTTAGTAGAATTACTTTGCCTTAGCTATTATTCCGTTAGAGAGATAGCAGAAACAATACCTGAATTTAACCCGACTGATAATAAATCTTTGACTGCTGAACAGTTCGTAAATCGAGTTAACACAGCTATGTCAGCATATCGTTGGGAGGAAACGATCTTGATACGTGCAGTCTATAGTAATCTGAAAGGATCGACAAAACTGTGGGTCGATAGGTCGGTTCATTTTTATTCGAAGTGGAACGAGTTGTCATCTAAATTAATTGAAGAAAATTAAATGAAGCGAGTATTAACATTAAACTTTGCAGTGCACAAAGAGAGCAGAGTGAAGACATAATAGGCTACTGCTTCAAACGACCAGGCAATAATATAATACACCCCTGACGGATTAACACATAGAGATCTTCAAGCTGCAACTGCGGAAATATGGTTTCTGTCGTTGTGCGATATGCGAAAACTTTTTCTAAATATTTACGGAATATGCCATCGAAAAGCTTAGGTACTATATCTTACTGGGCAAAGAGTGACTCGGAAGTCATCAAAGTGAAACTTGAAACTGTGGAATCGGTAAAGAAGGGTGAAAACTGTAATAATTGTTTTGAGGAGGGACATTTTGCATCAAATTGCCCCAAACCTCAACGCCGTCTGTGTTGCATAGATTGCCAAAAGGTTCACCGTCGGAATGAACAGCAAATTTGTGACAAACAAAATCAGAATGTACGTAGTGTTGAAAAGTATTATGACTTATTTAATTCCAGGATAAGGTTAAATAGTATTAAACTTATCGCATTTGTTGTCAGGCTGATTGGGATAGCTATAGAAAAAGGTTCATTAAGTATAAGAGGGACATAAGAAGGACGAAATGGACATCATGGATAAATTTCTGTGAATCCGTGGACTCGGTTAACGAGTTGTCTAGATTTAGACGGGTATTATCCAAGGACCCTGTGGCACCTGGTTATATACAACGTGCGGACAACTCGTGGATGGAGTCTGACTAACTGATGCTGACTCACTTCTCTGGCTGTAAGGATATTGAATGTTACCAGAAGAGAGTGATATCGATGCGATAGAGATGATCACTGGAGGCAAGGTAAGATGGGCAGTAAACTCATTTGAGCCATATAAGTCACCCGGCCCAGATGGCATTTTTCCGGCCATGCTACAAAATGCCAATGATAGGGTCATCTCACTTCTCGTGGAGGTATTTAGGGAATGTCCTAAAGTGAGATATATTCCCAGGGGGTGGAGAGAAGTAAGGTTCATTTTCATACCCAAAGCGGGTAAGACGACTCACTCGAGGCCCAAGAACTATAGACCGATCAGCCTATCGTCTTTTCTACTCAAGACAAAAGAAAGACTGAACGATCTATATCTAAGGAGTAGTATGGCAACTCAAGTCATCAGCGACGCTCAACACGTCTATCTTAAGGGTAAGTCTGTTGAGAGTGCTTTTGGTGAGTTTTATTGAACGGGGTCTGTTGCATAAGAAATACACCTTGGCAAAGTTCTGCAATATAGAGGGTGCCTTTAACAACATTAGGATAGATAGCAGGGTTATCAACTCGAGCTTGGGAGACACTTGAATAAGGAAGCTTGTGACAAGGGACACATCGCAAGGGGGGTTCTTTCTCCATTATTGGCAACGAACGTCATACTGAGACAGTTCGATGCCATGGGAAGGAAGATCGTAGCCTACGCTGACGGTGTGGTAATATTGGTCTCGGGTAAATTTCTACCCATGATCAGCGAGGTCAAGTAATCTGTGCTGCGAGAATTTTCCCAATGGGCAAATAGTAATGGATTGGGGGTCAGCCCTGAAAAGACAGAACTAGTTCTGTTTACCCGGAGATATAAGGTTGAGATATTTAGTCTACCAGTATTGAATGGGACAGAACTCAGTTTGTCAAGGGAGGCCAAGTACCTGGGAATTTACTTGGATAGCAAATTGTCTTGTAGGATAAATACGCATGCAGGAACTCTATAGTGAACTGGGGTCTAAAACCGGTAATTGTATATTGGATGTACACATCGGTTTTGAGACCTATACTCACTTATGGATGTACGGTATGGTGGGAGGCGTTGAGAAAAGGGATTTATAGGAACCTTCTTCCTAAAGTTCAGAGAAGTGCTTCAATTGGCTTTACGGGTGCCATAAGAAGTACACCTCAGGCAACACTGTATATCATTCTCCAATCTCGTTTAGATTGTCTGATAGTTGCAGAGTTTTCCACGGAGAAATACTTGGTATTTACAAGGCCCTAGGATTACTGGAGGAGAATGTTGAGAGGGACACTGAGGTAACTATCTAAGTGTTTAGTCAAGCAGCACTACTGACAATGACAAGTTATTGTGTCAGGTCCAGATTAGTGCTTGAGTGTAGGAATTGAGAAGGCTAATGGATGCCTACAGAATAAGACTCTGTTGGGTTCCTGGTCACTGCGATATTATCGGCAATGAAATAGTCGATGAGCTAGCTCTTAAGGGCTTGAACTAAACAGGTTAGGATTCCAATTGAGTCATAAGGGATTGGACATTAGGAAGAACGAATCATGCTTGGAGGAGTAGAAAGGACTGTAAGATATCTAGAGCATTATTGCCTAGTCTTAAACCAGAAGATTCGAAGATTCTTCTGGGAATGAGTTATGGGAATCTAAGGGTCATTGTTGGTATGATTACTGGTCGCCTCGCAATAGGGAATATGACCAGTAAGTGGGACACTGGCATGTCAGACTTTTGTAGGACGTGCGATGATGTGGAGGAGCTAGAGACTGTGGAGCACATACTCTGTTATTGTGGAAGGAAGCAATATTCTACACCAACTAGAGGAGGTTACGGATAAAGGACTCAGTAACCTTAGTGACTTAGAGGTAATTGATGGGTCTTAGGTTCCACAATTTTCTTTTATTTCATTATCTTTCTTTATATTCTAGTGCCTTAATCTACTAAGGTTTTACTTTTTCTATTAGTTTTTCTCTGGTATTTATAAAGGGATCCCAATGGACCGGATGGTCTCTGGGTGGAGGCGTGAAGACGCCGCCCTTTTAATATGATACGGAAAACGATCGTTAATAAGACGTCGTGCGTGTTAAAACCCTGCTGGTAGATAATAAAGGGTATTTGCGGTGGTTTAGGAAAGCTTGAACATTTCATCACAGCGAGCGTGGAGGTTGGCAATACAAATTTTTAAACAAATGTTTATGTGGCTGATGGTAGTCTACTAGATGCCAATGTATTAATTGGTCAGAATATTTTCACTGTAAAAAGGGTAACAGGAGTAGTTTGTAATGGTCATTTTCATTTTGAAATTTCTGATGATGAGGCTCCTCAGTTCGATGTAACGATTGGTGATATTAATGGTGGAACGAAGGCAGCATTGGTAGGGCTAATTACTTTCGTATTTGCAGAGGACTTGAGTCAGATTGGCAAAATCGTCATATGAGTAAACAAATTACTGGCAGCAATGAAGAATATGCTATTTTCAACATTAGATTTGAACAATAGTTACTACCAGATACCAGATTGAACCGCAAAGAAGAAAGTACACTGCATTTGTCAGAACAGATGCTATGTATGAGTTTAAAAGAATGCATAGCTATGATATGGAAAAGGATTTAATACCTCGAATTGCACGTTGGTGGCTGTCAATTCAAAGCTTCGACATAGATATCGAATACCAGTCTGAACAGGAGATGTCTCATGTGGATGCGTAGAATCGCATGCCGAAGGAAGAGCCGCGGGAAATCGAATCAGAAACATTGCGTATTAATAAGGCAGGTATTGATGAAAGCTATTGGCTATTCAGCATGCAGATTCAAAATTGAAAGATACAGGATATTACTAATACACTACACGCAAAAAATAGGAAGATTCAGAAATCTTTTGTTTTGGATCAGGGACTTCTATATAAGATACAAAATGGTGCCAAATTGAGGGTAGTACCGATATCTTTACTATTTAAGATTACACAAGATGCGCATGAAAATTATGGTGGTTTCCTCGTATACAAAATTTTATAAAGTCTTTTGTAAAATCCTGTATACAATACGCATACAATAAACAACTAGATGGCACTAAGGATGGTGAATACCATTATACTGATGTCGATCCAGTACCATTTAAGACTGTTCACATCGTTCATTTGGTCCCTTTTCCTAAATCTAGCCGACGAAATGAACATATTGTAGTTTAATAGATGCGTTTTCCAAATTTACCAATTTGGAAATTTATATATATATATATATATATATATATAGCAACAAAATACGTTATCAAGGTATTAGATGAAGTATCGAGTTTCTTAGGCATGCCGATTTGAATTATTAGTGATAGGGACTGCGTTCACTTCGAAAGAATTCCAAAGATACTGCGAGGAGTTTTCCGTGAAGCAAACGGGCTAGTGGAACGTATGAATCGAACTATTCTGTTCATGATACTACCGTCAACTCGTAACAACCGGAAATGGGAATGAGATGACGAATGCGAAATATTCAATGGTCGATTAATGATTTGAAAAATTCCACTACTGGGTGTTCTACAAATAAATTGGTGTATGGCTTTCAGGGTAACAAACTAGTCGCCATATTGCATGATGATTATTCCCAGAATTCCTGTAGCCATGACGAACGTATGACGAAACGTTAAGCAAAGCGAAAAGGTGAAGATAACGTTTGACAAAGCACATGTCACGCCTAGGCAATATATTGTAGGTGAATTGGTCCTGGTTGGAAACGAAGGTCCCAGAACTGGGATATCAAGAAAGCTGGAACCTCGCTACAAAGGTCCATTCCAGACATCGAAAGTTTTGGATGATAATTGGTCCGTGGTCGAGGACTTGCCTAGTTCTCAACGAAAACAACGTCATTACTATATAAAACTCTGGTGTTCTCTTCCACCTTCCGATGATGAGGAAGATCTTAGCTACCTCAGTGAGGACGCTGAATAGTCAGTAAAGACCAATTGTAGACTTCCATAAATTTTTGATGCAGTCATATATTATTTTGCATACTTTGAATTATTTTTGTTTTTTATATTATTGTTCTATGAATGAATTGTTCTCTTTGTTTTGTTCTTTTAAGTTTAGTTTTAATTTTACTGTTGTAGAAACAACGTCTAATAAACTTTAGTACATTAATAAAAACATGTGTTTCATTCCTTTATACTCCCAAATATGTAACATTTGCATTATAAATTCTTAAAAATAGTAGATGTTTTTCTTTTTCGAAATGTATATAAACTTTCAGCACAAATTTAGGGTCTCATTTTGTAAAGCGAAACTATATTTTGTACAACGAAATAAAATTATTTCGTTTCGTTAATTTTAGTTCATAATATTTAAAACTAATTTCCTAAATATTAAAAATGTTTTCATATTTGTTTCAAATGAAATACATATATTCAAAATGGCTTGAACAAAATTATTTCAAATTTCATTTTTATTTTCAATTTATGAAAAATTTTTGAAATTTTCTTAGGAAATTATGACTTTTCAGCCATTCATTAGAGGCGAAATTAGAAAGTTTTTATCTATTTTATGAAAACCATGTGTTTGCTCTCCAATTGTTCCAAAATTACGCACAATTTCAGACATTCTTTTTTACAGATTTGTCCTGGAAAATTAACTTTTTAATGCATTTGTTGTTAATATTTGTGTATATAACTATTTTTGTTTAACTTCTGCAATTAAATCCAATAAAAGTGAACTATAATATTCTAAAAATTCCTAAAATTATCGTTATATACAATTTTATAATATTTAGGGAAATAATATTTAAAAAAATAATTGTATAAAACAAGATTGGGAATAAATTTCTATGTTCATTTCATAGGGTTTATGTTAAAAAACATTCCAGAAATGTAGGAATGTTTTCAATATGAATTTTCAGGCCATTAATTACATAGTGTCTACATTAGACAATTTTTTATCGAGACAAACGTCAAAATTAACGCGAATTTATAAAAGGTGGCAACAGTTGCACAAAAACAACAAGAAGGCGAATTTATTTTTGTTTTCTATATATGCAGTTTGACGGATGTAACAACCAAAAATAATAATCAGCTGTTTAAATGGGGTTACCTTGTATGGACTCGCACTGATTTTGACATTTGTCTTGATAAAAATTTGTCTAGTATAGAAATCATTTAAAAACTAAAGAAATGCATGGTTTGTGAATTTGATAAGAAATATACAATTACCAGATTTTCAGTTTTAAAATTATAAAAAAAAACAATTTTTCGTCCCAAATTAAAAAAAATTGTGATGGTGTCTTAATTTTAATTTTGTTTTAAATGATAACAATAATTATGTGTCTAAGCTAATATTTGAAATGATTCATGTTATTCGAATTATTGATAGACATATGTAAATATAAATTTCGAAAAAAACATAGCTACCTTGACCCAGATACATAAGCAATTTTATTATTCGATTCAAGTTAAAATGTTTTCAGAAAGTTATATTAAAAAACGTTTATAAATGCTTTTAAATCAAAAGGTTCTACAAAGATCTTATGATTTTTTGGAAAATTGTGATTCTTAGTCATAATAACAAACAAAGCTCTCCTAATAGTTCCGCTTTTTATTTTGCTAACAATTTTTATGTTGTAGATATTCATTCTAATGTTAGTTCCACATATGAACATATTGTAAAATATAGCGACTTTTAGTTTCCTAAAAATTCTAACAAGTTTCGGTTCTTTATTTTGCTATATAAAGCTACAACAAATATTGCCACTAGTTATGACACTCATACCTTGTCTAAATGATTAAGTGACCAGGCTAAGCTGGAGCAGTTTGCTAGCGAAATACAGATAGCGCTGTTATACATAAATAAATTGTCTCTAAGGTAGGGATTCTCACAAGATTATGCTTCGCGGTCCGCTTTTGGCGTTGAAATGCGGCACAATACATATGATAAAACATTAGTTTTTAATACTTTTGTATGTAATTTTTTGTAGTTTAAGATAAATGAAAAGAAGTAGTTACTCCTGTTTTGGTAAAAAACTGAAAAATCAGTAATTTTTAATGTCTATGTTAGTTAAAAAAATCAACATCAAAAATAATTGAAATTTGTATTTCATTTAAATGAAATGTAAATAATCCGTTTTTAAAATTAATTTATAATTGTTTTTACTGATTTTTCTGTTATATTTACTTACATAATTTTTTGAGTGTACAGCTTTCTTAATACATAATGGTCATTTTGGGGTCATTAAGATGTCTTTTGGCGGCTATTATAGGAAATTTATACCTGATTACGCTAAAGTAGCAAAGCTTTTAACAATCCGCCTTAAAAAGGACATAGTTATCAATTTAAAGTTTATATATTATATTAAAGTAAGGATTATAAAGTATCCTGACTTTAACGTGAAATTTATATTAACATCGGAAGCTAGTAATTATGCATTGGGAGCAGCACTTTCACAAAAGAATGGAATGTGAAAAAAATAACAGATACAAAAACAGTGAAAATCAACATATGGTGATACAGGGGGGAAAACAAATTGCCCTTTATGTGGAAGAACTTATGCAACAATAAATGCATTAAACAAACATTTGAGAGAAATACATTCCAGAGAAGATCTGGCAAGGAACCTAAGAAACCCCTATAATAAAAAAACAAACAGTTAGTAGAGTAGACATTTTAGAAATTATTGAAGATGACATTGTGCAAAAGACAGTTAGACTTGTTTAAGGTCACAAAACAGCTTTAAAAATCAAATTATCTTTAAAAAGGTGATTCGCTTAAAATTGAAGATGTTATGGCACTTTCCAATAATAGAGCAATATATAATTATAAAAAGCTTGATTCCTGTCTGATAGTGCAAAGTTATACAAAATCATATTATTTAGAATAGTGGTATTATATTGTGCAGATAAAGAAGACTTAACAAAACTCCAAAATGAATTCAAAAATAGGAAGTGTAATCCTAATAATATTATTGAAGCATAAGTCTTCTTAACACACCATATTGTAGAAGAAAAGAACTATGAAGAAATATTAGAAATAATAGCTAAACACCATAGGTTTGATAACAATCACCCTGGAATAACCAAAACTTACGAAGATTTAAAACAATTAGAAAAATAATGTATGATAGAAAGGAAAATAAAAATCAAAAAATTATAGATTACATAAATAAGAACAGACATGACGATAGTATCAATCCTAACTAAAAGTTAAGAAAGTAAATGCAAAACAGATTGGTTCTAAAAAATGTATTCATAAACAAACCTTTACCAAAAAGATCAGTTTTCTAAAGAGAAAAATATCCTTCTAGATCTCTGGATGTTCTTGTTGATGATTCCGATAATCAAACTGGTCTTAACCCAAAATCTACGTACAACTGATTTGAATCAAGGAAACGGATTCGCACTAATACATACAATAGAATTATCTTATATTCAAAACTATTCTAATATTGCATATAATATAACAGATAAGTACTCCAACTGCGTAAAGAACTGAAAGTTAAAATTGAATCCTTGAAAAACGAATATTTAAATCATTAAATCAGACATGTTGAAAGTCAATTGTGTTATCTCATGCCAAGACATAGACAAGCCAAAAGACTAGTAAACCTACTTGTAACAGGACTCAAATGGATGTCCGGTGTTATGGATGACAACGACCGTGTTGAAATAGAAACTAAATTAGAAATCGTAACTGAAAATAACCAAAACATTATCGATCAAGTTAATAAATAAGTTACAATAAACGAACATTTTGAGAATCAACTTATAAACCTGACTACATTAGAAAATTTACAAACTTCATCTATTATACAGAAAAAACAATTGGTTAGTGAGTCACTAACATAAACTAAAAAATTACAATTACAGTACGAATTAGAATAATAGAATAAGATAGAGAGTTATTATTGGCTTCGAAATTAAGGAAAACTAATAGAGACATATTTACTGATCAGGAAATAAATCTCTTTAATATTATATTTAGTATCAATCCTAACTAAAAGTTAAGAAAGTAAATGCAAAACAGATTAGATCTAAAAAATATATTCATAAACAAAATTTTTTAAAGAGAGGTTGTTGATGATTCTAAATATCAACAGGGGAAATATCCCTCACTAGGAATTATTCTAAGATATGGCATATAATTAAAACAGATAAATACTCCGACTATGTAAAAGAACTGAAGGTTAAAATTTAACGCTTGAAAAACGAATATTTATATCATCAAATTAGACATGTTTAAAGTCAACTGTATTCTCTCATGTCCAGACATCAAGACATAGAGGACTAGTAAACGTACTTGGATATCCGGTGTTATGATTGACAACGACCGTGGAATAGAAACTAAATTAAAAATCATAACTGAACCAAAACATTATCGAACAAATTAATAAACAATAAACAAACATTTTGAGAATCAACTTATAAACCTAACGAACTTAACAAATTTACAAACTTTATCTATTATACAGAATAAACAGTTAGTTAATGAGTCACTGACATAAAGTAAAAAATTACAATTACAATACGAATTAGATGGCACAAAACAAAAAATGAGTCGTTTTCTCAAAAAAACACAAACAAATTGATTTGTTTTTTCATATATTTCAAAGCCAAAAAACATCTCGATTCGAATTGTTTAAAACAAACATTAAAAACATATTAAATTTCCATACAGAGGAGAAAGTTTTGGTATTTTTAGTACATAGAAATTTGTTATAGAAAGAATTTGTGAAAATTGTCATAGTTTTAAAACAAAAATCAAAAATTATGAATGAAATTTATATTTGATCATGAATTTTATTTGTTTCAATAGTTTTAAACTAATTGAGTTTTTCAAAAAACAAGTCAAAAACTAAGAAATTAAAAAAAAGCTAAGAAATTTTAAAAACAACCATCAATTATTACTCTTTAAATACAAATAATATATTATTTTTTGTTCAGTGTAAAATACAACTATTCGTTCGTATACAACCAACCCTGTATTAGCGTGACTATAGAAGAAGAAGCAATATATGCTTCCAAAAATATTTTTGTTCTCAACTGAAATGTGTAAACAAAGTTTTTATTTATTATTTTAAATAATATAATATATAAAAAACTACGGAGTAACTATATTAAATCATGTCTAATATTGGGCAAGAATTTATTCGATGCTTTCTGTGTCGCAAAAAGGACTCCACAGATAAGATGCACAAGAGCATAGAAGAAGCTCTGTGTCCGGCCTCCAAGAAAAGTGTGAAAACAGTTCTTCATTATTTGGCTCGTTTAGGCAAATTTGAATTGCACATATCTAGTGGAGAATGTCTATGTCGCAAATGTTTTGGCCAAATTGCCGACTACGACTTAAATCTTGTCAATCTAACTCGCAAGCAGAGAAACCTTTCAATGTTGGTGGAAAAGGCAGCAACTAGTTTTGATAGCGATATCGAAGATGAATGTTTACAAGAAATGTCAAGCTTGGCGGAATTGAATGATGATCAATTTTTCGAAGAAGCTAATGTTAGTGATCGTGAAATATCTGAAACAATACTGGAAGTAATGGGAGGCAACAGTTCCCGTAAAAGAAAACAAGAACAACAATATCATGAAAGTGCCCAAAGAATTCAGACTGACTCGCTTACAATTTTGGACAGAGGACAGGCGTACGCTTCTGAGCAAATTCAATGTAATTTGTGCGCAATGCGCTTCAAGAACAGAGCACGATTACAGAGACATGTAGTACAAGCACATAAGAAATTTAGCTGTAATGTTTGTTCATTCAGTCATCGTAACGAGGACTATGTAATGTTACATATGAACATTCACGAAGGAAAAAATGAAAATCAATGTCGATTTTGTAACAAAGAATTTACAACTAAAATCAGTACCATACGTCACATGGAAGTGCACTTGGATACAAAGAAATATCAATGTGATAAATGTGGTTTATGTTTTTCTCAAACAACTGTCCTCTATAATCATAAACTACAACATGAGGCCGAAGAAAAGCCACTACGTTGCGAAATATGTAATCAAATATTTAAGACGAAAAGAACTTTCCGTCATCATATGGTCACACACCAAGCAGATCGTCCTCGATACAGTTGTGAGTTTTGCGGTAAAACCTTTACCGAAAAATACACACTAAAAGTGCATAAACGTACTCATCCAGAATCAGGAATTCAAACAACACCCATAGGAGTACAGTATCAACAACAGCAGCTGCAGGAAAAGCATTATCAAATTGATTCGGAGTCATATAATCAGAATCAAGTAAACTACGTTCAGACAAATGTGCAACCAACCAATCCACAACCAACTAGCACAGCAACAACTCCTAAATTTAGTTGTATTATATGTGACCAACCATTTACGACAAAAGATAACCTTAACAAACACATGGAAAAGGAACATGATGTAATTTTAAAGTCATTAACTATTGCAAATTTTTCCCAATATGAAGTTGTAACAAATGAGCCACGAAAACCTTGTCATATTTGCGGTCAAATATTTAGTGCCCAACACAATTTGGAATATCACCTAGAACACATGCATGGTGTGGCATTTAAATAAATTAAATCTAGGAATATTCACGTTTATTTACAACAGAAAACCTAATTCATTTAAATAAGATTTTGTTCATTTTAATTGAAATATGATAATTGTTTTCATTTAATTTTTTAACTTGTTTTAATTTAAGTCTACTTACATTTAGTATTGTATTAATTATAAAATAAAAAGATTTAAAAAGTAAATATCTTCACGAAATCCTTGTGGAATGGCCAAAGTTTGATGATCGGTCGGGTTTAAAGTTTAAATAAAATTTTATCTATGCATATCCATGTTGCCATAAAATTTTTAAAGTTGTATGCTAAATTCTCAAAGATAATATGCTAGAATCTGCTAAATCAAAAGTTAGGGAGAGTTGTTATTCTTAAGCCCTGTTAAGTCAAACTGTTGAAAAATCAAAAACAAAAAATTAAAAACACAAATGAAAAAAAAAAATAGAAAAAATGTTTTTTTTTATTATTGACTTTATTGAAACCTTTATAAAATCTATATATATAAAAGAAAGTGATGTTAGTTACTATTGTTATAACTCAAGAACGACTAGACCGATTTTGATGATTCTCACCAATTCGGACCGGTCACCGGCCAGAAAAGGATAATACGAAAAAAAATTCGCGAAAAATCCGCGATAAAAAAAAAACTCTTTTTTGTCATAATTTCTTTGCCTTAATAATCATTAAAAATATTTTTTTTAATACAAATTATAACAATTACTGTTTCTGTTTCTATCGAAACGCTTACTTTTTTGTGCAATTTGTTTTCTGGTGGTGGTGTAGAATTCTATTTCCAAACGGTAAGTTCCAAGTAAAGCTCATCATTTAGTGAGGTTGTGATATTTAAAACCATTTGTTGTATTTTTGGCATTCGTTATTAAGTGTTATTCACAATGCCGCGACCACGGAGATCTAATATTTCGCGTCGAACACGTAATGCAAGTACTTATCGTAATATCGTCAATCAATTGAATATATATATGAACGAGAAATCGCACGAGAACAACCCCGTATTAGTTTGGCCCGACTTCGTACATCACAAACGCAGTAAGAAAGGCAGGCGAGAAATGAAACGGGTCGGTTAGCAATGAGAAATCGTCGAGCAAATGTAGCAATTCAACAACTTTAAAATTTTTAATCAACGCATAAGAAGAATTGCTTCAAGTTCTGATTTGAATCAAGCAGCGTTCCATTACAACTGCAATTTCGACTACAGCTCTCATCATTCCGTTCAAAAAAAAGACATTGTCTATCCGCTAACCTTAAGATGAAGTAATAAATAAATATAAATTCAAATTTGCCTTAAATACATGCGTATATTTTTTGATTGAGCCCACATCTACATCATATTTAAATTCTTCTGTAAAAAACACTTTATAATAGGTATTCCTTAGATTTTTATTTAAAGGTCGTAAATTTCGTTAAAATATCAATTTAAATCGTTCAGTAATACAACACTAATGTTTGCTTAGGGCCAGCAACGCGGCTCGGGTCAGCTTCTACATCATATTTAAATTCTTCTGTAAAAAACACTTTATAATAGGTATTCCTTAGATTTTTATTTAAAGGTCGTAAATTTCGTTAAAATATCAATTTAAATCGTTCAGTAATACAACACTAATATTTGCTTAGGGCCAGCAACGCGGCTCGGGTCAGCTTCTACATCATATTTAAATTCTTCTGTAAAAAACACTTTATAATAGGTATTCCTTAGATTTTTATTTAAAGGTCGTAAATTTCGTTAAAATATCAATTTAAATCGTTCAGTAACACAACACTAATGTTTGCTTAGGGCCAGCAACGCGGCTCGGGTCAGCTAGTAATTAATAAATTACATTATTATGAGAATTTACTTAAAAGTATTACAACAATTAACATCTAAATAATTAAATAAGGAAAGTACTAATATCTCAGTATTAAGGTAAAGTTGTCTTGTACATACTTAAACGTGATAAGAAATTTTAAAAACATCCATCAATTTGAAAAAATGTTTTGTTTAAATTTGCAATGAGGAATAATTCTGGATAATTAGTCAGGAACAATTATTTCACACGATGTTCACATTTTATGCATCACAATGTGTTTTTTTTTTTTTAATTCAAAGATTTTAAAATTGTTTGCAAAAAGTATGATAAAATAAATTTCCAATGCGCAGTGTCACATTTGGCAGTTTTAGAACGACAATAAACCAATTTTTGAAAACTGAAATTTTATATTCTGTTAGTAGACAATACCGTAAATATTCCCACATTTGGTATGTAATAATAAATGGATACATTTAGTATTACATACCAAAAAAATCATATCAATATCTGCAGTAAATATTTTCTAAGAAATATGATATTAAAGTTAACATACTTCTTCACACAAATTTTAAATAAAATTAAAATATTTTTAAAGGTAGCAACTTTGAAAATCCATTGTTGTTTTTTCTATAATATATGATATGTTTACTAGTAAATGCGAAAATTTTTTCGTTTTTGTTACCTCGCTCGGCTAAAATTAGAATATAATTTGTAATTGTACTGTAATTATTCAATAAATATACATTTTGAGGTAAATAAATTAAGATTCAAATTTTTATAATTGAAAATATGGATTTATATGAAAATTTATCAGTGGTTTGTCACATTTTTTTGCAAAAACTTCAAAAATATATTGTCTCTATTATTTTTTATTTAAGTCTGCGGAAAAAATCTTCTACAGACCATTATATGAAATACAATATAGTTACTATTACTATTATTACAAAGTAAAATACAATTATAAAATAAATTAGTTATTTAGAAAGATAATAATATTACGTTTAACAACATTTAAATTCTGAGAGTAATCAATAAATTCATATAATTCGTCAAAAATTGCACAAATTGTATTAGAATAGTTAGTGCGAAAATAGTTAATTAGTAGTGCTTGAAAGTTACGCGGAATATGAATGTTGATTAAAATATTGTTTAGAAGGAACTTATCATCCACATTATCTTTTATAAGTTTAAGCAAAGAAGTAATATTCAACAAAATTCTACGGATTCTAAGTGTAGTAGTAGTTTAATTAATGCTAATCTTCTTATGTATGACGGCAAAACTAAAGGTGGACTCCAGGGAAAATGTCTCAAACAGAAAATAAGGAACTGTTTCCGAATAGATTCGATTTGATCTATATGTATATTATATGACGGATCCCATATAAGCAATGACGTTTATAATGTCTGAGAACTCTTTTGCCCAACCTTTTATAAAAGCAAGAACACCTCTGGCTTTATTGATAGCCATATTTATATTTGGTTGCCATTAAACGAGACATTTACACCAACAGTGTTTTTCTGCTGAACCTCATATGCTTGCATTTATTCATATTAATCTTCATCAAATTCATAGTGCACCATGAGTAGAAATTATTTAAGTCTTCTTGTAGAAATACGTGGTCGGATCTATCATTAAAAGTAAGGAATATTTTGATATCATCGGCAAACATTTGCTGCAGTGGGTCAAAACTTCCATCAAATTATTTATGAAAAGGGAGAAGAGTAATGGTCCTATATGACTATCTTGAGGAAGTCAAGAGGTAACATTAAAGTGTTTTGAATTGCAATTCTTATAACAAACATATTGTACTCGTATTCTACCATTCAAGTACGATTTTAACCATTCTAAGCAGTTTGGGGAAAATCCCAACAAGTTTAACTTATTAATGAGAAGTGTATGTTTATCTTTATCGAAGGCTTTTAAAACAATCCTTGATTAATTGCGGTAGTTAACTGTAGATTATTTGTGGTAGTTGAGCATCCTTTTCTGAAAGAGATATGTTAAGAATGAACAACAGTTTTTCAACAAATAATTTGGTACGCCATCTGGTCCATGGTTAACTGACGATTTAAGACATCTTAGCTTTTGTTCTACTTCGACACAATCAGTCAATTATATGGATAATGATATTTGGCGTCAGAATATGTTGAAGAAAAAAAGTCGGAAAACATATTTGCAATCACAGTTTCATTATCAGATTATCTATTTTTAAATTTCTTAACAGAGGGGAATTCATTAGATCTTCTTTTTAAGTTTACAAAATTGTATAAACTTTTTGGATTACTTTTAAAGTTTATTTTTACTCTGTTAATATAATTTTTATATGGAGCATTATTTAATCGATTATGATCAGCATGGTAAATTGAATATTTGCCGTAGTCAGAAATAGATCCATATTTTTATACTTTTTATAAAGCTTATTCTTTTTATTTTTTAAATTCGATAATTGAAGCATGGACACGTTTAAGGGCGTATAAAACTACTTTTTAAAAAATGTTTTTTTTGCATAATATTGATTTAGTAACAAATTTATACCTATTTATACAAAAGGAAAACATGTTAAATTTATGCAATATTTGCCAAAGATTGTATTATTTTGTGAGTTTTAATGCATCAAACGATGATGATCTTTTTTCAGCAAATTTATTCGATTAAATCCGATCATTTGATATCCTACACCATAGGTTAGGTTAGATTGGATGGGCAGCTCACTTGGGTCCTAATGGTCCCGTTGTGTTACCCTGATGGATCATGTGAATCCGAGAATAGGTTTGAATTGAACCAACCTGACGCACGAATAAAAGATCTGATTCGTAAAACATCAATTGCAGAGAGATCAGATAATCCATGCATATATGGACTCCCAAATTCAGCAGTCCTTATATTCGCAAGTTCAGGACAGTGACAAAGAAAATGTTATACTGTTTCTTCCTCCTCTTCGTTAAAGCAACTTCTACAATAGTCGTTAAAGGGAGTCCTAGTCTCCCAGTGTGTGCACCAGCAATCCAATGCCCCATAATAATGGCTACATGTGTTCGTAGCTGACGCCTTGGCAATCCCAGAATGAGACTCGACTATTTTTGATCGTACTGGGGCCATATCTTTCTCGAGATAGAACGTGCGGACTCATTTGTCCATTTTGGTTGAGCTAGTACTGCAGTATCATAGATCTGCAAGATGACAGCGGTATGCCAATTATCTGGTCCGTTTCTTCACTTTGAAGAAGGGAACCGGTTCTGTCTAATCCATCCGCAATAATATTTCCCGGGGTACTTGAGTGACCCCTTACCCAGATCCACTCTAAGTTTGAATGTCTTGCCATCTAATTTAAAGATGTCCGGCATTCATGTACCTGCCTGTATGTGACTATCGGTACAAATTTGAATATCCACTCCGAATACTCTATAGTACATTAGCCAATTTACCGCACTCCTAATGGTTGAGATCTCAGCTTGAAAAGTATTACAGTGATCCAGCAATTTAAAGGAGATGCTCCTCCTGTATGTGGGAATGAAGATACCTCTCCCAACCCTTTCAGAAGATTTGGATACATCAGTGTAAACCGCAATCGATCCGGCTTTTATAGTGGGATCGGCTAAAATTGAAACTGAGAAGCCTCTGCCAAGAAAGGGTTTGGGAATACAATAATCAATATTGCCAGGGATATCAACCGAAATTCCCAAAATGGTCGCATGGCCATAGCTCCTAGCATTCCATGCACCTATAGTACTGAGCCTAGTCGCCGACATGATGGCGATTTGTTTGGTCATCCACTGGCATCCAGTTCATCAGAACGAAAAATACCCCGGATGGTATTGTACCAAGCACACCTGTAATTAGTAGCACTAAACTACGCAGAATCTTTTCGAAGATTCCGCAAAAGTTGGATTTTTCATCGTTTTCAGCCATACTATCGCTCCATACATAAGTATAGGCTTGATCACCACTATTTATATTCCATTTACTGAGTAGGCCTAGCAGACTTTGAAGGCGGTGGGATATAGTATCTAAATATTTTCCAGATACGGCCACCGTTACATCGTCCGTATAAGCGACGGTTTTGAACCTCAGAGAATCAAGTTCCCTGAGCATTGTATTAACGGCAATATTCCAAAGAAGTGGAGAATTCCCCCTGAGGAGTGCCTCTTTTTGCTACTCTATATACTCTACTCTACCCATAGTGAATATTATAAGTCTGTTGTTTAGAAGTCTACATATTGTTACGTTTTTACCTTCTAAAAACGGTTGTTTATTTCCTTTAAATAAACTTGTATTTTAATTGCAAAAATAACAGCAGTTTAGTAGTTTAAAAATTGCAACGACTCTTTATTTTATTTAAAAATGTACAACAATACAGTTTATAACTCACTTTGTGTTTTAATACACACACACACTTAAAATACACGCTTTATACAGCACTCTTTAATAATGTACAAGATTATACAGCCAAGGCAGTTAATATGTCTTTACTTAACGACGCTTCCAACCAGACTGACTCAATGGTGTTCTCACGGCCAATTTATATACACTGTACTGCCTACTAGATGTTTCTTGAAAGCTCTATTTCTTTCTACAATGTTAACGGACAATCTAGAGCTTTTGTAGATAATGCCATGAGCATAAACACTTAGTGCTGCCAAACTAGAACTTTTGATGATAATGCCAGCAGCATAAACACTTAGTGCTGCCACACTTAAAAACAATGGCGGAAACTTTTTATTCAATGTTGTATGTTTAGAACTATGTTAACAATTTGTACAGCTATGTTAAGTGATGTTAACATAAACGGAAATGCTTTATAAGAATTAAGAAAGATTTAAACCAGCCGTTAAAACCATTATATTTGAATCCAAGTACAATTTCGTAACACTGCCCCCCGCTTAAGCCTGTTCGTCACGAATAGGCACGAATTTACTTTTCCAATAGGCAGCTAGTCGTTCTAGATGTACAACCTTCATTTTAGATCTCGGGCTCTTATCTTTCTGTATTCTGTACACCACGTCGTTTAATTTCTTAATCACTTTGTATGGTCCATCCCAGTGGGTTTGTAGTTTGGGAGACAGTCCTTTCTTACGTTGTGGGTTATACAACAGTACAAGCTGGCCTTCGTTAAATCCTTCAGAATTCGCTGCTCGATCGTATCTTGCTTTCATTTTATCGCTGGTCATTTTTATTCGTCTGCGTACGAATTCATGTAGTTCGTTCAGGTCATCTTGCTCTTGGGAAGTGTTTTCCCTATTTGTTGATGAGGGCTTAATACCGAATTCTAAATCACCAGGCAACTTGAGTTCTGTCCCGAAGACAATTTTTGCAGGTGTTCGAGAGATTGAGTCATGAACAGCTGATCTGTATGCCAATCGAAATTTCAGTATGTGTTCATCCCAGTCCTTCTGATGTGCACTGACCACTTTTCTTAAATATTCCTCCAGAGTGCGATTGAATCTTTCGACCATGCCATCAGATTGATGATGCAGTGGCGTTGTTCTGGTTTTTCTTATTCCGTATAAATCGCACATTTCCTTGAATACGGCAGATTCAAAATTTCTACCTTGATCAGAATGCAACTCCAGTGGAACACCATAGCGGCACACCCAGTTGTTCACAAATACACTTATAACCGTTTTAGCTTCTTGATCAGGTATGGCATATACCTCTGGCCATTTTCTGAAATAATCCATAACCACTAGAACGTAACGATTTCCGGCATTGCTGACGGGAGAAGGGCCTGCTACATCCATTGCAATCCGCTCGAATGGCGCGCCTGAGTTATACTGCTGAAGTTGTTCACGACTTCTTCTTACTGGGCCTTTCGCTGCTATGCATTGTGAACAATTGGTTACCCAATCGGCTACTGCTTGCTGACAACCCACCCAATAAAAACGTTGTTTTAACTTTTCTAAGGTTTTTGTCACACCAAGATGACCACCACTGGGACCGTCATGGAACTCTTTCATTACTTCGTTTATTTTAGAGGATGGTACTACAATTAGATTTTTCACTGTTTTACCGTCAGCACTTTCCCATATGCGGTATAAGCAGCCATTTAACAACTGTAGACTATTCCATAGGGCCCAATATGATTTCATTAATGGACTTTCGGCGGATATTTCTTCTTCTTCTTTTTTTTTATTTCTTCTTCTTCTTTTGCCGATATTATTTTTGCCAGTATGGGGTCATTTCTTTGCGCTACAGACCAATCTTCACTGGACTCTATATGCATTAGTCGAACATCGATGATACATTCCTTTTCCTCGATTTTTGTACAATGCTTACATTCTACGTTGCAGGGCCGTCTTGACAGCGCGTCCGCATTGCCGTGTTTCAAACCCTTCCGGTGCTCGATGCTAAAATCATAGCTCTGAAGCCCCTCTATCCAACGAGCCAGTTGTCCTTCAGGTTGTTTAAATTGCAGCAACCACCTGGGAGCAGAATGATCGGTTCTCAGTCGGAAGTGTTGGCCATACAGATATTTGTGGTAATGCTTCACACACTCTAATACTGCCAAAAGTTCTCGTCGCGTTACGCAGTAGTTTCTTTCAGGCTTCGAAAGCGTTCGGCTAAAGTATCCTATGACCCTTTCAGTGCCACCGACTACTTGTGAAAGTACACCGCCTATTCCGTATCCGCTCGCATCGCTATCTACCACAAATGTTTCTCCAGGTATAGGATATGACAAAATTGGTGCGGTACATAATAGATCCTTGAGCTTCTGGAATGCTAGTTCTTGTGCTTCACACCATTGGAATGATTGTGATTTCTTGGTTAGCTCATGTAAGCTTGCGGCTACATTGGCGAAATTCGGGACAAATCATTTGTAGTATGTGCAAAGGCCAAGAAAACTACGCAATTCGTGGAGATTTCTCGGACGTAGCCAGTTCTTTACAGCAATTATCTTATCCTCATCTGTTGATATTCCGTCTGCTGTTACGCGATGTCCCAAATATTTGACTTCTTTCTGGAACAACGCACACTTCTTTACACTGAGTTTGAGTCCAGCCGCTGATATACGTTTAAGGACTTCTTCAAGGTTTTTCAGATGTTCATCAAAAGTCTTACCCATGACAATTATGTCATCGAGGTACACCAAGCATGTCTTCCCGTGAAGTCCTTTCAATACCTGTTCCATTAAACGCTCGAATGTGGCTGGAGCATTGCAGAGTCCAAATGGCATCACATTAAACTGCCATAACCCATCACTCGCGCTAAAGGCGGTTTTTTCCTTGTCTTTTTCTGAAATCTTTACCTGCCAATAACCACTTTGCAAGTCCAATGAGGAGAACCAATGTGTTCCAGCTAGTGTATCCAGGGTGTCGTCAATTCTTGGTAGAGGGTAGCTGTCTTTCTTGGTGACGTCATTCAGTTTTCTATAATCGACGCAAAATCTAGTGCTGCCGTCTTTCTTCTTAACTAAAACAACAGGTGAGCTCCAAGGACTTGAAGATGGTTCGATTATACCGTTCCGCTGCATTTCATTGACTAACTCCTTCACTTCACTTCGTTTTGCTAAAGGAACACTTCTGGGCGCCTGCTTTATTGGCCTCGCTTCGCCAGTATTTATTTGATGCTTTACAATTGCCGTTCTACCATGGCTTTGACTTTTTAAGGCGAAGACGGAGCTATATTTCTTCAGAATCTGTTTGGCCTTATTTCTGTCTGGCGGTGCTAATCCTTCTACCCATTTCCCCACATATTCCGCTAGTAGCTCCAGTTCTTTGGTGGATTTATTGGCAGGTTCTGGGTTTTTCTCGCAATTGATTACTGCCTCTGCTGAAGTGCATTGACCTATTTCGGAATTTGGCTTAACGACTTTTTCATAGCTGGACAGGTTAAGCACTCTTACAGGAACTATTTTGTTGTTGCAGGGTTTAATGAGGGCTTTTGCTGTTACAAGATCACTTGCTACCACTCACAAACTGTTGTCCTCACAATCTCCCTCCATGCGAGCCCATACTAAAGTTTCTGACTGTGGTGGTAGCTTCTGATGCTCGACGGTAACTAGCTTTCTTACTTGAGTCCTATTTTCATATCCGACGTCAAGGGGTATCTCCACATTTCGCCAAATCATAACTTTTTGTCCCATATCCAAAGTAGTACCATGGCTAATCATGAAATCAGCACCAATGATAACTTCGTCCACAATGTCGGCAACAATGAATACATGATTGACGGTAACGTTGGCAATGGTTAATTTCACATTTACTTTACCATAGACAGTGACCGGCTCCCCAGTAGCTGTGTGCAGACTTACCCCACATAATGGTACAATTGTTTCCTTGACTAAATCTGGCCTGACGATAGACTGTGATGCCCCGGTGTCTATAGTAAAAACGCGCTTCTGACCGTTGATGTACCCAGGAGCAGTAAGATTACTATTTTTTTGCTGTATTACGGATATGAAGATTGTGGGATCCTCAGATGTGGGATCTAGCTCTTGCCCCATAGTGCTAGCTCGTTTTAGTTTTAAAGGTGATTCTTGTGATGATTGATGATTTGACTGCCGGTTATTTCTTTGAAGCGAGGCAGATCGGTTTCGTTTTCTTGGTGTTTTGCAGTTTCGCTGAATATGACCCGATTTACCACAGTTATAATATTTTACTCTGGCTTTATTTTGCTTCTCATTAAACGCCTCCAAAACCTTTTTCAATTCATCGACTATATTTCTCTCATTATCAGAAACAACTTCAACATTTCGCACCTTGCATATTTGCGACTTTGAAATTATTTTCGCCGTTTCTTCTGCCAGTGCGAATGATACGGTCTCAGTAAATGATGATTTAGGTGTGGCACAAACTGCGTGTTTTAATTCAGGATCGCGAATGCCATTAACAAATGCCTCTATCTTGAAATGGTCCAAAAACGGTCTGTTTTCCCCTGGATAAGTAAGCTGCAGCAAATGTTCGATTTCCAACGCAAAGTCTTGTAGCGTCTCATTGGGCTTCTGCACTCTACCACGCAATTCCATTCGGTATAGTTCCTTTTTATGTTCACCAGCGTACTTACGTTGTAGCGCCTCCATTATATCATCATAACTGTTTCTGTTACATGCTGGCGCGCTTTCAAGAACTACTGCTGCATTTCCTTTTAAGGCCAATATCAACTCTATAGCTTTTTCTTTGTCGTTTCACATGTTTCTAATGGAAATTGT
The DNA here is from genome assembly GCA_932274085.1 of Protocalliphora azurea. Classification (NCBI taxonomy): domain Eukaryota; kingdom Metazoa; phylum Arthropoda; class Insecta; order Diptera; family Calliphoridae; genus Protocalliphora; species Protocalliphora azurea. The sequence continues at coordinate 68,446,021 of OW026519.1, forward strand.
ATCAAACTGGAACTTAAACACATTAAATGGTGTGGTGCCATCAAAACTAGGGGCCTTTATTCTACTAGAGGATTCTGGAATAATTCGCACCTGTCCATCTTGGCATTGAAGATTATTAATCTTTATTTCTAGATCTTGTAGTTTTTTATCAACACCTTTGGCTATTTCATTCTCTAAATCGGACAGCTTTTTATCATCGACTTTGGCTTGTAAATCTAGACAGCTCTCTAAGTCGGACACCTTTGTCTCTATGCTATCCACTCTGCTGTTTATAACTTCCGAAATTTGCTGAAGTTTTTCGTCTGTCGCTCTAGAAGTTTCTTGAAATTTCATTTCCATTATTTTATTTTCTTCTTTAACCTCAGCAAGAAGTTTCTCGTTATTTGCTTTAGAAGTTTCTTGAACTTCAGCTAGAAGTTTCTCGTTATTAGCTTTAGAAGTTTCTTGAACTTCAGCCAGAAGTTTCTCGTTATTAGCTTTAGAAGTTACTTGAACTTCAGCCAGAAGTTTCTCGTTATTAGCTTTAGAAGTTTCGTTAGCTTCTTTAAATTGCTCCATCATAGCAGCAAACATTGTGGATAAATCCATGCTGCTTGTTGTTGCACGGGTAGAAACTTCCAATTCTTCTTTATACTCGAATTCGTAAGCTCCGATGTCAATATTACGCCGCTTGAATTCATCTATCAGCCTCTTTTGTAATTCTACTTTATTACCAGCTGTAGGTAACTCCAACTTATTCAACTCCCTCTTAAGTTGCTCCACTTTTAGCTCTTCAAACTTCATGACTGCTTATTATTTTGCAATCCCACTTCTGACACCAATTGTTACGTTTTTACCTTTTAAAAACGGTTGTTTATTTCCTTTAAATAAACTTGTACTTTGATTGCAAAAATAACAGCAGTTTAGTAGTTTTAATACACACACACACTTAAATTACACGCTTTATACAGCACACTTTAATAATGTACAAGATTATACAGCCAAGGCAGTTAATATGTCTTTACTTAACGACGCTTCCAACCAGACTGACTCAATGGTGTTCTCACGGCCAATTTATATACACTGTACTGCCTACTAGATGTTTCTTGAAAGCTCTATTTCTTTCTACAATGTTAACGGACAATCTAGAGCTTTTGTAGGTAATGCCATGACCATAAACACTTAGTGCTGCCAAACTAGAGCTTTTGATGATAATGCCATCAGCATAAACACTTAGTGCTGCCACACTTAAAAACAATGGTGAAAGCTTTTTATTCAATGTTGTATGTTTAGAACTATGTTAACAATTTGTACAGCTATGTTAACTGCTGTTAACATAAACGGAAATGCTTTATAAGAATTGAGAAAGATTTAAACCAGCCGTTAAAACCGTTATATTTGAATCCAAGTACAATTTCGTAACAATATGATGCCAATAATCGACTGATGTTCAGTCCTTCTATAGCCATTTTAATTAAAGGCTTCTTCTATATCAGGAAGATATATCCTACACCATGCATTTTTAATATTTGCAGAGAAGATTTTTCATGGGACCTTTTGTCAATTATAATCCTGTTCATATAAGATTTGATGGTATAATTTGTGTTTCTATAAAAACATGTACATGTAATATTACGCTGATTTTTTGGAATTCATTATGTACTTGTTTTGCGAAAATAGGTTTTATATGGGATATATGGTCAATTATTGACCGACTGTCATAAAATTTTGCGTTAGGTTTTCTTCTCATATAAAACTTATTTGTGTCAAATATTATTGCTATGTTGGCATTTATACGGGACTTATGAACTTTAAAACTATTTACGGAAGATTGGCTTATATGGAAGGCATGGTCAGTTTTCTACCAACCTTAGTGAATTTGGCAAACTGATTTATGCATATATACAGCTCACTGGGTCCGAATTTTAATGAAATCGTGATTAATATAAAGAATTTTTGTTAGGCGTAAAATTTGGCATGTTTTAATCCGAATTTTTTAGTGATACTTTGCATACAGATAGATGCTTGGTAAATCTTACAGCGATTAAGTTTTTATCGTCTCCTGTAAAATTTTCTTGTTGGTTTATAATCCCTTATACCCGTCCATGCTTCAATTGCTTAGTTCTCTAGGGGGTCCCGTTCTCTTATAAACAAAACGTTTTTTAATAAATTTTTTCATTATAGAAAAAAGAGATTTAAAAAATTTATCAACTATTAAATCAATATTTGAAGTATTACAATTTTTAACAGATAACAGATTATTCCAATCTACATTGTTTAAGTAATTATTACGAAATTGTACTTGAGTTCAAATATAACGGTTTTAACGGCTGGTTTAAATCTTTCTCAATGCTTCTAGGCATTTCCGTTTATGTTAACAGCAGTTAACATATCTGTAAAAATTATTAACATATTTCTAAACATACAACATTGAATAAAAAGCTTTCACCATTGTTTTTAAGTATGGCAACACTAAATGTTTAAGCTGCTAACATTAACATCAAAAGCTCTAGTTTGTCCGTTAAGAACATTGTAGAAAGAAATAGAGCTTTCAAGAAACATCTAGTAGTATATAAATTGGCCGTGAGAACACCATTGAGTGAGTCTAATTGGAAGCGTCGTTAAGTAAAGACAAATTAACTGTCTTGGCTGTATAATCTTGTACATTATTAAAGTGTGTTGTATAAAGTGTGTAATTTAGGTGTGTGTTTATATAAGGACGCAAGTGACTATTTAAACTGTTATTGTTGCACATTTTTTAAAATAAAATAAATAGTCGTTACAACTTTTAAACTACTAAACTGCTGTTATTTGCAATCAAATTACCGGTTTATTTAAAGGAAATAAACGACCGTTTTTAACATAGTGTCTACATTAGAGATTTTTTTAGCAAGACAAACGTCAAACTTAACGCGAATATGTGGAAGATGGCAACAGTTGCACAAAAACAACAATATGGCGTATTCATTATTGTTTTTTATATATGCAGTTTGACAACTGTAACAACCAAAATAATAATCAACTGTTTAACTAAGGTTACCTTGTATATATTCGCACTGATTTTGACGTTTGTTTTGATATAAATTTGCCTAATGTAGACACTAGGTAAAAGGTAAAAACGTAACAATATGGTAATTTACTTTATTAAAGTAAAATTGTTTATCATTATTTGTAACTGTGTTGCTTCTACCAGGAATTGTAAAAGAACAGCTTATTTCTAAGTGAGATGCATTTAATTCGAAAAAAGTGCAAAAATCAATATCAAATTATAAACTCAAAGGTTTGAGCTTTTGTTAAAAATTTTCCAAAATAAGACTTAATTAAAAAAAAGAAAAAAAAATGCAATATTTCGCTATATTTTTAAAAACAATTTAGAATTTATATTTTAAAGGTTTAGGTCAAAACCTAATCAAGTCAAGGTAAAAATTATAAGTTAAATTTTTGAAGTTAAATATCTTTTAAATAATAAGAGATAATATAGTACAGTTTTTTAATATCTTGCTTAGTAAAATTAAGAAGTGTAAAAATATTTAAAATTGCTTCTTATTTGTAAAGTTATAAGTTTCGATATGTTCTTCACAATTGCGGCGGTCAACTATCTTTCAATTGTACTCTCCAGCTAATAGCATTCTAAAAGCCTAACATCTTCTGTCGATTTACCATTTATTTTGGAAAATGCCCCACTGTGTAGTGTGATATATACTAAGTTTATATGTAGTTCATTTTTGCGAAAAAAATTATAAAATGTTATCATATTTTTTTTAGTTTAACTTTCTAACTTACGAAGATTTTCTGTAAATTATCTGATGAAGTTTTTTACTACAAAGTTTTTGTTAAGAGAAAATTGTAAGCATTTCTCTTCTCATGTGTTGATAATTATGCTAAAAATCTAATTTCAGTAAGTTGATTATGCTAAAAAGCATTTAACAGAATTTTTCAAAATAAATATGCAATTTGCCAAACCATTCTGCTAAATCTAGCAGAAAAATGCTAAAATGGCAACACTGATGTATGCATAGAATATATATATATATATATATATATATAAAAGTCTATTTATACCTATATTATTATTATAATCATTGTATTATTTATTTTTATTATATTATTTATGTTTTTAGTTTATATATGTTTTAGTTAATGATAGTTTTTTTTTAGAGACAGAGTAACAATATAAAGATTTTGATAGTGGCACCCCACTGTAAGATAGGATTCACAATAGGACGACCAACTTTAAAATTTAGTTTTGCCCTAGATCCTCTTGAGTGAGCTCAGTCAGGGGTTGACTAGAGGTTTTTTTTATAACAATATAAATTTGGCGCCGGAAATAGTATAGGCACTTATTGTGAATCAATCACAAATATATAGTGGACGTTTGTTTTTTTTTTAAGCCTGTAAGTTTTTTTTGAGCTTTGTTTCTGAAAAGAAGAGTCATTTACATTTATTTTGTATTAGGTGTAAAATATCATTGTTTGTTCACAGATTATATATGTTCGTATTAATATTAGTGTTATATAATTAGATTAAGTATATAATTTAGAGCAAATTTACAAATTTAGACTTATTAATAAAAGAAAAGAGAGTAAAATTTCAAGTTGTTATAGGTATAAGTATATTTAGAACGTTATCATTAAAGGAAAAAAGAAAGTAGAGTCACAATAATTATAAATATCAGCAATATTAGGATTAAGTTATTTAATAATAAATATGTCTTAATTTGAAATCAAAAATTATCAGTTGCTAAAAGAAATTAGTTCGGGTTGTTGAAGACAGGTGAGTGTAGCTGGGATGCGGTTCATAAGGGTCATCTGAAGATTTGACACGGATGTGTAGGTGACCAAGGTTGGGTAGGGCGGTTGGAGGTCAACATCTACCTCCCATTTCAGACATGTTGTATTGTAAGTGTAGTAATTTTTGTTGTGTAGTTTTTCTTTACTGTTTACATTACGGACACGTAATAGTTAATTATTACAAAATATTCAAAAAGTACCATTTGAAGAACGAAAAAGTATCACAAATTGCCCTCTTATTGATTCTCACTCACTTAACGCCATATATTTTTAATTTCATATTTCTATGTTAATTATTACAAAAAATTCAAAAAGTACCATTTGAAGAACGCAAAAGTACCACAAATTGCCCTCTTATTGATTCTCACTTACTTAGCACCATGTATCTTTAATTTCATGTTTCTAGGTTAATTATTGCAAAAAATTCAAAAAGTACCATTCGAAGAACGAAAAAGTACCACAAATTGCCCTCTTATTGATTCTCACTCACTTAGTATCTTTAATTTCATGTTTCTAGGTTAATTATTACAAAAAATTCAAAAAGTACAATTCGAAGAACGAAAAAGTACTATAAAGTCCACTCTTGAGGATTGTAACTCATTTAGGTCCATGTATCTTTAATTTCAAGCTTTTAGTGTAATTATCATGAAAAATTCAAAAAGTACCATTTGAAGTACAAAAAATACCACAAATTGATTCTCACTCACTTAGCACCATGTATCTTTAATTTCATGTTTCTAGGTTAATTATTGCAAAAAATTCAAAAAGTACCATTCGAAGAACGGAAAAGTACCACAAAATCCCCTCTTGAAGATTCTAACTCATTTAGGTCCATGTATCTTTAATTTCAAGCTTTTAGTGTAATTATCATAAAAAATTCAAAAAGTACCAATTGAAGAACGAAAAAGCACCACAAATTGCCCTCTTATTGATTCTCACTCACTTAGCACCATATATCTTTAATTTCATATTTCTATGTTAATTATTACAAAAAATTCAAAAAGTACCATTAGAAGAAGCAAAAAGTACCACAAAGTCCCCTCTTATGGATTCTCACTCACTTAACGCCATATATCTTTAATTTCATATTTATATGTTAATTATTACAAAAAATTCAAAAAGTACCATTTGAAGAACGAAAAAGTACCAAAGATTGCCCTCTTATTGATTCTCACTAACTTAGCACCATGTATCTTTAATTTCATGTTTCTAGGTTAATTATTACAAAAAATTCAAAAAGTACCATTCAAAGAACGAAAAAGTACCACAAAGTCCCCTCTTGAGGATTCTAACTCATTTAGGTCCATGTATCTTTAATTTCAAGCTTTTAGTGTAATTATCATGAAAAATTCAAAAAGTGCCATTTGAAGAACGAAAAAGTACCACAAATTGCCCGCTTATTGATTCTCACTCACTTAACGTCATATATCTTTAATTTCATATTTCTATGTTAATTATTACAAAAAATTCAAAAAATACCATTTGAAGAACGAAACAGTACCACAAAGTCCCCTCTTGAGGATTGTAAATCATTTAGGTTCATGTATCTTTAATTTCAAGCTTTTAGTGTAATTATCATGAAAAATTCAAAAAGTACCATTTGAAGTACAAAAAATACCACAAATTGATTCTCACTCACTTAGCACCATGTATCTTTAATTTCATGTTTCTAGGTTAATTATTGCAAAAAATTCAAAAAGTACCATTCGAAGAACGAAAAAGTACCACAAATTGCCCTCTTATTGATTCTCACTCACTTAGCACTATATATCTTTAATTTCATGTTTCTAGGTAAATTATTACAAAAAATTCAAAAAGTACCATTCGAAGAACGAAAAAGTACCACAAAGTCCCCTCTTGAGGATTCTAACTCACTTAGCACCATGTATCTTTAATTTCAAGCTTTAAGTGTAATTATCATGAAAAATTCAAAAAGTACCATTTGAAGTACAAAAAATACCACAAATTGATTCTCACTCACTTAGCACCATGTATCTTTAATTTCATGTTTCTAGGTTAATTATTGCAAAAAATTCAAAAAGTACCATTCGAAGAACGAAAAAGTACCACAAATTGCCCTCTTATTGATTCTCACTCACTTAGCACTATATATCTTTAATTTCATGTTTCTAGGTAAATTATTACAAAAAATTCAAAAAGTACCATTCGAAGAACGAAAAAGTACCACAAAGTCCCCTCTTGAGGATTCTAACTCACTTAGCACCATGTATCTTTAATTTCAAGCTTTAAGTGTAATTATCATGAAAAATTCAAAAAGTACCATTTGAAGTACAAAAAAGTACCACAAATTGCCCTCTTATTGATTCTCACTCACTTAGCACTATATATCTTTAATTTCATGTTTCTAGGTAAATTATTACAAAAAATTCAAAAAGTACCATTCGAAGAACGAAAAAGTACCACAAAGTCCCCTCTTGAGGATTCTAACTCATTTAGGTCCATGTATCTTTAATTTCAAGCTTTAAGTGTAATTATCATGAAAAATTCAAAAAGTACCATTTGAAGAACGAAAAAGTACCACAAATTGTCCTCTTATTGATTCTCACTCACTTAGCACTATATATCTTTAATTTCATGTTTCTAGGTAAATTATTACAAAAAATTCAAAAAGTACCATTCGAAGAACGAAAAAGTACCACAAATTGCCCTCTTATTGATTCTCACTCACTTAGCACCATGTATCTTTAATTTCATGTTTCTAGGTTAATTATTACAAAAAATTCAAAAAGTACCATTCGAAGAACGAAAAAGTACCACAAAGTCCCCTCTTGAGGATTCTAACTCACTTAGCACCATGTATCTTTAATTTCATGTTTCTAGGTTAATTATTACAAAAAATTCAAAAAGTACCATTTGAAGTACAAAAAAGTACCATACAGTTGATTTAAGTTCCCCATTATCTTAAATCTAATCCAAAATAATTTTAATTTTTAATTTTGCATGCATTATAAATTATTCGGATCATTATGTAAATACCATTTCAAATTTATATCCGTTCCCTATTCTTAAATGTTATTTTCCATCCCTGCCATAAATCAGAATAAAAAAATTTCAAAACAAAACTTCAGTCAAATAAATAAAAAGTGAGTGAAAAAGTGAAAAATTTTAATTGTGGAAAAAATAAATAAAAATAATTAAAAAAAAATGTGAAAAGTGTGAAAATATTATTATATTATGCGCATAATCTAAGGCGAACTGAATGATGAACTCGTCCGTTCATCAAATTCAAACATTATTAATCGTTTTTATAAATATTTAACAAAAAAATAAAAATGAACTAAAAAATTTTAAAAAGTGAAAATTTGAATTCTTATATTTTGCCACCACGAGTTTATCTATTCAGTTCGCCTTGAAACAAATAAATATTAAATGCAATTTGTTTAATTTGTGTGCAAAATATAATTGTATTTTAATTTTTTTTCCATTTGACAATTTAAAAAAAAAAACACATTTTTCATTTTTTTTTAATTGTTATATATTTATATGTATTTTTTTATGAAACTTATAAAATTGTTTTCCTTTTTCCAGGATATTTACATCCAGACGATCAACAAAATAAATATATATTCCCAATATTTAAAAAGTGAGTGTAAAAAGTTAAATTTTTTATGAAATTTATAAAATTGTTTTCTTTTTTACAGGATATTTACATCCAGAGGACCAACCAAATACTAATATATATTTAAAAAGTAAGTGAAAAAAGTTAAAATTTTAATAGTGGAAAAAAATAAATAAAAATAATTTGAAAAAGTGTGAAAATATTGTATTATGCACACAAACTAAGGCAAACTGAATGATAAACTCGACCGTTCAGCAAATTCAAACATTGTTAATTATTTTTATAAACATTTAATAAAAAATAAAAATGAAATATAAAAATTTTAAAAAGTGAAAATTTGGATTAATATAATTTGCAGCCACGAGTTTATCTATTCAGTTCGTTGCTTAATTTGTGTGCATAATATAATTCTATTTTATTTTTTCTCCATTTTTATTTTATTTTTTTTTTTTTTCATTTTTATAAAACTCATAACTTTTTCTTTCTTTTTTACAGGATATTTACATAAAGAAGACCAACCAAATACATATATATACATAAAAAAAAGAGAGCAATAAAATAATAATGCAACAAGTTAATGAAATGCAGTTGTAAGTTTTTAAATATTGTATTTATTTTTGTTTTTCATATTTTTTATTTATTTGTTTTTAATATATCGATAGCTTAATATAGAAAAGGCTGAATTCAAATTTTCAAAGGCATTATTTTTTTTTATTAAATACGCTAATTATTAATAATACTAAATTATATAGTAGTGTTTTAAAATGATTATTAGAAGTTTGTTATTCATAGTCATCGAAATATGCCTTATATATATTAAGCTAACGATATTTAGATGATTTGATTTTAAGTTAATTTAAAATTGAAAATGTAACTAATATGTTTCTTTAATTTTTTTTTTTTGTTTTTTTCGGTGATATATTATTGGCAACTTCTTCAACTATAACTAATAATGAAAAATAAAAGCGTACGGAATGATCATGCAATGTATTGGAATGGAACAGGACTAAACTATCCAAATATTTTTTACTGCAACTCATACACTGCACCGTTTACAACACAATTTATAAGTCCATACTACATAGGAAACATTTTAATACCCACATATACCCAAATACAATATCCACAGATACAAAATAACGTTATACCTAACACACATACCCAAATACAATATACTCAGACACAAAATAACGTTATACCTAACACACATACCCAAATACAATATACTCAGACACAAAATAACGTTATACCTAACACACATACCCAAATACAATATACTCAGACACAAAATAACACACCAACTAACAAAACACATTCAAAAACAACACATACTCAAACAACTCTTGACGTACAGACTCAAACAAACGTACTAAAAAAGACGGTTGCATTGCAAACCACTTCAGGTAAATAAAAAATTTTAATTAATTTATTTTTTTTAACATTCTTCTTCTTTTTTTAAGAATCTGTAAAAAAGGAGAAAGAAGTTCCTTCAGTTAAAAGAAATGATGCAAACTTAAAAGGTAATATATGAACATAAAAGATTAGTAAGAAATAAAATCATTAAAATAATTCCACATATACTATTTTAGGTTGTCTATGGCGCGAAAGAGCCAATGATTTGAATTATAGTTGGCGACAACAAGACAAAGGTAAAATTAAGAAACATATGTACATAAATAAATATATTTTTTCCCCATTTTATTTAACATTAACATTATTCTTTTTATTCTTTAAAGAATCTACAAGAAAACCAAAAGAAGATCTGGGAATTATAACGGATACTGCGAACTTAAAAAGTAATATATAAATACATATGAAAAATTAGTAAGAAATAATAATAAAATTATTCTACATATACTATTTTAGGTTGCCTACGGCGTCAAAGTGCCTATTCCAATTGGCGACAAGACAAACAGAAAAAGAAAAATAATGTTAGGTTTAATTTATTTTTAAATAAACAAAAATACATATATACATAATTGTAAATGTAAAAAAATTTTATTGTTATTTTGTTTTATTGTAATTTTTTAAACACATACACAAAAACACATAAAATTTACTTTACATTAATTGTTATATTATTAATTTTATTGTAAATATTTTAAAGTTTTTTTTTAAATTTTTTAAATAAGATATACAAAAAATAAAAATTTGTTATTTTTTTATTAACGAACTGAATATATATATATATATATATATATATATATATATATATATATATATACATGTGTTTTTTTTTCTTTTTTATTTGATATGACACTATATAATGATTAAATTTGTTTTGTTATAAACTTTAAAAACGTGATAAGCCGTAGTAGGTGCAATATTATAATTATTTTTGGCAATATCATTAAACGCAATTTTAAGGAAAAAATCGGGTATTAACAGCAATAAGAATTGTAATAGGAACAGATTAAGGTAAACCCATTAATTTTTCAAAAATTAAGGCCAAATAACTTTGTTAATACCGATATAACTATGATACATTCAAAATAATTATACATACTGTGCTTTATTTATGTTGAATTTACTCCTTTGCTAAGCCAAATATATGATGTTTCAATATAAAAAAAAATTCCAGATAGTTACCGCCTTTTCAGTATTTTTGGAATTTTCGTTGAAAAAAGGCCACATTCCTATGAAAGATAAGAAAGGAAATAACAAAGTAAAATTCTTATTAAACATGAATATACTGTAGAATACTTCCCGTCATCTATGTTTGCGTCATTAACGGGGACAAATTTTGAGGCTAAAGAAAGAGAAATATCATTGTATTTTTTTTTATGTTGAGAGTAAAGATTCTACTCACCTGTAAAATTTATGGCCCGGCTAACTCGAAGGAATCATTGAGACTCGTTTCAGGGGTGGGAGTTCCCCACGGTGAGCAGTAGTAGTTGCCACGCACACCGTCTTTGTCTTCCTTCCTGTTGTCAAACACGGAGTTTTGTTGCGGGGGCAACCCTATGCAAAAAAAAAAAAAAAATTTTGGCGTAGCGGCGCTTTCGTGAGACGAGTGAAATTTGTGTAGCACATTGGCGGGCACATATAGCATGAAGAACTGGCCGGCCGTGCCAGAATTATAATTTTAAATGCTGCGGGCGGGCACATGAGATATTAAGAACTGTCCAGCCTCGCAGCAGGTTGGGTGTGTTTGCGCGCGAAGTATTTGCTAGGAGAAGTAGGAGACTTAGCGGAGGTGGCTCTCTGCAGAGCCATCCTTAGTTGTTGTTGCCCCTTCTGCGATTAATGTCTGTTCCAGCTGTTGCGGTTGTTCCTGCCGATCCCGGTTGTTGTGGTGCGGTGGCTGTGGCTCCCGTAGGCCTTGCCATGTTCTTATTAACGTTGCTGGTTGTGTGTCCTGTGCGTTCGCTTGGGCTGTACTCCCTTCTGGAGTACTGTGGTCATCCGTGAGGGTGGCCTAGTCTAGTGTTGTCATTGTCGTCTCTTGTTCGTATCGTCCCTTGCTGGTGTCATAACATGTGGCCAATGAGTCGCCCGTGAGGGCGATTGTTAAATGTCAGTGTGTCCTTTGTGTGTGCATACTTGTTGCTGTATGTTGTATGTTTGATGTTGGCGTGGCGGGCCACCAGTCCCGAACTATTTGGAGTTCAACTGGTAGTAGTCAATTGGCTACGAAGTCCGACCGGTGACTTAATATTGGTACCACGGGTGTCAGGAGCCCCTGGAACTTGTTTCCAGCCTGACAGTTGGAATGGCCCCCTGGGGAGCTTTCTTGGTGGCTGTGGTTTAGACCCAAATCGCGGGTAGAGCGTGAGCTCAGTGTGGAGTTGCATTGCAATCGGGTGCCGTGACCCATAGATCGGAAGGAGTTTCAGATAGGCTCCGCTCCTGACCAAGGGAGAAGGCATGTCCAAATACATGTCTTCAAATTGGTACTCAGGTGTAGCAGTTTGTTGCATCTGGGGGCGTTGGTGGGCGCATTGTACTCACCCGGTGTTAAGACCACCGTGGGGTTGGGCCGTCAGGCAGGTACCCACGTAAATCTTGAACACATCTGTCCAGCCTCGCAGTAGTATGGATAAAAATGAGAAGGGACACTATTGATATGGGGGTGAACCAAACTGCCTAGAACAATCCCCCACCCCTTTCTCAGGCTCTATTGAAATTTCCCACCATTTGCCCGCAGATGGCCAATCTGCGGTGGGATCATCCATAGTCCACCCTGGACCTGGTGAAATCCTGAAAATATAGAGAAACTATTATTGGAGGTACAAGGGGGATATTTGGAACGACACATACTTACCCGGACTCTTTACACTCCATTATGGTAATAGCATCTAAAAGAAAGGAGAAATATTATTATAAAATGTATAAAGGAAGAAATAAAATAGAATATACTTACCATGAATTCTTTGTTTACTCTATATTTACAATGTGCGAAAAGTTATATGACAGCTGATGTAAAATAAGTGTTGCCGGAGCAATAGAAAATAGTGATGTGATAGTATACTGGAAGAAAAAGTAATAAAATCAGTTTTGTCAATGAAATAATGACTGTTATAAAATGTTTGAATCCAAAACGGAGTAAAAGCTAAATGATCATTAAATTTAAGCAAAATTTTATGTTGGATGAGGGGTATTTAACAGTTTTGTTTCGTTAACAATTAGAAATGGAAGAACAGTGACCACTTTTTAGTATGTTTGGGGAAGAAGGAAAATAGTATGATATTGGTTAGAAAAGTATATTTATTTCATAATTTCACAAATTTAGCATAAAATCTAGGAACGCCATTTTTATTAGGTCATAAAGAGAAGAGCCGCCGACGAAATCAAACGTCGAGAAATTTCTGTGTTGTGAAAAATATATATATATATTTTTGGTTGTGAATATAACCTAATTTGAGGACTTCAAAGGAAATCCATTGTGGAAATCTTTTTATATAAGCAGTTCCTGTTAGTTATTAAATTTTTTTTTTTAGTTGTGGGTAAGAAATAAATAGAGTTAAGAGTTAAAAAAAGATTTACAAATAAAAAATTTTTTCAGTGGTATATTTTTCTGTAAGGTTATCTATCAGGCTTGGATTCCCTGCAAATAAATAAGAAAAACATATTTTTTGAAGAAGTGAGTTAATAATCAATTATCTAGTAATAAATAGAAAAAACAATTTAAAATTTGCAATAGTATTATATTCATATGAGCATTGGCATCCCGCTGGAAATAGATCAGCAAAAAAAGAATACGCTTATTTACTGGAGCGAATTGCCGAGGGAATCACCCTGCTAAGTTCTGCAATGGGAATATTAAAGCAGGATATATAATTTTTAATTCTGCTCTTCAAGCATAAACTACGCTGCAAACTGAAACAGGTAACCTCTGAAAATATAATAGCAGTTAAACAAATTTTAATCTACCGGCCAGAAAATATATTTATATATATATATATATATATATATATATATAAAAGTCTATTTATACCTATATTATTATTATAATCATTGTATTATTTATTTTTATTATATTATTTCTAATACCATATTATATTATTTAAATTTTTTTTAGACCCTAAGAAAGTTTTTAGTTTATATATGTTTTAGTTAATGATAGTTTTTTTTTAGAGACAGAGTAACAATGTAAAGATTTTGATAGTGGCACCCCACTGTAAGATAGGATTCACAATAGGACGACCAACTTTAAAATTTAGTTTTGCCCTAGATCCTCTTGAGTGAGCTCAGTCAGGGGTAGACTAGAGGTTTTTTTTATAACAATATAAATTTGGCGCCGGAAATAGTATAGGCACTTATTGTGAATCAATCACAAATATATAGTGGACGTTTGTTTTTTTTTTAAGCCTGTAAGTTTTTTTTGAGCTTTGTTTCTGAAAAGAAGAGTCATTTACATTTATTTTGTATTAGGTGTAAAATATCATTGTTTGTTCACAGATTATATATGTTCGTATTAATATTAGTGTTATATAATTAGATTAAGTATATAATTTAGAGCAAATTTACAAATTTAGACTTATTAATAAAAGAAAAGAGAGTAAAATTTCAAGTTGTTATAGGTATAAGTATATTTAGAACGTTATCATTAAAGGAAAAAAGAAAGTAGAGTCACAATAATTATAAATATCAGCAATATTAGGATTAAGTTATTTAATAATAAATATGTCTTAATTTGAAATCAAAAATTATCAGTTGCTAAAAGAAATTAGTTCGGGTTGTTGAAGACAGGTGAGTGTAGCTGGGATGCGGTTCATAAGGGTCATCTGAAGATTTGACACGGATGTGTAGGTGACCAAGGTTGGGTAGGGCGGTTGGAGGTCAACATCTACCTCCCATTTCAGACATGTTGTATTGTAAGTGTAGTAATTTTTGTTGTGTAGTTTTTCTTTACTGTTTACATTACGGACACGTAATAGTTAATTATTACAAAATATTCAAAAAGTACCATTTGAAGAACGAAAAAGTATCACAAATTGCCCTCTTATTGATTCTCACTCACTTAACGCCATATATTTTTAATTTCATATTTCTATGTTAATTATTACAAAAAATTCAAAAAGTACCATTTGAAGAACGCAAAAGTACCACAAATTGCCCTCTTATTGATTCTCACTCACTTAGTATCTTTAATTTCATGTTTCTAGGTTAATTATTACAAAAAATTCAAAAAGTACAATTCGAAGAACGAAAAAGTACTATAAAGTCCCCTCTTGAGGATTGTAACTCATTTAGGTCCATGTATCTTTAATTTCAAGCTTTTAGTGTAATTATCATGAAAAATTCAAAAAGTACCATTTGAAGTACAAAAAATACCACAAATTGATTCTCACTCACTTAGCACCATGTATCTTTAATTTCATGTTTCTAGGTTAATTATTGCAAAAAATTCAAAAAGTACCATTCGAAGAACGAAAAAGTACCACAAATTGCCCTCTTATTGATTCTCACTCACTTAGCACCATGTATCTTTAATTTCATGTTTCTAGGTTAATTATTACAAAAAATTCAAAAAGTACCATTCGAAGAACGGAAAAGTACCACAAAATCCAATCTTGAAGATTCTAACTCATTTAGGTCCATGTATCTTTAATTTCAAGCTTTTAGTGTAATTATCATAAAAAATTCAAAAAGTACCATTCGAAGAACGAAAAAGTACCACAAATTGCCCTCTTATTGATTCTCACTCACTTAGCACTATATATCTTTAATTTCATGTTTCTAGGTAAATTATTACAAAAAATTCAAAAAGTACCATTCGAAGAACGAAAAAGTACCACAAAGTCCCCTCTTGAGGATTCTAACTCACTTAGCACCATGTATCTTTAATTTCAAGCTTTAAGTGTAATTATCATGAAAAATTCAAAAAGTACCATTTGAAGTACAAAAAAGTACCACAAATTGCCCTCTTATTGATTCTCACTCACTTAGCACTATATATCTTTAATTTCATGTTTCTAGGTAAATTATTACAAAAAATTCAAAAAGTACCATTCGAAGAACGAAAAAGTACCACAAAGTCCCCTCTTGAGGATTCTAACTCATTTAGGTCCATGTATCTTTAATTTCAAGCTTTAAGTGTAATTATCATGAAAAATTCAAAAAGTACCATTTGAAGAACGAAAAAGTACCACAAATTGCCCTCTTATTGATTCTCACTCACTTAGCACTGTATATCTTTAATTTCATGTTTCTAGGTAAATTATTACAAAAAATTCAAAAAGTACCATTCGAAGAACGAAAAAGTACCACAAAGTCCCCTCTTGAGGATTCTAACTCACTTAGCACCATGTATCTTTAATTTCATGTTTCTAGGTTAATTATTACAAAAAATTCAAAAAGTACCATTCGAAGAACGAAAAAGTACCACAAAGTCCCCTCTTGAGGATTCTAACTCACTTAGCACCATGTATCTTTAATTTCATGTTTCTAGGTTAATTATTACAAAAAATTCAAAAAGTACCATTTGAAGTACAAAAAAGTACCATACAGTTGATTTAAGTTCCCCATTATCTTAAATCTAATCCAAAATAATTTTAATTTTTAATTTTGCATGCATTATAAATTATTCGGATCATTATGTAAATACCATTTCAAATTTATATCCGTTCCCTATTCTTAAATGTTATTTTCCATCCCTGCCATAAATCAGAATAAAAAAATTTCAAAACAAAACTTCAGTCAAATAAATAAAAAGTGAGTGAAAAAGTGAAAAATTTTAATTGTGGAAAAAATAAATAAAAATAATTTAAAAAAAATGTGAAAAGTGTGAAAATATTATTATATTATGCGCATAATCTAAGGCGAACTGAATGATGAACTCGTCCGTTCATCAAATTCAAACATTATTAATCGTTTTTATAAATATTTAACAAAAAAATAAAAATTAACTAAAAAATTTTAAAAAGTGAAAATTTGAATTCTTATATTTTGCCACCACGAGTTTATCTATTCAGTTCGCCTTGAAACAAATAAATATTAAATGCAATTTGTTTAATTTGTGTGCAAAATATAATTGTATTTTAATTTTTTTTCCATTTGACAATTTAAAAAAAAAAACACATTTTTCATTTTTTTTAATTGTTATATATTTATATGTATTTTTTTATGAAACTTATAAAATTGTTTTCCTTTTTCCAGGATATTTACATCCAGACGATCAACAAAATAAATATATATTCCCAATATTTAAAAAGTGAGTGTAAAAAGTTAAATTTTTTATGAAATTTATAAAATTGTTTTCTTTTTTACAGGATATTTACATCCAGAGGACCAACCAAATACTAATATATATTTAAAAAGTAAGTGAAAAAAGTTAAAATTTTAATAGTGGAAAAAAATAAATAAAAATAATTTGAAAAAGTGTGAAAATATTGTATTATGCACACAAACTAAGGCAAACTGAATGATAAACTCGACCGTTCAGCAAATTCAAACATTGTTAATTATTTTTATAAACATTTAATAAAAAATAAAAATGAAATATAAAAATTTTAAAAAGTGAAAATTTGGATTAATATAATTTGCAGCCACGAGTTTATCTATTCAGTTCGTTGCTTAATTTGTGTGCATAATATAATTCTATTTTATTTTTTCTCCATTTTTATTTTATTTTTTTTTTTTTTCATTTTTATAAAACTCATAACTTTTTCTTTCTTTTTTACAGGATATTTACATAAAGAAGACCAACCAAATACATATATATACATAAAAAAAAGAGAGCAATAAAATAATAATGCAACAAGTTAATGAAATGCAGTTGTAAGTTTTTAAATATTGTATTGTATTTATTTTGTTTTTATTTATTTGTTTTTAATATATCGATAGCTTAATATAGAAAAGGCTGAATTCGAATTTTCAAAGGCATTATTTTTTTTATTAAATACGCTAATTATTAATAATACTAAATTATATAGTAGTGTTTTAAAATGATTATTAGAAGTTTGTTATTCATAGTCATCGAAATATGCCTTATATATATTAAGCTAACGATATTTAGATGATTTGATTTTAAGTTAATTTAAAATTGAAAATGTAACTAATATGTTTCTTTAATTTTTTTTGTTTTTTTCGGTGATATATTATTGGCAACTTCTTCAACTATAACTAATAATGAAAAATAAAAGCGTACGGAATGATCATGCAATGTATTGGAATGGAACAGGACTAAACTATCCAAATATTTTTTACTGCAACTCATACACTGCACCGTTTACAACACAATTTATAAGTCCATACTACATAGGATACATTTTAATACCCACATATACCCAAATACAATATCCACAGATACAAAATAACGTTATACCTAACACACATACCCAAATACAATATACTCAGACACAAAATAACGTTATACCTAACACACATACCCAAATACAATATACTCAGACACAAAATAACACACCAACTAACAAAACACATTCAAAAACAACACATACTCAAACAACTCTTGACGTACAGACTCAAACAAACGTACTAAAAAAGACGGTTGCATTGCAAACCACTTCAGGTAAATAAAAAATTTTAATTAATTTATTTTTTTTAACATTCTTCTTCTTTTTTTAAGAATCTGTAAAAAAGGAGAAAGAAGTTCCTTCAGTTAAAAGAAATGATGCAAACTTAAAAGGTAATATATGAACATAAAAGATTAGTAAGAAATAAAATCATTAAAATAATTCCACATATACTATTTTAGGTTGTCTATGGCGCGAAAGAGCCAATGATTTGAATTATAGTTGGCGACAACAAGACAAAGGTAAAATTAAGAAACATATGTACATAAATAAATATATTTTTTCCCCATTTTATTTAACATTAACATTATTCTTTTTATTCTTTAAAGAATCTACAAGAAAACCAAAAGAAGATCTGGGAATTATAACGGATACTGCGAACTTAAAAAGTAATATATAAATACATATGAAAAATTAGTAAGAAATAATAATAAAATTATTCTACATATACTATTTTAGGTTGCCTACGGCGTCAAAGTGCCTATTCCAATTGGCGACAAGACAAACAGAAAAAGAAAAAGAATGTTAGGTTTAATTTATTTTTAAATAAACAAAAATACATATATACATAATTGTAAATGTAAAAAAATTTTATTGTTATTTTGTTTTATTGTAATTTTTTAAACACATACACAAAAACACATAAAATTTACTTTACATTAATTGTTATATTATTAATTTTATTGTAAATATTTTAAAGTTTTTTTTTAAATTTTTTAAATAAGATATACAAAAAATAAAAATTTGTTATTTTTTTATTAACGAACTGAATATATATATATATATATATATATGTATATATATATATATATATATATATATATATATATATATACATGTGTTTTTTTTTTTTTTTCCTTTTTATTTGATATGACACTATATAATGATTAAATTTGTTTTGTTATAAACTTTAAAAACGTGATAAGCCGTAGTAGGTGCAATATTATAATTATTTTTGGCAATATCATTAAACGCAATTTTAAGGAAAAAATCGGGTATTAACAGCAATAAGAATTGTAATAGGAACAGATTAAGGTAAACCCATTAATTTTTCAAAAATTAAGGCCAAATAACTTTGTTAATACCGATATAACTATGATACATTCAAAATAATTATACATACTGTGCTTTATTTATGTTGAATTTACTCCTTTGCTAAGCCAAATATATGATGTTTCAATATAAAAAAAAATTCCAGATAGTTACCGCCTTTTCAGTATTTTTGGAATTTTCGTTGAAAAAAGGCCACATTCCTATGAAAGATAAGAAAGGAAATAACAAAGTAAAATTCTTATTAAACATGAATATACTGTAGAATACTTCCCGTCATCTATGTTTGCGTCATTAACGGGGACAAATTTTGAGGCTAAAGAAAGAGAAATATCATTGTATTTTTTTTTATGTTGAGAGTAAAGATTCTACTCACCTGTAAAATTTATGGCCCGGCTAACTCGAAGGAATCATTGAGACTCGTTTCAGGGGTGGGAGTTCCCCACGGTGAGCAGTAGTAGTTGCCACGCACACCGTCTTTGTCTTCCTTCCTGTTGTCAAACACGGAGTTTTGTTGCGGGGGCAACCCTATGCAAAAAAAAAAAAAAATTTTGGCGTAGCGGCGCTTTCGTGAGACGAGTGAAATTTGTGTAGCACATTGGCGGGCACATATAGCATGAAGAACTGGCCGGCCGTGCCAGAATTATAATTTTAAATGCTGCGGGCGGGCACATGAGATATTAAGAACTGTCCAGCCTCGCAGCAGGTTGGGTGTGTTTGCGCGCGAAGTATTTGCTAGGAGAAGTAGGAGACTTAGCGGAGGTGGCTCTCTGCAGAGCCATCCTTAGTTGTTGTTGCCCCTTCTGCGATTAATGTCTGTTCCAGCTGTTGCGGTTGTTCCTGCCGATCCCGGTTGTTGTGGTGCGGTGGCTGTGGCTCCCGTAGGCCTTGCCATGTTCTTATTAACGTTGCTGGTTGTGTGTCCTGTGCGTTCGCTTGGGCTGTACTCCCTTCTGGAGTACTGTGGTCATCCGTGAGGGTGGCCTAGTCTAGTGTTGTCATTGTCGTCTCTTGTTCGTATCGTCCCTTGCTGGTGTCATAACATGTGGCCAATGAGTCGCCCGTGAGGGCGATTGTTAAATGTCAGTGTGTCCTTTGTGTGTGCATACTTGTTGCTGTATGTTGTATGTTTGATGTTGGCGTGGCGGGCCACCAGTCCCGAACTATTTGGAGTTCAACTGGTAGTAGTCAATTGGCTACGAAGTCCGACCGGTGACTTAATATTGGTACCACGGGTGTCAGGAGCCCCTGGAACTTGTTTCCAGCCTGACAGTTGGAATGGCCCCCTGGGGAGCTTTCTTGGTGGCTGTGGTTTAGACCCAAATCGCGGGTAGAGCGTGAGCTCAGTGTGGAGTTGCATTGCAATCGGGTGCCGTGACCCATAGATCGGAAGGAGTTTCAGATAGGCTCCGCTCCTGACCAAGGGAGAAGGCATGTCCAAATACATGTCTTCAAATTGGTACTCAGGTGTAGCAGTTTGTTGCATCTGGGGGCGTTGGTGGGCGCATTGTACTCACCCGGTGTTAAGACCACCGTGGGGTTGGGCCGTCAGGCAGGTACCCACGTAAATCTTGAACACATCTGTCCAGCCTCGCAGTAGTATGGATAAAAATGAGAAGGGACACTATTGATATGGGGGTGAACCAAACTGCCTAGAACAATCCCCCACCCCTTTCTCAGGCTCTATTGAAATTTCCCACCATTTGCCCGCAGATGGCCAATCTGCGGTGGGATCATCCATAGTCCACCCTGGACCTGGTGAAATCCTGAAAATATAGAGAAACTATTATTGGAGGTACAAGGGGGATATTTGGAACGACACATACTTACCCGGACTCTTTACACTCCATTATGGTAATAGCATCTAAAAGAAAGGAGAAATATTATTATAAAATGTATAAAGGAAGAAATAAAATAGAATATACTTACCATGAATTCTTTGTTTACTCTATATTTACAATGTGCGAAAAGTTATATGACAGCTGATGTAAAATAAGTGTTGCCGGAGCAATAGAAAATAGTGATGTGATAGTATACTGGAAGAAAAAGTAATAAAATCAGTTTTGTCAATGAAATAATGACTGTTATAAAATGTTTGAATCCAAAACGGAGTAAAAGCTAAATGATCATTAAATTTAAGCAAAATTTTATGTTGGATGAGGGGTATTTAACAGTTTTGTTTCGTTAACAATTAGAAATGGAAGAACAGTGACCACTTTTTAGTATGTTTGGGGAAGAAGGAAAATAGTATGATATTGGTTAGAAAAGTATATTTATTTCATAATTTCACAAATTTAGCATAAAATCTAGGAATGCCATTTTTATTAGGTCATAAAGAGAAGAGCCGCCGACGAAATCAAACGTCGAGAAATTTCTGTGTTGTGAAAAATATATATATATATATTTTTGGTTGTGAATATAACCTAATTTGAGGACTTCAAAGGAAATCCATTGTGGAAATCTTTTCATATAAGCAGTTCCTGTTAGTTATTAAATTTTTTTTTTTAGTTGTGGGTAAGAAATAAATAGAGTTAAGAGTTAAAAAAAGATTTACAAATAAAAAATTTTTTCAGTGGTATATTTTTCTGTAAGGTTATCTATCAGGCTTGGATTCCCTGCAAATAAATAAGAAAAACATATTTTTTGAAGAAGTGAGTTAATAATCAATTATCTAGTAATAAATAGAAAAAAAAAATTAAAATTTGCAATAGTATTATATTCATATGAGCATTGGCATCCCGCTGGAAATAGATCAGCAAAAAAAGAATACGCTTATTTACTGGAGCGAATTGCCGAGGGAATCACCCTGCTAAGTTCTGCAATGGGAATATTAAAGCAAGATATATAATTTTTAATTCTGCTCTGCAAGCATAAACTACGCTGCAAACTGAAACAGGTAACCTCTGAAAATATAATAGCAATTAAACAAATTTTAATCTACCGGCCAGAAAATATATTTATATATATATATATATATATATATATATATAAAAGTCTATTTATACCTATATTATTATTATAATCATTGTATTATTTATTTTTATTATATTATTTCTAATACCATATTATATTATTTAAATTTTTTTTAGACCCTAAGAAAGTTTTTAGTTTATATATGTTTTAGTTAATGATAGTTTTTTTTTAGAGACAGAGTAACAATATAAAGATTTTGATAGTGGCACCCCACTGTAAGATAGGATTCACAATAGGACGACCAACTTTAAAATTTAGTTTTGCCCTAGATCCTCTTGAGTGAGCTCAGTCAGGGGTAGACTAGAGGTTTTTTTTATAACAATATAAATTTGGCGCCGGAAATAGTATAGGCACTTATTGTGAATCAATCACAAATATATAGTGGACGTTTGTTTTTTTTTAAGCCTGTAAGTTTTTTTTGAGCTTTGTTTCTGAAAAGAAGAGTCATTTACATTTATTTTGTATTAGGTGTAAAATATCATTGTTTGTTCACAGATTATATATGTTCGTATTAATATTAGTGTTATATAATTAGATTAAGTATATAATTTAGAGCAAATTTACAAATTTAGACTTATTAATAAAAGAAAAGAGAGTAAAATTTCAAGTTGTTATAGGTATAAGTATATTTAGAACGTTATCATTAAAGGAAAAAAGAAAGTAGAGTCACAATAATTATAAATATCAGCAATATTAGGATTAAGTTATTTAATAATAAATATATCTTAATTTGAAATCAAAAATTATCAGTTGCTAAAAGAAATTAGTTCGGGTTGTTGAAGACAGGTGAGTGTAGCTGGGATGCGGTTCATAAGGGTCATCTGAAGATTTGACACGGATGTGTAGGTGACCAAGGTTGGGTAGGGCGGTTGGAGGTCAACATCTACCTCCCATTTCAGACATGTTGTATTGTAAGTGTAGTAATTTTTGTTGTGTAGTTTTTCTTTATTGTTTACAGTTCCTGGGCTAGAGTGAGGGAGGGAACACACCCGAGAAGGCGCCGACTATGAGCTAGGCGGAGAATTACTCTAACGCCGCGATAACGGACACGTAACAGTTAATTATTACAAAATATTCAAAAAGTACCATTTGAAGAACGAAAAAGTATCACAAATTGCCCTCTTATTGATTCTCACTCACTTAACGCCATATATTTTTAATTTCATATTTCTATGTTAATTATTACAAAAAATTCAAAAAGTACCATTTGAAGAACGCAAAAGTACCACAAATTGCCCTCTTATTGATTCTCACTTACTTAGTATCTTTAATTTCATGTTTCTAGGTTAATTATTACAAAAAATTCAAAAAGTACAATTCGAAGAACGAAAAAGTACTATAAAGTCCCCTCTTGAGGATTGTAACTCATTTAGGTCCATGTATCTTTAATTTCAAGCTTTTAGTGTAATTATCATGAAAAATTCAAAAAGTACCATTTGAAGTACAAAAAATATCAAAAATTGATTCTCACTCACTTAGCACCATGTATCTTTAATTTCATGTTTCTAGGTTAATTATTGCAAAAAATTCAAAAAGTACCATTCGAAGAACGAAAAAGTACCACAAATTGCCCTCTTATTGATTCTCACTCACTTAGCACCATGTATCTTTAATTTCATGTTTCTAGGTTAATTATTACAAAAAATTCAAAAAGTACCATTCGAAGAACGGAAAAGTACCACAAAATCCCCTCTTGAAGATTCTAACTCATTTAGGTCCATGTATCTTTAATTTCAAGCTTTTAGTGTAATTATCATAAAAAATTCAAAAAGTACCAATTGAAGAACGAAAAAGCACCACAAATTGCCCTCTTATTGATTCTCACTCACTTAGCACCATATATCTTTAATTTCATATTTCTATGTTAATTATTACAAAAAATTCAAAAAGTACCATTGGAAGAAGCAAAAAGTACCACAAAGTCCCCTCTTATGGATTCTCACTCTCTTAACGCCATATATCTTTAATTTCATATTTATATGTTAATTATTACAAAAAATTCAAAAAGTACCATTTGAAGAACGAAAAAGTACCAAAGATTGCCCTCTTATTGATTCTCACTCACTTAGCACCATGTATCTTTAATTTCATGTTTCTAGGTTAATTATTACAAAAAATTCAAAAAGTACCATTCAAAGAACGAAAAAGTACCACAAAGTCCCCTCTTGAGGATTCTAACTCATTTAGGTCCATGTATCTTTAATTTCAAGCTTTTAGTGTAATTATAATGAAAAATTCAAAAAGTGCCATTTGAAGAACGAAAAAGTACCACAAATTGCCCTCTTATTGATTCTCACTCACTTAACGTCATATATCTTTAATTTCATATTTCTATGTTAATTATTACAAAAAATTCAAAAAATACCATTTGAAGAACGAAACAGTACCACAAAGTCCCCTCTTGAGGATTGTAAATCATTTAGGTTCATGTATCTTTAATTTCAAGCTTTTAGTGTAATTATCATGAAAAATTCAAAAAGTACCATTTGAAGTACAAAAAATACCACAAATTGATTCTCACTCACTTAGCACCATGTATCTTTAATTTCATGTTTCTAGGTTAATTATTGCAAAAAATTCAAAAAGTACCATTCGAAGAACGAAAAAGTACCACAAATTGCCCTCTTATTGATTCTCACTCACTTAGCACTATATATCTTTAATTTCATGTTTCTAGGTAAATTATTACAAAAAATTCAAAAAGTACCATTCGAAGAACGAAAAAGTACCACAAAGTCCCCTCTTGAGGATTCTAACTCACTTAGCACCATGTATCTTTAATTTCAAGCTTTAAGTGTAATTATCATGAAAAATTCAAAAAGTACCATTTGAAGTACAAAAAAGTACCACAAATTGCCCTCTTATTGATTCTCACTCACTTAGCACTATATATCTTTAATTTCATGTTTCTAGGTAAATTATTACAAAAAATTCAAAAAGTACCATTCGAAGAACGAAAAAGTACCACAAAGTCCCCTCTTGAGGATTCTAACTCATTTAGGTCCATGTATCTTTAATTTCAAGCTTTAAGTGTAATTATCATGAAAAATTCAAAAAGTACCATTTGAAGAACGAAAAAGTACCACAAATTGCCCTCTTATTGATTCTCACTCACTTAGCACTGTATATCTTTAATTTCATGTTTCTAGGTAAATTATTACAAAAAATTCAAAAAGTACCATTCGAAGAACGAAAAAGTACCACAAAGTCCCCTCTTGAGGATTCTAACTCACTTAGCACCATGTATCTTTAATTTCATGTTTCTAGGTTAATTATTACAAAAAATTCAAAAAGTACCATTCGAAGAACGAAAAAGTACCACAAATTGCCCTCTTATTGATTCTCACTCACTTAGCACCATGTATCTTTAATTTCATGTTTCTAGGTAAATTATTACAAAAAATTCAAAAAGTACCATTTGAAGAACGAAAAAGTACCACAAATTGCCCTCTTATTGATTCTCACTCACTTAACGCCATATATCTTTAATTTCATATTTCTATGTTAATTATTACAAAAAATTCAAAAAGTACCATTTGAAGAACGAAAAAGTACCACAAATTGCCCTCTTATTGATTCTCACTCACTTAACGCCATATATCTTTAATTTCATATTTCTATGTTAATTATTACAAAAAATTCAAAAAGTACCATTCGAAGAACGAAAAAGTAACACAAAGTCCCCTCTTGAGGATTCTAACTCACTTAGCACCATGTATCTTTAATTTCATGTTTCTAGGTTAATTATTACAAAAAATTCAAAAAGTACCATTCGAAGAACGAAAAAGTACCACAAATTGCCCTCTTATTGATTCTCACTCACTTAGCACTATATATCTTTAATTTCATGTTTCTAGGTAAATTATTACAAAAAATTCAAAAAGTACCATTCGAAGAACGAAAAAGTACCACAAAGTCCCCTCTTGAGGATTCTAACTCACTTAGCACCATGTATCTTTAATTTCAAGCTTTAAGTGTAATTATCATGAAAAATTCAAAAAGTACCATTTGAAGTACAAAAAAGTACCACAAATTGCCCTCTTATTGATTCTCACTCACTTAGCACTATATATCTTTAATTTCATGTTTCTAGGTAAATTATTACAAAAAATTCAAAAAGTACCATTCGAAGAACGAAAAAGTACCACAAAGTCCCCTCTTGAGGATTCTAACTCACTTAGCACCATGTATCTTTAATTTCATGTTTCTAGGTTAATTATTACAAAAAATTCAAAAAGTACCATTCGAAGAACGAAAAAGTACCACAAAGTCCCCTCTTGAGGATTCTAACTCACTTAGCACCATGTATCTTTAATTTCATGTTTCTAGGTTAATTATTACAAAAAATTCAAAAAGTACCATTTGAAGTACAAAAAAGTACCATACAGTTGATTTAAGTTCCCCATTATCTTAAATCTAATCCAAAATAATTTTAATTTTTAATTTTGCATGCATTATAAATTATTCGGATCATTATGTAAATACCATTTCAAATTTATATCCGTTCCCTATTCTTAAATGTTATTTTCCATCCCTGCTATAAATCAGAATAAAAAAATTTCAAAACAAAACTTCAGTCAAATAAATAAAAAGTGAGTGAAAAAGTGAAAAATTTTAATTGTGGAAAAAATAAATAAAAATAATTTAAAAAAAATGTGAAAAGTGTGAAAATATTATTATATTATGCGCATAATCTAAGGCGAACTGAATGATGAACTCGTCCGTTCATCAAATTCAAACATTATTAATCGTTTTTATAAATATTTAACAAAAAAATAAAAATGAACTAAAAAATTTTAAAAAGTGAAAATTTGAATTCTTATATTTTGCCACCACGAGTTTATCTATTCAGTTCGCCTTGAAACAAATAAATATTAAATGCAATTTGTTTAATTTGTGTGCAAAATATAATTGTATTTTAATTTTTTTTCCATTTGACAATTTAAAAAAAAAACACATTTTTCATTTTTTTTTAATTGTTATATATTTATATGTATTTTTTTATGAAACTTATAAAATTGTTTTCCTTTTTCCAGGATATTTACATCCAGACGATCAACAAAATAAATATATATTCCCAATATTTAAAAAGTGAGTGTAAAAAGTTAAATTTTTTATGAAATTTATAAAATTGTTTTCTTTTTTACAGGATATTTACATTAAGAGGACCAACCAAATACTAATATATATTTAAAAAGTAAGTGAAAAAAGTTAAAATTTTAATAGTGGAAAAAAATAAATAAAAATAATTTGAAAAAGTGTGAAAATATTGTATTATGCACACAAACTAAGGCAAACTGAATGATAAACTCGACCGTTCAGCAAATTCAAACATTGTTAATTATTTTTATAAACATTTAATAAAAAATAAAAATGAAATATAAAAATTTTAAAAAGTGAAAATTTGGATTAATATAATTTGCAGCCACGAGTTTATCTATTCAGTTCGTTGCTTAATTTGTGTGCATAATATAATTCTATTTTATTTTTTCTCCATTTTTATTTTATTTTTTTTTTTTTTTCATTTTTATAAAACTCATAACTTTTTCTTTCTTTTTTACAGGATATTTACATAAAGAAGACCAACCAAATACATATATATACATAAAAAAAGAGAGCAATAAAATAATAATGCAACAAATTAATGAAATGCAGTTGTAAGTTTTTAAATATTGTATTTATTTTTGTTTTTCATATTTTTTATTTATTTGTTTTTAATATATCGATAGCTTAATATAGAAAAGGCTGAATTCGAATTTTCAAAGGCATTATTTTTTTTTATTAAATACGCTAATTATTAATAATACTAAATTATATAGTAGTGTTTTAAAATGATTATTAGAAGTTTGTTATTCATAGTCATCGAAATATGCCTTATATATATTAAGCTAACGATATTTAGATGATTTGATTTTAAGTTAATTTAAAATTGAAAATGTAACTAATATGTTTCTTTAATTTTTTTTTTTTGTTTTTTTCGGTGATATATTATTGGCAACTTCTTCAACTATAACTAATAATGAAAAATAAAAGCGTACGGAATGATCATGCAATGTATTGGAATGGAACAGGACTAAACTATCCAAATATTTTTTACTGCAACTCATACACTGCACCGTTTACAACACAATTTATAAGTCCATACTACATAGGATACATTTTAATACCCACATATACCCAAATACAATATCCACAGATACAAAATAACGTTATACCTAACACACATACCCAAATACAATATACTCAGACACAAAATAACGTTATACCTAACACACATACCCAAATACAATATACTCAGACACAAAATAACACACCAACTAACAAAACACATTCAAAAACAACACATACTCAAACAACTCTTGACGTACAGACTCAAACAAACGTACTAAAAAAGACGGTTGCATTGCAAACCACTTCAGGTAAATAAAAAATTTTAATTAATTTATTTTTTTTAACATTCTTCTTCTTTTTTTAAGAATCTGTAAAAAAGGAGAAAGAAGTTCCTTCAGTTAAAAGAAATGATGCAAACTTAAAAGGTAATATATGAACATAAAAGATTAGTAAGAAATAAAATCATTAAAATAATTCCACATATACTATTTTAGGTTGTCTATGGCGCGAAAGAGCCAATGATTTGAATTATAGTTGGCGACAACAAGACAAAGGTAAAATTAAGAAACATATGTACATAAATAAATATATTTTTTCCCCATTTTATTTAACATTAACATTATTCTTTTTATTCTTTAAAGAATCTACAAGAAAACCAAAAGAAGATCTGGGAATTATAACGGATACTGCGAACTTAAAAAGTAATATATAAATACATATGAAAAATTAGTAAGAAATAATAATAAAATTATTCTACATATACTATTTTAGGTTGCCTACGGCGTCAAAGTGCCTATTCCAATTGGCGACAAGACAAACAGAAAAAGAAAAAGAATGTTAGGTTTAATTTATTTTTAAATAAACAAAAATACATATATACATAATTCTAAATGTAAAAAAATTTTATTGTTATTTTGTTTTATTGTAATTTTTTAAACACATACACAAAAACACATAAAATTTACTTTACATTAATTGTTATATTATTAATTTTATTGTAAATATTTTAAAGTTTTTTTTTAAATAAGATATACAAAAAATAAAAATTTGTTATTTTTTTTATTAACGAACTGAATATATATATATATATATATATATATATATATATATATATATATATATATGTATATATATATATATATATATATATATATATACATGTGTTTTTTTTTTTTTATTTTTTATTTTATATGACACTATATAATGATTAAATTTGTTTTGTTATAAACTTTAAAAACGTGATAAGCCGTAGTAGGTGCAATATTATAATTATTTTTGGCAATATCATTAAACGCAATTTTAAGGAAAAAATCGGGTATTAACAGCAATAAGAATTGTAATAGGAACAGATTAAGGTAAACCCATTAATTTTTCAAAAATTAAGGCCAAATAACTTTGTTAATACCGATATAACTATGATACATTCAAAATAATTATACATACTGTGCTTTATTTATGTTGAATTTACTCCTTTGCTAAGCCAAATATATGATGTTTCAATATAAAAAAAAATTCCAGATAGTTACCGCCTTTTCAGTATTTTTGGAATTTTCGTTGAAAAAAGGCCACATTCCTATGAAAGATAAGAAAGGAAATAACAAAGTAAAATTCTTATTAAACATGAATATACTGTAGAATACTTCCCGTCATCTATGTTTGCGTCATTAACGGGGACAAATTTCGAGGCAAAGGAATCTAAAGAAAGAGAAATATCATTGTATTTTTTTTTTATGTTGAGAGTAAAGATTCTACTCACCTGTAAAATTTATGGTCCGGCTAACTCGAAGGAATCATTGAGACTCGTTTCAGGGGTGGGAGTTCCCCACGGTGAGCAGTAGTAGTTGCCACGCACACCGTCTTTGTCTTCCTTCCTGTTGTCAAACACGGAGTTTTGCTGCGGGGGCAACCCTATGCAAAAAAAAAAAAAATTTTGGCGTAGCAGCGCTTTCGTGAGACGAGTGAAATTTGTGTAGCACATTGGCGGGCACATATAGCATGAAGAACTGGCCGGCCGTGCCAGAATTATAATTTTAAATGCTGCGGGCGGGCACATGAGATATTAAGAACTGTCCAGCCTCGCAGCAGTATTGATAAAAATGAGAAGGGACACTATTGATATGGGCGTGAACCAAACTGCCTAGAACAATCCCCCACCCCTTTCTCAGGCTCTATTGAAATTTCCCACCATTTGCCCGCAGATGGCCAATCTGCGGTGGGATCATCCATAGTCCACCCTGGACCTGGTGAAATACTGAAAATATAGAGAAACTATTATTGGAGGTACAAGGGGGATAATTGGAACGACACATACTTACCCGGACTCTTTACACTCCATTATGGTAATAGCATCTAAAAGAAAGGAGAAATATTATTATAAAATGTATAAAGGAAGAAATAAAATAGAATATACTTACCATGAATTCTTTGTTTACTCTATATTTACAATGTGCGAAAAGTTATATGACAGCTGATGTAAAATAAGTGTTGCCGGAGCAATAGAAAATAGTGATGTGATAGTATACTGGAAGAAAAAGTAATAAAATCAGTTTTGTCAATGAAATAATGACTGTTATAAAATGTTTGAATCCAAAACGGAGTAAAAGCTAAATGATCATTAAATTTAAGCAAAATTTTATTTTGGATGAGGGGTATTTAACAGTTTTGTTTCGTTAACAATTAGAAATGGAAGAACAGTGACCACTTTTTAGTATGTTTGGGGAAGAAGGAAAATAGTATGATATTGGTTAGAAAAGTATATTTATTTCATAATTTCACAAATTTAGCATAAAATCTAGGAAGGCCATTTTTATTAGGTCATAAAGAGAAGAGCCGCCGACGAAATCAAACGTCGAGAAATTTCTGTGTTGTGAAAAATATATATATATATATATTTTTGGTTGTGAATATAACCTAATTTGAGGACTTCAAAGGAAATCCATTGTGGAAATCTTTTTATATAAGCAGTTCCTGTTAGTTATTAAATTTTTTTTTTTTAGTTGTGGGTAAGAAATAAATAGAGTTAAGAGTTAAAAAAGATTTACAAATAAAAAATTTTTTCAGTGGTATATTTTTCTGTAAGGTTATCTATCAGGCTTGGATTCCCTGCAAATAAATAAGAAAAACATATTTTTTGAAGAAGTGAGTTAATAATCAATTATCTAGTAATAAATAGAAAAAAAAAAAATTAAAATTTGCAATAGTATTATATTCATATGAGCATTGGCATCCCGCTGGAAATAGATCAGCAAAAAAAGAATACGCTTATTTACTGGAGCGAATTGCCGAGGGAATCACCCTGCTAAGTTCTGCAATGGGAATATTAAAGCAGGATATATAATTTTTAATTCTGCTCTTCAAGCATAAACTACGCTGCAAACTGAAACAGGTAACCTCTGAAAATATAAAAGCAGTTAAACAAATTTTAATCTACCGGCCAGAAAATATATTTATATATATATATATATATATATATAAGAAAGTTTTTAGTTTATATATGTTTTAGTTAATGATAGTTTTTTTTTAGAGACAGAGTAATAATATAAAGATTTTGATAGTGGCACCCCACTGTAAGATAGATCCTCTTGAGTGAGCTCAGTCAGGGGTAGACTAGAGGTTTTTTTTATAACAATATAAATTTGGCGCCGGAAATAGTATAGGCACTTATTGTGAATCAATCACAAATATATAGTGGACGTTTGTTTTTTTTTTTAAGCCTGTAAGTTTTTTTTTTGAGCTTTGTTTCTGAAAAGAAGAGTCATTTACATTTATTTTGTATTAGGTGTAAAATATCATTGTTTGTTCACAGATTATATATGTTCGTATTAATATTAGTGTTATATAATTAGATTAAGTATATAATTTAGAGCAAATTTACAAATTTAGACTTATTAATAAAAGAAAAGAGAGTAAAATTTCAAGTTGTTATAGGTATAAGTATATTTAGAACGTTATCATTAAAGGAAAAAAGAAAGTAGAGTCACAATAATTATAAATATCAGCAATATTAGGATTAAGTTATTTAATAATAAATATGTCTTAATTTGAAATAAAAAATTATCAGTTGCTAAAAGAAATTAGTTCGGGTTGTTGAAGACAGGTGAGTGTAGCTGGGATGCGGTTCATAGGGGTCATCTGAAGATTTGACACGGATGTGTAGGTGACCAAGATTGGGTAGGGTGGTTGGAGGTCAACATCTAACTCCCATTTCAGACATGTTGTATTGTAAGTGTAGTAATTTTTGTTGTGTAGTTTTTCTTTATTGTTTACAGTTCCTGGGCTAGAGTGAGGGAGGGAACACACCCGAGAAGGCGCCGACTATGAGCTAGGCGGAGAATCACTCTAACGCCGCGATAACGGACACGTAACAGTTAATTATTACAAAATATTCAAAAAGTATCATTTGAAGAACGAAAAAGTATCACAAATTGCCCTCTTATTGATGCTCACTCACTTAACGCCATATATTTTTAATTTCATATTTCTATGTTAATTATTACAAAAAATTCAAAAAGTACCATTTGAAGAACGCAAAAGTACCACAAATTGCCCTCTTATTGATTCTCACTTACTTAGCACCATGTATCTTTAATTTCATGTTTCTAGGTTAATTATTGCAAAAAATTCAAAAAGTACCATTCGAAGAATGAAAAAGTACCACAAATTGCCCTCTTATTGATTCTCACCCACTTAGTATCTTTAATTTCATGTTTCTAGGTTAATTATTACAAAAAATTCAAAAAGTACCATTCGAAGAACGAAGAAGTACCACAAAGTCCCCTCTTGAGGATTCTAACTCATTTAGGTCCATGTATCTTTAATTTCAAGCTTTAAGTGTAATTATCATGAAAAATTCAAAAAGTACCATTTGAAGTACAAAAAAGTACCACAAATTGCCCTCTTATTGATTCTCACTCACTTAGCACCATGTATCTTTAATTTCATGTTTCTAGGTTAATTATAACAAAAAATTCAAAAAGTACCATTTGAAGAACGAAAAAGTACCACAAATTGCCCTCTTATTGATTCTCACTCACTTAACGCCATATATCTTTAATTTCATATTTCTATGTTAATTATTACAAAAAATTCAAAAAGTACCATTTGAAGAACGAAAAAGTACCACAAATTGCCCTTTTATTGATTCTCACTCACTTAACGCCATGTATCTTTAATTTCATATTTCTATGTTAATTATTACAAAAAATTCAAAAAGTACCATTCGAAGAACGAAGAAGTACCACAAAGTCCCCTCTTGAGGATTCTAACTCATTTAGGTCCATGTATCTTTAATTTCAAGCTTTAAGTGTAATTATCATGAAAAATTCAAAAAGTACCATTTGAAGTACAAAAAAGTACAACAAATTGCCCTCTTATTGATTCTCACTCACTTAGCACCATGTATCTTTAATTTCATGTTTCTAGGTTAATTATAACAAAAAATTCAAAAAGTACCATTTGAAGAACGAAAAAGTACCACAAATTGCCCTCTTATTGATTCTCACTCACTTAACGCCATATATCTTTAATTTCATATTTCTATGTTAATTATTACAAAAAATTCAAAAAGTACCATTTGAAGAACGAAAAAGTACCACAAATTGCCCTCTTATTGATTCTCACTCACTTAACGCCATGTATCTTTAATTTCATATTTCTATGTTAATTATTACAAAAAATTCAAAAAGTACAATTCGAAGAACGAAAAAGTACCACAAAGTCCCCTCTTGAGGATTCTAACTCACTTAGCACCATGTATCTTTAATTTCATGTTTCTAGGTTAATTATTACAAAAAATTCAAAAAGTACCATTCGAAGAACGAAAAAGTACCACAAATTGCCCTCTTATTGATTCTCACTCACTTAGCACTATATATCTTTAATTTCATGTTTCTAGGTAAATTATTACAAAAAATTCAAAAAGTACCATTCGAAGAACGAAAAAGTACCACAAAGTCCCCTCTTGAGGATTCTAACTCACTTAGCACCATGTATCTTTAATTTCATGTTTCTAGGTTAATTATTACAAAAAATTCAAAAAGTACCATTCGAAGAACGAAAAAGTACCACAAAGTCCCCTCTTGAGGATTCTAACTCACTTAGCACCATGTATCTTTAATTTCATGTTTCTAGGTTAATTATTACAAAAAATTCAAAAAGTACCATTTGAAGTACAAAAAAGTACCATACAGATGATTTAAGTTCCCCATTATCTTAAATCTAATCCAAAACAATTTTAATTTTTAATTTTGCATGCATTATAAATTATTCGGATCATTATGTAAGTACCATTTCAAATTTATATCCGTTCCCTATTCTTAAATGTTATTTTCCATCCCTGCTATAAATCAGAATAAAAAAATTTCAAAACAAAACTTCAGTCAAATAAATAAAAAGTGAGTGAAAAAGTGAAAAATTTTAATTGTGGAAAAAATAAATAAAAATAATTTAAAAAAAATGTGAAAAGTGTGAAAATATTATTATATTATGCGCATAATCTAATGCGAACTGAATGATGAACTCGTCCGTTCATCAAATTCAAACATTATTAATCGTTTTTATAAATATTTAACAAAAAAATAAAAATGAACTAAAAAATTTTAAAAAGTGAAAATTTGAATTCTTATATTTTGCCACCACGAGTTTATCTATTCAGTTCGCCTTGAAACAAATAAATATTAAATGCAATTTGTTTAATTTGTGTGCAAAATACAATTGTATTTTAATTTTTTTTCCATTTAACAATTTAAAAAAAAAACACATTTTTCATTTTTTTTTAATTGTTGTATATTTATATGTATTTTTTTATGAAATTTATAAAATTGTTTTCCTTTTTCCAGGATATTTACATCCAGACGATCAACAAAATAAATATATATTCGCAATATTTAAAAAGTGAGTGTAAAAAGTTAAATTTTTTATGAAATTTATAAAATTGTTTTCTTTTTTACAGGATATTTACATCCAGAGGACCAACCAAATACTAATATATATTTAAAAAGTAAGTGAAAAAAGTTAAAATTTTAATAGTGGAAAAAAATAAATAAAAATAATTTGAAAAAGTGTGAAAATATTGTATTATGCACACAAACTAAGGCAAACTGAATGATAAACTCGACCGTTCAGCAAATTCAAACATTGTTAATTATTTTTATAAACATTTAATAAAAAATAAAAATGAAATATAAAAATTTTAAAAAGTGAAAATTTGGATTAATATAATTTGCAGCCACGAGTTTATCTATTCAGTTCGTTGCTTAATTTGTGTGCATAATATAATTCTATTTTATTTTTTCTTCATTTTTATTTTATTTTTTTTTTTTCATTTTTATAAAACTCATAACTTTTTCTTTCTTTTTTACAGGATATTTACATAAAGAAGACCAACCAAATACATATATATACATAAAAAAAAAGAGAGCAATAAAATAATAATGCAACAAATTAATGAAATGCAGTTGTAAGTTTTTAAATATTGTATTTATTTTTGTTTTTCATATTTTTTATTTATTTGTTTTTAATATATCGATAGCTTAATATAGAAAAGGCTGAATTCGAATTTTCAAAGGCATTATTTTTTTTATTAAATACGCTAATTATTAATAATACTAAATTATATAGTAGTGTTTTAAAATGATTATTAGAAGTTTGTTATTCATAGTCATCGAAATATGCCTTATATATATTAAGCTAACGATATTTAGATGATTTGATTTTAAGTTAATTTAAAATTGAAAATGTAACTAATATGTTTCTTTAATTTTTTTTTTTTTTTTGTTTTTTTCGGTGATATATTATTGGCAACTTCTTCAACTATAACTAATAATGAAAAATAAAAGCGTACGGAATGATCATGCAATGTATTGGAATGGAACAGGACTAAACTATCCAAATATTTTTTACTGCAACTCATACACTGCACCGTTTACAACACAATTTATAAGTCCATACTACATAGGATACATTTTAATACCCACATATACCCAAATACAATATCCACAGATACAAAATAACGTTATACCTAACACACATACCCAAATACAATATACTCAGACACAAAATAACGTTATACCTAACACACATACCCAAATACAATATACTCAGACACAAAATAACACACCAACTAACAAAACACATTCAAAAACAACACATACTCAAACAACTCTTGACGTACAGACTCAAACAAACGTACTAAAAAAGACGGTTGCATTGCAAACCACTTCAGGTAAATAAAAAATTTTAATTAATTTATTTTTTTAACATTCTTCTTCTTTTTTTAAGAATCTGTAAAAAAGGAGAAAGAAGTTCCTTCAGTTAAAAGAAATGATGCAAACTTAAAAGGTAATATATGAACATAAAAGATTAGTAAGAAATAAAATCATTAAAATAATTCCACATATACTATTTTAGGTTGTCTATGGCGCGAAAGAGCCAATGATTTGAATTATAGTTGGCGACAACAAGACAAAGGTAAAATTAAGAAACATATGTACATAAATAAATATATTTTTTCCCCATTTTATTTAACATTAACATTATTCTTTTTATTCTTTAAAGAATCTACAAGAAAACCAAAAGAAGATCTGGGAATTATAACGGATACTGCGAACTTAAAAAGTAATATATAAATACATATGAAAAATTAGTAAGAAATAATAATAAAATTATTCTACATATACTATTTTAGGTTGCCTACGGCGTCAAAGTGCCTATTCCAATTGGCGACAAGACAAACAGAAAAAGAAAAAGAATGTTAGGTTTAATTTATTTTTAAATAAACAAAAATACATATATACATAATTGTAAATGTAAAAAAATTTTATTGTTATTTTGTTTTATTGTAATTTTTTAAACACATACACAAAAACACATAAAATTTACTTTACATTAATTGTTATATTATTAATTTTATTGTAAATATTTTAAAGTTTTTTTTTTAAATTTTTTAGATAAGATATACAAAAAATAAAAATTTGTTATTTTTTTATTAACGAACTGAATCTATATATATAAAAGAAAGTGATGTTAGTTACTATTGTTATAACTCAAGATCGACTAGACCGATTTTGATGATTCTCACCAATTCGGACCGGTCACCGGCCAGAAAAGGATAATACGAAAAAAAAAAAAAATTCGCGAAAAATCCGCGATAAAAAAAAAACTCTTTTTTGTCATAATTTCTTTGCCTTAATAATCATTAAAAATATTTTTTTAATACAAATTATAACAATTACTGTTTCTGTTTCTATCGAAACGCTTACTTTTTTGTGCAATTTGTTTTCTGGTTGTGGTGTAGAATTCTATTTCCAAACGGTAAGTTCCAAGTAAAGCTCATCATTTAGTGAGGTTGTGATATTTAAAACCATTTGTTGTATTTTTGGCATTCGTTATTAAATGTTATTCACAATGCCGCGACCCCGGAGATCTAATATTTCGCGTCGAACATGTAATGCAAGTACTTATCGTAATATCGTCAATCAATTGAATATATATGAACGAGAAATCGCACGAGAACAACCCCGTATTAGTTTGGCCCGACTTCGTACATCACAAACGCAGGAAGAAAGGCAGGCGAGAAATGAAACGGCTCGGTTAGCAATGAGAAATCGTCGAGCAAATGTAGCAATTCAACAACTTTAAAATTTTTAATCAACGCATAAGAAGAATTGCTTCAAGATCTGATTTGAATCAAGCAGCGTTCCATTACAACTGCAATTTCGACTACAGCTCTAATCATTCCGTTCAAAAAAAAAGACATTGTCTATCCGCTAACCTTAAGATGAAGTAATAAATAAATATAAATTCAAATTTGCCTTAAATACATGCGTATATTTTTTGATTGAGCCCACATCTACATCATATTTAAATTCTTCTGTAAAAAACACTTTATAATAGGTATTCCTTAGATTTTTATTTAAAGGTCGTAAATTTCGTTAAAATATCAATTTAAATCGTTCAGTAATAAAACACTAATGTTTGCTTAGGGCCAGCAACGCGGCTCGGGTCAGCTAGTATATATATATATATATATATATATATACATGTGTTTTTTTTTTTTTCTTTTTTATTTGATATGACACTATATAATGATTAAATTTGTTTTGTTATAAACTTTAAAAACGTGATAAGCCGTAGTAGGTGCAATATTATAATTATTTTTGGCAATATCATTAAACGCAATTTTAAGGAAAAAATCGGGTATTAACAGCAATAAGAATTGTAATAGGAACAGATTAAGGTAAACCCATTAATTTTTCAAAAATTAAGGCCAAATAACTTTGTTAATACCGATATAACTATGATACATTAAAAATAATTATACATACTGTGCTTTATTTATGTTGAATTTACTCCTTTGCTAAGCCAAATATATGATGTTTCAATATAAAAAAAAATTCCAGATAGTTACCGCCTTTTCAGTATTTTTGGAATTTTCGTTGAAAAAAGGCCACATTCCTATGAAAGATAAGAAAGGAAATAACAAAGTAAAATTCTTATTAAACATGAATATACTGTAGAATACTTCCCGTCATCTATGTTTGCGTCATTAACGGGGACAAATTTTGAGGCTAAAGAAAGAGAAATATCATTGTATTTTTTTTTTATGTTGAGAGTAAAGGTTCTACTCACCTGTAAAATTTATGGCCCGGCTAACTCGAAGGAATCATTGAGACTCGTTTCAGGGGTGGGAGTTCCCCACGGTGAGCAGTAGTAGTTGCCACGCACACCGTCTTTGTCTTCCTTCCTGTTGTCAAACACGGAGTTTTGTTGCGGGGGCAACCCTATGCAAAAAAAAAAAAAAATTTTGGCGTAGCGGCGCTTTCGTGAGACGAGTGAAATTTGTGTAGCACATTGGCGGGCACATATAGCATGAAGAACTGGCCGGCCGTGCCAGAATTATAATTTTAAATGCTGCGGGCGGGCACATGAGATATTAAGAACTGTCCAGCCTCGCAGCAGGTTGGGTGTGTTTGCGCGCGAAGTATTTGCTAGGAGAAGTAGGAGACTTAGCGGAGGTGGCTCTCTGCAGAGCCATCCTTAGTTGTTGGACTCCGATGTCGCCGATGTTGCCCCTTCTGCGATTAATGTCTGTTCCAGCTGTTGCGGTTGTTCCTGCCGATCCCGGTTGTTGTGGTGCGGTGGCTGTGGCTCCCGTAGGCCTTGCCATGTTCTTATTAACGTTGCTGGTTGTGTGTCCTGTGCGTTCGCTTGGGCTGTACTCCCTTCTGGAGTACTGTGGTCATCCGTGAGGGTGGCCTAGTCTAGTGTTGTCATTGTCGTCTCTTGTTCGTATCGTCCCTTGCTGGTGTCATAACATGTGGCCAATGAGTCGCCCGTGAGGGCGATTGTTAAATGTCAGTGTGTCCTTTGTGTGTGCATACTTGTTGCTGTATGTTGTATGTTTGATGTTGGCGTGGCGGGCCACCAGTCCCGAACTATTTGGAGTTCAACTGGTAGTAGTCAATTGGCTACGAAGTCCGACCGGTGACTTAATATTGGTACCACGGGTGTCAGGAGCCCCTGGAACTTGTTTCCAGCCTGACAGTTGGAATGGCCCCCTGGGGAGCTTTCTTAGTGGCTGTGGTTTAGACCCAAATCGCGGGTAGAGCGTGAGCTCAGTGTGGAGTTGCATTGCAATCGGGTGCCGTGACCCATAGATCGGAAGGAGTTTTAGATAGGCTCCGCTCCTGACCAAGAGGGAAGGCATGTCCAAATACATGTCTTCAAATTGGTACTCAGGTGTAGCAGTTTGTTGCATCTGGGGGCGTTGGTGGGTGCATTGTACTCACCCGGTGTTAAGACCACCGTGGGGTTGGGCCGTCAGGCAGGTACCCACGTAAATCTTGAACACATCTGTCCAGCCTCGCAGTAGTATGGATAAAAATGAGAAGGGACACTATTGATATGGGGGTGAACCAAACTGCCTAGAACAATCCCCCACCCCTTTCTCAGGCTCTATTGAAATTTCCCACCATTTGCCCGCAGATGGCCAATCTGCGGTGGGATCATCCATAGTCCACCCTGGACCTGGTGAAATCCTGAAAATATAGAGAAACTATTATTGGAGGTACAAGGGGGATATTTGGAACGACACATACTTACCCGGACTCTTTACACTCCATTATGGTAATAGCATCTAAAAGAAAGGAGAAATATTATTATAAAATGTATAAAGGAAGAAATAAAATAGAATATACTTACCATGAATTCTTTGTTTACTCTATATTTACAATGTGCGAAAAGTTATATGACAGCTGATGTAAAATAAGTGTTGCCGGAGCAATAGAAAATAGTGATGTGATAGTATACTGGAAGAAAAAGTAATAAAATCAGTTTTGTCAATGAAATAATGACTGTTATAAAATGTTTGAATCCAAAACGGAGTAAAAGCTAAATGATCATTAAATTTAAGCAAAATTTTATTTTGGATGAGGGGTATTTAACAGTTTTGTTTCGTTAACAATTAGAAATGGAAGAACAGTGACCACTTTTTAGTATGTTTGGGGAAGAAGGAAAATAGTATGATATTGGTTAGAAAAGTATATTTATTTCATAATTTCACAAATTTAGCATAAAATCTAGGAAGGCCATTTTTATTAGGTCATAAAGAGAAGAGCCGCCGACGAAATCAAACGTCGAGAAATTTCTGTGTTGTGAAAAATATATATATATATATATTTTTGGTTGTGAATATAACCTAATTTGAGGACTTCAAAGGAAATCCATTGTGGAAATCTTTTTATATAAGCAGTTCCTGTTAGTTATTAATTTTTTTTTTTTAGTTGTGGGTAAGAAATAAATAGAGTTAAGAGTTAAAAAAAGATTTACAAATAAAAAATTTTTTCAGTGGTATATTTTTCTGTAAGGTTATCTATCAGGCTTGGATTCCCTGCAAATAAATAAGAAAAACATATTTTTTGAAGAAGTGAGTTAATAATCAATTATCTAGTAATAAATAGAAAAAAAAATTTAAAATTTGCAATAGTATTATATTCATATGAGCATTGGCATCCCGCTGGAAATAGATCAGCAAAAAAAGAATACGCTTATTTACTGGAGCGAATTGCCGAGGGAATCACCCTGCTAAGTTCTGCAATGGGAATATTAAAGCAGGATATATAATTTTTAATTCTGCTCTTCAAGCATAAACTACGCTGCAAACTGAAACAGGTAACCTCTGAAAATATAAAAGCAGTTAAACAAATTTTAATCTACCGGCCAGAAAATATATTTATATATATATATATATATATATATATATATATATATATATATATATATATATATATATATATATATATATATATATATAAAAGTCTATTTATACCTATATTATTATTATAATCAT
Source organism: Protocalliphora azurea (assembly GCA_932274085.1). Lineage (NCBI taxonomy): Eukaryota > Metazoa > Arthropoda > Insecta > Diptera > Calliphoridae > Protocalliphora > Protocalliphora azurea. The sequence goes on from OW026519.1 coordinate 68,487,826, forward strand.
TGTATTATTTATTTTTATTATATTATTTCTAATACCATATTATATTATTTAAATTTTTTTTAGACCCTAAGAAAGTTTTTAGTTTATATATGTTTTAGTTAATGATAGTTTTTTTTTAGAGACAGAGTAACAATATAAAGATTTTGATAGTGGCACCCCACTGTAAGATAGGATTCACAATAGGACGACCAACTTTAAAATTTAGTTTTGCCCTAGATCCTCTTGAGTGAGCTCAGTCAGGGGTAGACTAGAGGTTTTTTTTATAACAATATAAATTTGGCGCCGGAAATAGTATAGGCACTTATTGTGAATCAATCACAAATATATAGTGGACGTTTGTTTTTTTTTTAAGCCTGTAAGTTTTTTTTGAGCTTTGTTTCTGAAAAGAAGAGTCATTTACATTTATTTTGTATTAGGTGTAAAATATCATTGTTTGTTCACAGATTATATATGTTCGTATTAATATTAGTGTTATATAATTAGATTAAGTATATAATTTAGAGCAAATTTACAAATTTAGACTTATTAATAAAAGAAAAGAGAGTAAAATTTCAAGTTGTTATAGGTATAAGTATATTTAGAACGTTATCATTAAAGGAAAAAAGAAAGTAGAGTCACAATAATTATAAATATCAGCAATATTAGGATTAAGTTATTTAATAATAAATATGTCTTAATTTGAAATCAAAAATTATCAGTTGCTAAAAGAAATTAGTTCGGGTTGTTGAAGACAGGTGAGTGTAGCTGGGATGCGGTTCATAAGGGTCATCTGAAGATTTGACACGGATGTGTAGGTGACCAAGGTTGGGTAGGGCGGTTGGAGGTCAACATCTACCTCCCATTTCAGACATGTTGTATTGTAAGTGTAGTAATTTTTGTTGTGTAGTTTTTCTTTATTGTTTACATTACGGACACGTAACAGTTAATTATTACAAAATATTCAAAAAGTACCATTTGAAGAACGAAAAAGTATCACAAATTGCCCTCTTATTGATTCTCACTCACTTAACGCCATATATTTTTAATTTCATATTTCTATGTTAATTATTACAAAAAATTCAAAAAGTACCATTCGAAGAACGAAAAAGTACCACAAATTGCCCTCTTATTGATTCTCACTCACTTAGTATCTTTAATTTCATGTTTCTAGGTTAATTATTACAAAAAATTCAAAAAGTACAATTCGAAGAACGAAAAAGTACTATAAAGTCCCCTCTTGAGGATTGTAACTCATTTAGGTCCATGTATCTTTAATTTCAAGCTTTTAGTGTAATTATCATGAAAAATTCAAAAAGTACCATTTGAAGTACAAAAAATACCACAAATTGATTCTCACTCACTTAGCACCATGTATCTTTAATTTCATGTTTCTAGGTTAATTATTGCAAAAAATTCAAAAAGTACCATTCGAAGAACGAAAAAGTACCACAAATTGCCCTCTTATTGATTCTCACTCACTTAGCACCATGTATCTTTAATTTCATGTTTCTAGGTTAATTATTGCAAAAAATTCAAAAAGTACCATTCGAAGAACGAAAAAGTACCACAAATTGCCCTCTTATTGATTCTCACTCACTTAGTATCTTTAATTTCATGTTTCTAGGTTAATTATAACAAAAAATTCAAAAAGTACCATTTGAAGAACGAAAAAGTACCACAAATTGCCCTCTTATTGATTCTCACTCACTTAACGCCATATATCTTTAATTTCATATTTCTATGTTAATTATTACAAAAAATTCAAAAAGTACCATTTGAAGAACGAAAAAGTACCACAAATTGCCCTCTTATTGATTCTCACTCACTTAACGCCATGTATCTTTAATTTCATATTTCTATGTTAATTATTACAAAAAATTCAAAAAGTACAATTCGAAGAACGAAAAAGTACCACAAAGTCCCCTCTTGAGGATTCTAACTCACTTAGCACCATGTATCTTTAATTTCATGTTTCTAGGTTAATTATTACAAAAAATTCAAAAAGTACCATTCGAAGAACGAAAAAGTACCACAAATTGCCCTCTTATTGATTCTCACTCACTTAGCACTATATATCTTTAATTTCATGTTTCTAGGTAAATTATTACAAAAAATTCAAAAAGTACCATTCGAAGAACGAAAAAGTACCACAAAGTCCCCTCTTGAGGATTCTAACTCACTTAGCACCATGTATCTTTAATTTCATGTTTCTAGGTTAATTATTACAAAAAATTCAAAAAGTACCATTCGAAGAACGAAAAAGTACCACAAAGTCCCCTCTTGAGGATTCTAACTCACTTAGCACCATGTATCTTTAATTTCATGTTTCTAGGTTAATTATTACAAAAAATTCAAAAAGTACCATTTGAAGTACAAAAAAGTACCATACAGATGATTTAAGTTCCCCATTATCTTAAATCTAATCCAAAACAATTTTAATTTTTAATTTTGCATGCATTATAAATTATTCGGATCATTATGTAAGTACCATTTCAAATTTATATCCGTTCCCTATTCTTAAATGTTATTTTCCATCCCTGCTATAAATCAGAATAAAAAAATTTCAAAACAAAACTTCAGTCAAATAAATAAAAAGTGAGTGAAAAAGTGAAAAATTTTAATTGTGGAAAAAATAAATAAAAATAATTTAAAAAAAATGTGAAAAGTGTGAAAATATTATTATATTATGCGCATAATCTAATGCGAACTGAATGATGAACTCGTCCGTTCATCAAATTCAAACATTATTAATCGTTTTTATAAATATTTAACAAAAAAATAAAAATGAACTAAAAAATTTTAAAAAGTGAAAATTTGAATTCTTATATTTTGCCACCACGAGTTTATCTATTCAGTTCGCCTTGAAACAAATAAATATTAAATGCAATTTGTTTAATTTGTGTGCAAAATATAATTGTATTTTAATTTTTTTTCCATTTGACAATTTAAAAAAAAAACACATTTTTCATTTTTTTTTAATTGTTATATATTTATATGTATTTTTTTATGAAACTTATAAAATTGTTTTCCTTTTTCCAGGATATTTACATCCAGACGATCAACAAAATAAATATATATTCCCAATATTTAAAAAGTGAGTGTAAAAAGTTAAATTTTTTATGAAATTTATAAAATTGTTTTCTTTTTTACAGGATATTTACATCCAGAGGACCAACCAAATACTAATATATATTTAAAAAGTAAGTGAAAAAAGTTAAAATTTTAATAGTGGAAAAAAATAAATAAAAATAATTTGAAAAAGTGTGAAAATATTGTATTATGCACACAAACTAAGGCAAACTGAATGATAAACTCGACCGTTCAGCAAATTCAAACATTGTTAATTATTTTTATAAACATTTAATAAAAAATAAAAATGAAATATAAAAATTTTAAAAAGTGAAAATTTGGATTAATATAATTTGCAGCCACGAGTTTACCTATTCAGTTCGTTGCTTAATTTGTGTGCATAATATAATTCTATTTTATTTTTTCTCCATTTTTATTTTATTTTTTTTTTTCATTTTTATAAAACTCATAACTTTTTCTTTCTTTTTTACAGGATATTTACATAAAGAAGACCAACCAAATACATATATATACATAAAAAAAAAGAGAGCAATAAAATAATAATGCAACAAGTTAATGAAATGCAGTTGTAAGTTTTTAAATATTGTATTGTATTTATTTTGTTTTTATTTATTTGTTTTTAATATATCGATAGCTTAATATAGAAAAGGCTGAATTCGAATTTTCAAAGGCATTATTTTTTTTATTAAATACGCTAATTATTAATAATACTAAATTATATAGTAGTGTTTTAAAATGATTATTAGAAGTTTGTTATTCATAGTCATCGAAATATGCCTTATATATATTAAGCTAACGATATTTAGATGATTTGATTTTAAGTTAATTTAAAATTGAAAATGTAACTAATATGTTTCTTTAATTTTTTTTTTGTTTTTTTCGGTGATATATTATTGGCAACTTCTTCAACTATAACTAATAATGAAAAATAAAAGCGTACGGAATGATCATGCAATGTATTGGAATGGAACAGGACTAAACTATCCAAATATTTTTTACTGCAACTCATACACTGCACCGTTTACAACACAATTTATAAGTCCATACTACATAGGATACATTTTAATACCCACATATACCCAAATACAATATCCACAGATACAAAATAACGTTATACCTAACACACATACCCAAATACAATATACTCAGACACAAAATAACGTTATACCTAACACACATACCCAAATACAATATACTCAGACACAAAATAACGTTATACCTAACACACATACCCAAATACAATATACTCAGACACAAAATAACACACCAACTAACAAAACACATTCAAAAACAACACATACTCAAACAACTCTTGACGTACAGACTCAAACAAACGTACTAAAAAAGACGGTTGCATTGCAAACCACTTCAGGTAAATAAAAAATTTTAATTAATTTATTTTTTTTAACATTCTTCTTCTTTTTTTAAGAATCTGTAAAAAAGGAGAAAGAAGTTCCTTCAGTTAAAAGAAATGATGCAAACTTAAAAGGTAATATATGAACATAAAAGATTAGTAAGAAATAAAATCATTAAAATAATTCCACATATACTATTTTAGGTTGTCTATGGCGCGAAAGAGCCAATGATTTGAATTATAGTTGGCGACAACAAGACAAAGGTAAAATTAAGAAACATATGTACATAAATAAATATATTTTTTCCCCATTTTATTTAACATTAACATTATTCTTTTTATTCTTTAAAGAATCTACAAGAAAACCAAAAGAAGATCTGGGAATTATAACGGATACTGCGAACTTAAAAAGTAATATATAAATACATATGAAAAATTAGTAAGAAATAATAATAAAATTATTCTACATATACTATTTTAGGTTGCCTACGGCGTCAAAGTGCCTATTCCAATTGGCGACAAGACAAACAGAAAAAGAAAAAGAATGTTAGGTTTAATTTATTTTTAAATAAACAAAAATACATATATACATAATTGTAAATGTAAAAAAATTTTATTGTTATTTTGTTTTATTGTAATTTTTTAAACACATACACAAAAACACATAAAATTTACTTTACATTAATTGTTATATTATTAATTTTATTGTAAATATTTTAAAGTTTTTTTTTTAAATTTTTTAGATAAGATATACAAAAAATAAAAATTTGTTATTTTTTTATTAACGAACTGAATCTATATATATAAAAGAAAGTGATGTTAGTTACTATTGTTATAACTCAAGAACGACTAGACCGATTTTGATGATTCTCACCAATTCGGACCGGTCACCGGCCAGAAAAGGATAATACGAAAAAAAAAATTCGCGAAAAATCCGCGATAAAAAAAAAAACTCTTTTTTGTCATAATTTCTTTGCCTTAATAATCATTAAAAATATTTTTTTAATACAAATTATAACAATTACTGTTTCTGTTTCTATCGAAACGCTTACTTTTTTGTGCAATTTGTTTTCTGGTTGTGGTGTAGAATTCTATTTCCAAACGGTAAGTTCCAAGTAAAGCTCATCATTTAGTGAGGTTGTGATATTTAAAACCATTTGTTGTATTTTTGGCATTCGTTATTAAATGTTATTCACAATGCCGCGACCCCGGAGATCTAATATTTCGCGTCGAACATGTAATGCAAGTACTTATCGTAATATCGTCAATCAATTGAATATATATGAACGAGAAATCGCACGAGAACAACCCCGTATTAGTTTGGCCCGACTTCGTACATCACAAACGCAGGAAGAAAGGCAGGCGAGAAATGAAACGGCTCGGTTAGCAATGAGAAATCGTCGAGCAAATGTAGCAATTCAACAACTTTAAAATTTTTAATCAACGCATAAGAAGAATTGCTTCAAGATCTGATTTGAATCAAGCAGCGTTCCATTACAACTGCAATTTCGACTACAGCTCTAATCATTCCGTTCAAAAAAAAAGACATTGTCTATCCGCTAACCTTAAGATGAAGTAATAAATAAATATAAATTCAAATTTGCCTTAAATACATGCGTATATTTTTTGATTGAGCCCACATCTACATCATATTTAAATTCTTCTGTAAAAAACACTTTATAATAGGTATTCCTTAGATTTTTATTTAAAGGTCGTAAATTTCGTTAAAATATCAATTTAAATCGTTCAGTAATAAAACACTAATGTTTGCTTAGGGCCAGCAACGTGGCTCGGGTCAGCTAGTATATATATATATATATATATATATTTACATGTGTTTTTTTTTTTTTCTTTTTTATTTGATATGACACTATATAATGATTAAATTTGTTTTGTTATAAACTTTAAAAACGTGATAAGCCGTAGTAGGTGCAATATTATAATTATTTTTGGCAATATCATTAAACGCAATTTTAAGGAAAAAATCGGGTATTAACAGCAATAAGAATTGTAATAGGAACAGATTAAGGTAAACCCATTAATTTTTCAAAAATTAAGGCCAAATAACTTTGTTAATACCGATATCACTATGATACATTAAAAATAATTATACATACTGTGCTTTATTTATGTTGAATTTACTCCTTTGCTAAGCCAAATATATGATGTTTCAATATAACAAAAAATTCCAGATAGTTACCGCCTTTTCAGTATTTTTGGAATTTTCGTTGAAAAAAGGCCACATTCCTATGAAAGATAAGAAAGGAAATAACAAAGTAAAATTCTTATTAAACATGAATATACTGTAGAATACTTCCCGTCATCTATGTTTGCGTCATTAACGGGGACAAATTTTGAGGCTAAAGAAAGAGAAATATCATTGTATTTTTTTTTTATGTTGAGAGTAAAGATTCTACTCACCTGTAAAATTTATGGCCCGGCTAACTCGAAGGAATCATTGAGACTCGTTTCAGGGGTGGGAGTTCCCCACGGTGAGCAGTAGTAGTTGCCACGCACACCGTCTTTGTCTTCCTTCCTGTTGTCAAACACGGAGTTTTGTTGCGGGGGCAACCCTATGCAAAAAAAAAAAAATTTTGGCGTAGCGGCGCTTTCGTGAGACGAGTGAAATTTGTGTAGCACATTGGCGGGCACATATAGCATGAAGAACTGGCCGGCCGTGTCAGAATTATAATTTTAAATGCTGCGGGCGGGCACATGAGATATTAAGAACTGTCCAGCCTCGCAGCAGGTTGGGTGTGTTTGCGCGCGAAGTATTTGCTAGGAGAAGTAGGAGACTTAGCGGAGGTGGCTCTCTGCAGAGCCATCCTTAGTTGTTGGACTCCGATGTCGCCGATGTTGCTCCTTCTGCGATTAATGTCTGTTCCAGCTGTTGCGGTTGTTCCTGCCGATCCCGGTTGTTGTGGTGCGGTGGCTGTGGCTCCCGTAGGCCTTGCCATGTTCTTATTAACGTTGCTGGTTGTGTGTCCTGTGCGTTCGCTTGGGCTGTACTCCCTTCTGGAGTACTGTGGTCATCCGTGAGGGTGGCCTAGTCTAGTGTTGTCATTGTCGTCTCTTGTTCGTATCGTCCCTTGCTGGTGTCATAACATGTGGCCAATGAGTCGCCCGTGAGGGCGATTGTTAAATGTCAGTGTGTCCTTTGTGTGTGCATACTTGTTGCTGTATGTTGTATGTTTGATGTTGGCGTGGCGGGCCACCAGTCTCGAACTATTTGGAGTTCAACTGGTAGTAGTCAATTGGCTACGAAGTCCGACCGGTGACTTAATATTGGTACCACGGGTGTCAGGAGCCCCTGGAACTTGTTTCCAGCCTGACAGTTGGAATGGCCCCCTGGGGAGCTTTCTTGGTGGCTGTGGTTTAGACCCAAATCGCGGGTAGAGCGTGAGCTCAGTGTGGAGTTGCATTGCAATCGGGTGCAGTGACCCATAGATCGGAAGGAGTTTTAGATAGGCTCCGCTCCTGACCAAGAGGGAAGGCATGTCCAAATACATGTCTTCAAATTGGTACTCAGGTGTAGCAGTTTGTTGCATCTGGGGGCGTTGGTGGGTGCATTGTACTCACCCGGTGTTAAGACCACCGTGGGGTTGGGCCGTCAGGCAGGTACCCACGTAAATCTTGAACACATCTGTCCAGCCTCGCAGTAGTATGGATAAAAATGAGAAGGGACACTATTGATATGGGGGTGAACCAAACTGCCTAGAACAATCCCCCACCCCTTTCTCAGGCTCTATTGAAATTTCCCACCATTTGCCCGCAGATGGCCAATCTGCGGTGGGATCATCCATAGTCCACCCTGGACCTGGTGAAATCCTGAAAATATAGAGAAACTATTATTGGAGGTACAAGGGGGATATTTGGAACGACACATACTTACCCGGACTCTTTACACTCCATTATGGTAATAGCATCTAAAAGAAAGGAGAAATATTATTATAAAATGTATAAAGGAAGAAATAAAATAGAATATACTTACCATGAATTCTTTGTTTACTCTATATTTACAATGTGCGAAAAGTTATATGACAGCTGATGTAAAATAAATGTTGCCGGAGCAATAGAAAATAGTGATGTGATAGTATACTGGAAGAAAAAGTAATAAAATCAGTTTTGTCAATGAAATAATGACTGTTATAAAATGTTTGAATCCAAAACGGAGTAAAAGCTAAATGATCATTAAATTTAAGCAAAATTTTATGTTGGATGAGGGGTATTTAACAGTTTTGTTTCGTTAACAATTAGAAATGGAAGAACAGTGACCACTTTTTAGTATGTTTGGGGAAGAAGGAAAATAGTATGATATTGGTTAGAAAAGTATATTTATTTCATAATTTCACAAATTTAGCATAAAATCTAGGAATGCCATTTTTATTAGGTCATAAAGAGAAGAGCCGCCGACGAAATCAAACGTCGAGAAATTTCTGTGTTGTGAAAAATATATATATATATATTTTTGGTTGTGAATATAACCTAATTTGAGGACTTCAAAGGAAATCCATTGTGGAAATCTTTTCATATAAGCAGTTCCTGTTAGTTATTAAATTTTTTTTTTTAGTTGTGGGTAAGAAATAAATAGAGTTAAGAGTTAAAAAAAGATTTACAAATAAAAAATTTTTTCAGTGGTATATTTTTCTGTAAGGTTATCTATCAGGCTTGGATTCCCTGCAAATAAATAAGAAAAACATATTTTTTGAAGAAGTGAGTTAATAATCAATTATCTAGTAATAAATAGAAAAAAAAAAATTAAAATTTGCAATAGTATTATATTCATATGAGCATTGGCATCCCGCTGGAAATAGATCAGCAAAAAAAGAATACGCTTATTTACTGGAGCGAATTGCCGAGGGAATCACCCTGCTAAGTTCTGCAATGGGAATATTAAAGCAAGATATATAATTTTTAATTCTGCTCTTCAAGCATAAACTACGCTGCAAACTGAAACAGGTAACCTCTGAAAATATAATAGCAATTAAACAAATTTTAATCTACCGGCCAGAAAATATATTTATATATATATATATATATATATATATATAAAAGTCTATTTATACCTATATTATTATTATAATCATTGTATTATTTATTTTTATTATATTATTTCTAATACCATATTATATTATTTAAATTTTTTTTAGACCCTAAGAAAGTTTTTAGTTTATATATGTTTTAGTTAATGATAGTTTTTTTTTAGAGACAGAGTAACAATATAAAGATTTTGATAGTGGCACCCCACTGTAAGATAGGATTCACAATAGGACGACCAACTTTAAAATTTAGTTTTGCCCTAGATCCTCTTGAGTGAGCTCAGTCAGGGGTAGACTAGAGGTTTTTTTTATAACAATATAAATTTGGCGCCGGAAATAGTATAGGCACTTATTGTGAATCAATCACAAATATATAGTGGACGTTTGTTTTTTTTTAAGCCTGTAAGTTTTTTTTGAGCTTTGTTTCTGAAAAGAAGAGTCATTTACATTTATTTTGTATTAGGTGTAAAATATCATTGTTTGTTCACAGATTATATATGTTCGTATTAATATTAGTGTTATATAATTAGATTAAGTATATAATTTAGAGCAAATTTACAAATTTAGACTTATTAATAAAAGAAAAGAGAGTAAAATTTCAAGTTGTTATAGGTATAAGTATATTTAGAACGTTATCATTAAAGGAAAAAAGAAAGTAGAGTCACAATAATTATAAATATCAGCAATATTAGGATTAAGTTATTTAATAATAAATATATCTTAATTTGAAATCAAAAATTATCAGTTGCTAAAAGAAATTAGTTCGGGTTGTTGAAGACAGGTGAGTGTAGCTGGGATGCGGTTCATAAGGGTCATCTGAAGATTTGACACGGATGTGTAGGTGACCAAGGTTGGGTAGGGCGGTTGGAGGTCAACATCTACCTCCCATTTCAGACATGTTGTATTGTAAGTGTAGTAATTTTTGTTGTGTAGTTTTTCTTTATTGTTTACATTACGGACACGTAACAGTTAATTATTACAAAATATTCAAAAAGTACCATTTGAAGAACGAAAAAGTATCACAAATTGCCCTCTTATTGATTCTCACTCACTTAACGCCATATATTTTTAATTTCATATTTCTATGTTAATTATTACAAAAAATTCAAAAAGTACCATTTGAAGAACGCAAAAGTACCACAAATTGCCCTCTTATTGATTCTCACTTACTTAGCACCATGTATCTTTAATTTCATGTTTCTAGGTTAATTATTGCAAAAAATTCAAAAAGTACCATTCGAAGAACGAAAAAGTACCACAAATTGCCCTCTTATTGATTCTCACTCACTTAGTATCTTTAATTTCATGTTTCTAGGTTAATTATTACAAAAAATTCAAAAAGTACAATTCGAAGAACGAAAAAGTACTATAAAGTCCCCTCTTGAGGATTGTAACTCATTTAGGTCCACGTATCTTTAATTTCAAGCTTTTAGTGTAATTATCATGAAAAATTCAAAAAGTACCATTTGAAGTACAAAAAATACCACAAATTGATTCTCACTCACTTAGCACCATGTATCTTTAATTTCATGTTTCTAGGTTAATTATTGCAAAAAATTCAAAAAGTACCATTCGAAGAACGGAAAAGTACCACAAAATCCCCTCTTGAAGATTCTAACTCATTTAGGTCCATGTATCTTTAATTTCAAGCTTTTAGTGTAATTATCATAAAAAATTCAAAAAGTACCAATTGAAGAACGAAAAAGCACCACAAATTGCCCTCTTATTGATTCTCACTCACTTAGCACCATATATCTTTAATTTCATATTTCTATGTTAATTATTACAAAAAATTCAAAAAGTACCATTAGAAGAAGCAAAAAGTACCACAAAGTCCCCTCTTATGGATTCTCACTCACTTAACGCCATATATCTTTAATTTCATATTTATATGTTAATTATTACAAAAAATTCAAAAAGTACCATTTGAAGAACGAAAAAGTACCAAAGATTGCCCTCTTATTGATTCTCACTAACTTAGCACCATGTATCTTTAATTTCATGTTTCTAGGTTAATTATTACAAAAAATTCAAAAAGTACCATTCAAAGAACGAAAAAGTACCACAAAGTCCCCTCTTGAGGATTCTAACTCATTTAGGTCCATGTATCTTTAATTTCAAGCTTTTAGTGTAATTATCATGAAAAATTCAAAAAGTGCCATTTGAAGAACGAAAAAGTACCACAAATTGCCCGCTTATTGATTCTCACTCACTTAACGTCATATATCTTTAATTTCATATTTCTATGTTAATTATTACAAAAAATTCAAAAAATACCATTTGAAGAACGAAACAGTACCACAAAGTCCCCTCTTGAGGATTGTAAATCATTTAGGTTCATGTATCTTTAATTTCAAGCTTTTAGTGTAATTATCATGAAAAATTCAAAAAGTACCATTTGAAGTACAAAAAATACCACAAATTGATTCTCACTCACTTAGCACCATGTATCTTTAATTTCATGTTTCTAGGTTAATTATTGCAAAAAATTCAAAAAGTACCATTCGAAGAACGAAAAAGTACCACAAATTGCCCTCTTATTGATTCTCACTCACTTAGCACTATATATCTTTAATTTCATGTTTCTAGGTAAATTATTACAAAAAATTCAAAAAGTACCATTCGAAGAACGAAAAAGTACCACAAAGTCCCCTCTTGAGGATTCTAACTCACTTAGCACCATGTATCTTTAATTTCAAGCTTTAAGTGTAATTATCATGAAAAATTCAAAAAGTACCATTTGAAGTACAAAAAAGTACCACAAATTGCCCTCTTATTGATTCTCACTCACTTAGCACTATATATCTTTAATTTCATGTTTCTAGGTAAATTATTACAAAAAATTCAAAAAGTACCATTCGAAGAACGAAAAAGTACCACAAAGTCCCCTCTTGAGGATTGTAACTCATTTAGGTCCATGTATCTTTAATTTCAAGCTTTAAGTGTAATTATCATGAAAAATTCAAAAAGTACCATTTGAAGTACAAAAAATACCACAAATTGATTCTCACTCACTTAGCACCATGTATCTTTAATTTCATGTTTCTAGGTTAATTATTGCAAAAAATTCAAAAAGTACCATTCGAAGAACGGAAAAGTACCACAAAATCCCCTCTTGAAGATTCTAACTCATTTAGGTCCATGTATCTTTAATTTCAAGCTTTTAGTGTAATTATCATAAAAAATTCAAAAAGTACCAATTGAAGAACGAAAAAGCACCACAAATTGCCCTCTTATTGATTCTCACTCACTTAGCACCATATATCTTTAATTTCATATTTCTATGTTAATTATTACAAAAAATTCAAAAAGTACCATTAGAAGAAGCAAAAAGTACCACAAAGTCCCCTCTTATGGATTCTCACTCACTTAACGCCATATATCTTTAATTTCATATTTATATGTTAATTATTACAAAAAATTCAAAAAGTACCATTTGAAGAACGAAAAAGTACCAAAGATTGCCCTCTTATTGATTCTCACTAACTTAGCACCATGTATCTTTAATTTCATGTTTCTAGGTTAATTATTACAAAAAATTCAAAAAGTACCATTCAAAGAACGAAAAAGTACCACAAAGTCCCCTCTTGAGGATTCTAACTCATTTAGGTCCATGTATCTTTAATTTCAAGCTTTTAGTGTAATTATCATGAAAAATTCAAAAAGTGCCATTTGAAGAACGAAAAAGTACCACAAATTGCCCGCTTATTGATTCTCACTCACTTAACGTCATATATCTTTAATTTCATATTTCTATGTTAATTATTACAAAAAATTCAAAAAATACCATTTGAAGAACGAAACAGTACCACAAAGTCCCCTCTTGAGGATTGTAAATCATTTAGGTTCATGTATCTTTAATTTCAAGCTTTTAGTGTAATTATCATGAAAAATTCAAAAAGTACCATTTGAAGTACAAAAAATACCACAAATTGATTCTCACTCACTTAGCACCATGTATCTTTAATTTCATGTTTCTAGGTTAATTATTGCAAAAAATTCAAAAAGTACCATTCGAAGAACGAAAAAGTACCACAAATTGCCCTCTTATTGATTCTCACTCACTTAGCACTATATATCTTTAATTTCATGTTTCTAGGTAAATTATTACAAAAAATTCAAAAAGTACCATTCGAAGAACGAAAAAGTACCACAAAGTCCCCTCTTGAGGATTCTAACTCACTTAGCACCATGTATCTTTAATTTCAAGCTTTAAGTGTAATTATCATGAAAAATTCAAAAAGTACCATTTGAAGTACAAAAAAGTACCACAAATTGCCCTCTTATTGATTCTCACTCACTTAGCACTATATATCTTTAATTTCATGTTTCTAGGTAAATTATTACAAAAAATTCAAAAAGTACCATTCGAAGAACGAAAAAGTACCACAAAGTCCCCTCTTGAGGATTCTAACTCATTTAGGTCCATGTATCTTTAATTTCAAGCTTTAAGTGTAATTATCATGAAAAATTCAAAAAGTACCATTTGAAGTACAAAAAATACCACAAATTGATTCTCACTCACTTAGCACCATGTATCTTTAATTTCATGTTTCTAGGTTAATTATTGCAAAAAATTCAAAAAGTACCATTCGAAGAACGGAAAAGTACCACAAAATCCCCTCTTGAAGATTCTAACTCATTTAGGTCCATGTATCTTTAATTTCAAGCTTTTAGTGTAATTATCATAAAAAATTCAAAAAGTACCAATTGAAGAACGAAAAAGCACCACAAATTGCCCTCTTATTGATTCTCACTCACTTAGCACCATATATCTTTAATTTCATATTTCTATGTTAATTATTACAAAAAATTCAAAAAGTACCATTAGAAGAAGCAAAAAGTACCACAAAGTCCCCTCTTATGGATTCTCACTCACTTAACGCCATATATCTTTAATTTCATATTTATATGTTAATTATTACAAAAAATTCAAAAAGTACCATTTGAAGAACGAAAAAGTACCAAAGATTGCCCTCTTATTGATTCTCACTCACTTAGCACCATGTATCTTTAATTTCATGTTTCTAGGTTAATTATTACAAAAAATTCAAAAAGTACCATTCAAAGAACGAAAAAGTACCACAAAGTCCCCTCTTGAGGATTCTAACTCATTTAGGTCCATGTATCTTTAATTTCAAGCTTTTAGTGTAATTATCATGAAAAATTCAAAAAGTGCCATTTGAAGAACGAAAAAGTACCACAAATTGCCCGCTTATTGATTCTCACTCACTTAACGACATATATCTTTAATTTCATATTTCTATGTTAATTATTACAAAAAATTCAAAAAATACCATTTGAAGAACGAAACAGTACCACAAAGTCCCCTCTTGAGGATTGTAAATCATTTAGGTTCATGTATCTTTAATTTCAAGCTTTTAGTGTAATTATCATGAAAAATTCAAAAAGTACCATTTGAAGTACAAAAAATACCACAAATTGATTCTCACTCACTTAGCACCATGTATCTTTAATTTCATGTTTCTAGGTTAATTATTGCAAAAAATTCAAAAAGTACCATTCGAAGAACGAAAAAGTACCACAAAGTCCCCTCTTGAGGATTCTAACTCACTTAGCACCATGTATCTTTAATTTCAAGCTTTAAGTGTAATTATCATGAAAAATTCAAAAAGTACCATTTGAAGTACAAAAAAGTACCACAAATTGCCCTCTTATTGATTCTCACTCACTTAGCACTATATATCTTTAATTTCATGTTTCTAGGTAAATTATTACAAAAAATTCAAAAAGTACCATTCGAAGAACGAAAAAGTACCACAAAGTCCCCTCTTGAGGATTCTAACTCATTTAGGTCCATGTATCTTTAATTTCAAGCTTTAAGTGTAATTATCATGAAAAATTCAAAAAGTACCATTTGAAGAACGAAAAAGTACCACAAATTGCCCTGTTATTGATTCTCACTCACTTAGCACTATATATCTTTAATTTCATGTTTCTAGGTAAATTATTACAAAAAATTCAAAAAGTACCATTCGAAGAACGAAAAAGTACCACAAAGTCCCCTCTTGAGGATTCTAACTCACTTAGCACCATGTATCTTTAATTTCATGTTTCTAGGTTAATTATTACAAAAAATTCAAAAAGTACCATTCGAAGAACGAAAAAGTACCACAAAGTCCCCTCTTGAGGATTCTAACTCACTTAGCACCATGTATCTTTAATTTCATGTTTCTAGGTTAATTATTACAAAAAATTCAAAAAGTACCATTTGAAGTACAAAAAAGTACCATACAGTTGATTTAAGTTCCCCATTATCTTAAATCTAATCCAAAATAATTTTAATTTTTAATTTTGCATGCATTATAAATTATTCGGATCATTATGTAAATACCATTTCAAATTTATATCCGTTCCCTATTCTTAAATGTTATTTTCCATCCCTGCTATAAATCAGAATAAAAAAATTTCAAAACAAAACTTCAGTCAAATAAATAAAAAGTGAGTGAAAAAGTGAAAAATTTTAATTGTGGAAAAAATAAATAAAAATAATTAAAAAAAAATGTGAAAAGTGTGAAAATATTATTATATTATGCGCATAATCTAAGGCGAACTGAATGATGAACTCGTCCGTTCATCAAATTCAAACATTATTAATCGTTTTTATAAATATTTAACAAAAAAATAAAAATGAACTAAAAAATTTTAAAAAGTGAAAATTTGAATTCTTATATTTTGCCACCACGAGTTTATCTATTCAGTTCGCCTTGAAACAAATAAATATTAAATGCAATTTGTTTAATTTGTGTGCAAAATATAATTGTATTTTAATTTTTTTTCCATTTGACAATTTAAAAAAAAACACATTTTT
Source organism: Protocalliphora azurea (assembly GCA_932274085.1). Lineage (NCBI taxonomy): Eukaryota > Metazoa > Arthropoda > Insecta > Diptera > Calliphoridae > Protocalliphora > Protocalliphora azurea. The sequence continues at coordinate 68,504,120 of OW026519.1, forward strand.
CATTTTTTTTAATTGTTATATATTTATATGTATTTTTTTATGAAATTTATAAAATTGTTTTCCTTTTTCCAGGATATTTACATCCAGACGATCAACAAAATAAATATATATTCGCAATATTTAAAAAGTGAGTGTAAAAAGTTAAATTTTTTATGAAATTTATAAAATTGTTTTCTTTTTTACAGGATATTTACATCCAGAGGACCAACCAAATACTAATATATATTTAAAAAGTAAGTGAAAAAAGTTAAAATTTTAATAGTGGAAAAAAATAAATAAAAATAATTTGAAAAAGTGTGAAAATATTGTATTATGCACACAAACTAAGGCAAACTGAATGATAAACTCGACCGTTCAGCAAATTCAAACATTGTTAATTATTTTTATAAACATTTAATAAAAAATAAAAATGAAATATAAAAATTTTAAAAAGTGAAAATTTGGATTAATATAATTTGCAGCCACGAGTTTACCTATTCAGTTCGTTGCTTAATTTGTGTGCATAATATAATTCTATTTTATTTTTTCTCCATTTTTATTTTATTTTTTTTTTTTTCATTTTTATAAAACTCATAACTTTTTCTTTCTTTTTTACAGGATATTTACATAAAGAAGACCAACCAAATACATATATATACATAAAAAAAAAGAGAGCAATAAAATAATAATGCAACAAGTTAATGAAATGCAGTTGTAAGTTTTTAAATATTGTATTGTATTTATTTTGTTTTTATTTATTTGTTTTTAATATATCGATAGCTTAATATAGAAAAGGCTGAATTCGAATTTTCAAAGGCATTATTTTTTTTATTAAATACGCTAATTATTAATAATACTAAATTATATAGTAGTGTTTTAAAATGATTATTAGAAGTTTGTTATTCATAGTCATCGAAATATGCCTTATATATATTAAGCTAACGATATTTAGATGATTTGATTTTAAGTTAATTTAAAATTGAAAATGTAACTAATATGTTTCTTTAATTTTTTTTTTTTGTTTTTTTCGGTGATATATTATTGGCAACTTCTTCAACTATAACTAATAATGAAAAATAAAAGCGTACGGAATGATCATGCAATGTATTGGAATGGAACAGGACTAAACTATCCAAATATTTTTTACTGCAACTCATACACTGCACCGTTTACAACACAATTTATAAGTCCATACTACATAGGATACATTTTAATACCCACATATACCCAAATACAATATCCACAGATACAAAATAACGTTATACCTAACACACATACCCAAATACAATATACTCAGACACAAAATAACGTTATACCTAACACACATACCCAAATACAATATACTCAGACACAAAATAACACACCAACTAACAAAACACATTCAAAAACAACACATACTCAAACAACTCTTGACGTACAGACTCAAACAAACGTACTAAAAAAGACGGTTGCATTGCAAACCACTTCAGGTAAATAAAAAATTTTAATTAATTTATTTTTTTTAACATTCTTCTTCTTTTTTTAAGAATCTGTAAAAAAGGAGAAAGAAGTTCCTTCAGTTAAAAGAAATGATGCAAACTTAAAAGGTAATATATGAACATAAAAGATTAGTAAGAAATAAAATCATTAAAATAATTCCACATATACTATTTTAGGTTGTCTATGGCGCGAAAGAGCCAATGATTTGAATTATAGTTGGCGACAACAAGACAAAGGTAAAATTAAGAAACATATGTACATAAATAAATATATTTTTTCCCCATTTTATTTAACATTAACATTATTCTTTTTATTCTTTAAAGAATCTACAAGAAAACCAAAAGAAGATCTGGGAATTATAACGGATACTGCGAACTTAAAAAGTAATATATAAATACATATGAAAAATTAGTAAGAAATAATAATAAAATTATTCTACATATACTATTTTAGGTTGCCTACGGCGTCAAAGTGCCTATTCCAATTGGCGACAAGACAAACAGAAAAAGAAAAAGAATGTTAGGTTTAATTTATTTTTAAATAAACAAAAATACATATATACATAATTGTAAATGTAAAAAAATTTTATTGTTATTTTGTTTTATTGTAATTTTTTAAACACATACACAAAAACACATAAAATTTACTTTACATTAATTGTTATATTATTAATTTTATTGTAAATATTTTAAAGTTTTTTTTTTAAATTTTTTAGATAAGATATACAAAAAATAAAAATTTGTTATTTTTTTATTAACGAACTGAATCTATATATATAAAAGAAAGTGATGTTAGTTACTATTGTTATAACTCAAGAACGACTAGACCGATTTTGATGATTCTCACCAATTCGGACCGGTCACCGGCCAGAAAAGGATAATACGAAAAAAAAAATTCGCGAAAAATCCGCGATAAAAAAAAAAACTCTTTTTTGTCATAATTTCTTTGCCTTAATAATCATTAAAAATATTTTTTTAATACAAATTATAACAATTACTGTTTCTGTTTCTATCGAAACGCTTACTTTTTTGTGCAATTTGTTTTCTGGTTGTGGTGTAGAATTCTATTTCCAAACGGTAAGTTCCAAGTAAAGCTCATCATTTAGTGAGGTTGTGATATTTAAAACCATTTGTTGTATTTTTGGCATTCGTTATTAAATGTTATTCACAATGCCGCGACCCCGGAGATCTAATATTTCGCGTCGAACATGTAATGCAAGTACTTATCGTAATATCGTCAATCAATTGAATATATATGAACGAGAAATCGCACGAGAACAACCCCGTATTAGTTTGGCCCGACTTCGTACATCACAAACGCAGGAAGAAAGGCAGGCGAGAAATGAAACGGCTCGGTTAGCAATGAGAAATCGTCGAGCAAATGTAGCAATTCAACAACTTTAAAATTTTTAATCAACGCATAAGAAGAATTGCTTCAAGATCTGATTTGAATCAAGCAGCGTTCCATTACAACTGCAATTTCGACTACAGCTCTAATCATTCCGTTCAAAAAAAAGACATTGTCTATCCGCTAACCTTAAGATGAAGTAATAAATAAATATAAATTCAAATTTGCCTTAAATACATGCGTATATTTTTTGATTGAGCCCACATCTACATCATATTTAAATTCTTCTGTAAAAAACACTTTATAATAGGTATTCCTTAGATTTTTATTTAAAGGTCGTAAATTTCGTTAAAATATCAATTTAAATCGTTCAGTAATAAAACACTAATGTTTGCTTAGGGCCAGCAACGCGGCTCGGGTCAGCTAGTATATATATATATATATATATATATATATATATATATATATATACATGTGTTTTTTTTTTCTTTTTTATTTGATATGACACTATATAATGATTAAATTTGTTTTGTTATAAACTTTAAAAACGTGATAAGCCGTAGTAGGTGCAATATTATAATTATTTTTGGCAATATCATTAAACGCAATTTTAAGGAAAAAATCGGGTATTAACAGCAATAAGAATTGTAATAGGAACAGATTAAGGTAAACCCATTAATTTTTCAAAAATTAAGGCCAAATAACTTTGTTAATACCGATATAACTATGATACATTAAAAATAATTATACATACTGTGCTTTATTTATGTTGAATTTACTCCTTTGCTAAGCCAAATATATGATGTTTCAATATAACAAAAAATTCCAGATAGTTACCGCCTTTTCAGTATTTTTGGAATTTTCGTTGAAAAAAGGCCACATTCCTATGAAAGATAAGAAAGGAAATAACAAAGTAAAATTCTTATTAAACATGAATATACTGTAGAATACTTCCCGTCATCTATGTTTGCGTCATTAACGGGGACAAATTTTGAGGCTAAAGAAAGAGAAATATCATTGTATTTTTTTTTTATGTTGAGAGTAAAGATTCTACTCACCTGTAAAATTTATGGCCCGGCTAACTCGAAGGAATCATTGAGATTCGTTTCAGGGGTGGGAGTTCCCCACGGTGAGCAGTAGTAGTTGCCACGCACACCGTCTTTGTCTTCCTTCCTGTTGTCAAACACGGAGTTTTGTTGCGGGGGCAACCCTATGCAAAAAAAAAAAAATTTTTGGCGTAGCGGCGCTTTCGTGAGACGAGTGAAATTTGTGTAGCACATTGGCGGGCACATATAGCATGAAGAACTGGCCGGCCGTGCCAGAATTATAATTTTAAATGCTGCGGGCGGGCACATGAGATATTAAGAACTGTCCAGCCTCGCAGCAGGTTGGGTGTGTTTGCGCGCGAAGTATTTGCTAGGAGAAGTAGGAGACTTAGCGGAGGTGGCTCTCTGCAGAGCCATCCTTAGTTGTTGGACTCCGATGTCGCCGATGTTGCCCCTTCTGCGATTGTCTGTTCCAGCTGTTGCGGTTGTTCCTGCCGATCCCGGTTGTTGTGGTGCGGTGGCTGTGGCTCCCGTAGGCCTTGCCATGTTCTTATTAACGTTGCTGGTTGTGTGTCCTGTGCGTTCGCTTGGGCTGTACTCCCTTCTGGAGTACTGTGGTCATCCGTGAGGGTGGCCTAGTCTAGTGTTGTCATTGTCGTCTCTTGTTCGTATCGTCCCTTGCTGGTGTCATAACATGTGGCCAATGAGTCGCCCGTGAGGGCGATTGTTAAATGTCAGTGTGTCCTTTGTGTGTGCATACTTGTTGCTGTATGTTGTATGTTTGATGTTGGCGTGGCGGGCCACCAGTCCCGAACTATTTGGAGTTCAACTGGTAGTAGTCAATTGGCTACGAAGTCCGACCGGTGACTTAATATTGGTACCACGGGTGTCAGGAGCCCCTGGAACTTGTTTCCAGCCTGACAGTTGGAATGGCCCCCTGGGGAGCTTTCTTGGTGGCTGTGGTTTAGACCCAAATCGCGGGTAGAGCGTGAGCTCAGTGTGGAGTTGCATTGCAATCGGGTGCCGTGACCCATAGATCGGAAGGAGTTTTAGATAGGCTCCGCTCCTGACCAAGAGGGAAGGCATGTCCAAATACATGTCTTCAAATTGGTACTCAGGTGTAGCAGTTTGTTGCATCTGGGGGCGTTGGTGGGTGCATTATACTCACCCGGTGTTAAGACCACCGTGGGGTTGGGCCGTCAGGCAGGTACCCACGTAAATCTTGAACACATCTGTCCAGCCTCGCAGTAGTATGGATAAAAATGAGAAGGGACACTATTGATATGGGGGTGAACCAAACTGCCTAGAACAATCCCCCACCCCTTTCTCAGGCTCTATTGAAATTTCCCACCATTTGCCCGCAGATGGCCAATCTGCGGTGGGATCATCCATAGTCCACCCTGGACCTGGTGAAATCCTGAAAATATAGAGAAACTATTATTGGAGGTACAAGGGGGATATTTGGAACGACACATACTTACCCGGACTCTTTACACTCCATTATGGTAATAGCATCTAAAAGAAAGGAGAAATATTATTATAAAATGTATAAAGGAAGAAATAAAATAGAATATACTTACCATGAATTCTTTGTTTACTCTATATTTACAATGTGCGAAAAGTTATATGACAGCTGATGTAAAATAAGTGTTGCCGGAGCAATAGAAAATAGTGATGTGATAGTATACTGGAAGAAAAAGTAATAAAATCAGTTTTGTCAATGAAATAATGACTGTTATAAAATGTTTGAATCCAAAACGGAGTAAAAGCTAAATGATCATTAAATTTAAGCAAAATTTTATGTTGGATGAGGGGTATTTAACAGTTTTGTTTCGTTAACAATTAGAAATGGAAGAACAGTGACCACTTTTTAGTATGTTTGGGGAAGAAGGAAAATAGTATGATATTGGTTAGAAAAGTATATTTATTTCATAATTTCACAAATTTAGCATAAAATCTAGGAATGCCATTTTTATTAGGTCATAAAGAGAAGAGCCGCCGACGAAATCAAACGTCGAGAAATTTCTGTGTTGTGAAAAATATATATATATATATTTTTGGTTGTGAATATAACCTAATTTGAGGACTTCAAAGGAAATCCATTGTGGAAATCTTTTCATATAAGCAGTTCCTGTTAGTTATTAAATTTTTTTTTTTAGTTGTGGGTAAGAAATAAATAGAGTTAAGAGTTAAAAAAAGATTTACAAATAAAAAATTTTTTCAGTGGTATATTTTTCTGTAAGGTTATCTATCAGGCTTGGATTCCCTGCAAATAAATAAGAAAAACATATTTTTTGAAGAAGTGAGTTAATAATCAATTATCTAGTAATAAATAGAAAAAAAAAAAATTAAAATTTGCAATAGTATTATATTCATATGAGCATTGGCATCCCGCTGGAAATAGATCAGCAAAAAAAGAATACGCTTATTTACTGGAGCGAATTGCCAAGGGAATCACCCTGCTAAGTTCTGCAATGGGAATATTAAAGCAAGATATATAATTTTTAATTCTGCTCTGCAAGCATAAACTACGCTGCAAACTGAAACAGGTAACCTCTGAAAATATAATAGCAATTAAACAAATTTTAATCTACCGGCCAGAAAATATATTTATATATATATATATATATATATATATATATATATATATATAAAAGTCTATTTATACCTATATTATTATTATAATCATTGTATTATTTATTTTTATTATATTATTTCTAATACCATATTATATTATTTAAATTTTTTTTAGACCCTAAGAAAGTTTTTAGTTTATATATGTTTTAGTTAATGATAGTTTTTTTTTAGAGACAGAGTAACAATATAAAGATTTTGATAGTGGCACCCCACTGTAAGATAGGATTCACAATAGGACGACCAACTTTAAAATTTAGTTTTGCCCTAGATCCTCTTGAGTGAGCTCAGTCAGGGGTAGACTAGAGGTTTTTTTTATAACAATATAAATTTGGCGCCGGAAATAGTATAGGCACTTATTGTGAATCAATCACAAATATATAGTGGACGTTTGTTTTTTTTTTAAGCCTGTAAGTTTTTTTTGAGCTTTGTTTCTGAAAAGAAGAGTCATTTACATTTATTTTGTATTAGGTGTAAAATATCATTGTTTGTTCACAGATTATATATGTTCGTATTAATATTAGTGTTATATAATTAGATTAAGTATATAATTTAGAGCAAATTTACAAATTTAGACTTATTAATAAAAGAAAAGAGAGTAAAATTTCAAGTTGTTATAGGTATAAGTATATTTAGAACGTTATCATTAAAGGAAAAAAGAAAGTAGAGTCACAATAATTATAAATATCAGCAATATTAGGATTAAGTTATTTAATAATAAATATATCTTAATTTGAAATCAAAAATTATCAGTTGCTAAAAGAAATTAGTTCGGGTTGTTGAAGACAGGTGAGTGTAGCTGGGATGCGGTTCATAAGGGTCATCTGAAGATTTGACACGGATGTGTAGGTGACCAAGGTTGGGTAGGGCGGTTGGAGGTCAACATCTACCTCCCATTTCAGACATGTTGTATTGTAAGTGTAGTAATTTTTGTTGTGTAGTTTTTCTTTATTGTTTACATTACGGACACGTAACAGTTAATTATTACAAAATATTCAAAAAGTACCATTTGAAGAACGAAAAAGTATCACAAATTGCCCTCTTATTGATTCTCACTCACTTAACGCCATATATTTTTAATTTCATATTTCTATGTTAATTATTACAAAAAATTCAAAAAGTACCATTTGAAGAACGCAAAAGTACCACAAATTGCTCTCTTATTGATTCTCACTTACTTAGCACCATGTATCTTTAATTTCATGTTTCTAGGTTAATTATTGCAAAAAATTCAAAAAGTACCATTCGAAGAACGAAAAAGTACCACAAATTGCCCTCTTATTGATTCTCACTCACTTAGTATCTTTAATTTCATGTTTCTAGGTTAATTATTACAAAAAATTCAAAAAGTACAATTCGAAGAACGAAAAAGTACTATAAAGTCCCCTCTTGAGGATTGTAACTCATTTAGGTCCATGTATCTTTAATTTCAAGCTTTTAGTGTAATTATCATGAAAAATTCAAAAAGTACCATTTGAAGTACAAAAAATACCACAAATTGATTCTCACTCACTTAGCACCATGTATCTTTAATTTCATGTTTCTAGGTTAATTATTGCAAAAAATTCAAAAGTACCATTCGAAGAACGAAAAAGTACCACAAATTGCCCTCTTATTGATTCTCACTCACTTAGCACCATGTATCTTTAATTTCATGTTTCTAGGTTAATTATTACAAAAAATTCAAAAAGTACCATTCGAAGAACGGAAAAGTACCACAAAATCCCCTCTTGAAGATTCTAAATCATTTAGGTCCATGTATCTTTAATTTCAAGCTTTTAGTGTAATTATCATAAAAAATTCAAAAAGTACCAATTGAAGAACGAAAAAGCACCACAAATTGCCCTCTTATTGATTCTCACTCACTTAGCACCATATATCTTTAATTTCTTATTTCTATGTTAATTATTACAAAAAATTCAAAAAGTACCATTAGAAGAAGCAAAAAGTACCACAAAGTCCCCTCTTATGGATTCTCACTCACTTAACGCCATATATCTTTAATTTCATATTTATATGTTAATTATTACAAAAAATTCAAAAAGTACCATTTGAAGAACGAAAAAGTACCAAAGATTGCCCTCTTATTGATTCTCACTCACTTAGCACCATGTATCTTTAATTTCATGTTTCTAGGTTAATTATTACAAAAAATTCAAAAAGTACCATTCAAAGAACGAAAAAGTACCACAAAGTCCCCTCTTGAGGATTCTAACTCATTTAGGTCCATGTATCTTTAATTTCAAGCTTTTAGTGTAATTATCATGAAAAATTCAAAAAGTGCCATTTGAAGAACGAAAAAGTACCACAAATTGCCCGCTTATTGATTCTCACTCACTTAACGTCATATATCTTTAATTTCATATTTCTATGTTAATTATTACAAAAAATTCAAAAAATACCATTTGAAGAACGAAACAGTACCACAAAGTCCCCTCTTGAGGATTGTAAATCATTTAGGTTCATGTATCTTTAATTTCAAGCTTTTAGTGTAATTATCATGAAAAATTCAAAAAGTACCATTTGAAGTACAAAAAATACCACAAATTGATTCTCACTCACTTAGCACCATGTATCTTTAATTTCATGTTTCTAGGTTAATTATTGCAAAAAATTCAAAAAGTACCATTCGAAGAACGAAAAAGTACCACAAATTGCCCTCTTATTGATTCTCACTCACTTAGCACTATATATCTTTAATTTCATGTTTCTAGGTAAATTATTACAAAAAATTCAAAAAGTACCATTCGAAGAACGAAAAAGTACCACAAAGTCCCCTCTTGAGGATTCTAACTCACTTAGCACCATGTATCTTTAATTTCAAGCTTTAAGTGTAATTATCATGAAAAATTCAAAAAGTACCATTTGAAGTACAAAAAAGTACCACAAATTGCCCTCTTATTGATTCTCACTCACTTAGCACTATATATCTTTAATTTCATGTTTCTAGGTAAATTATTACAAAAAATTCAAAAAGTACCATTCGAAGAACGAAAAAGTACCACAAAGTCCCCTCTTGAGGATTCTAACTCATTTAGGTCCATGTATCTTTAATTTCAAGCTTTAAGTGTAATTATCATGAAAAATTCAAAAAGTACCATTTGAAGAACGAAAAAGTACCACAAATTGCCCTGTTATTGATTCTCACTCACTTAGCACTATATATCTTTAATTTCATGTTTCTAGGTAAATTATTACAAAAAATTCAAAAAGTACCATTCGAAGAACGAAAAAGTACCACAAAGTCCCCTCTTGAGGATTCTAACTCACTTAGCACCATGTATCTTTAATTTCATGTTTCTAGGTTAATTATTACAAAAAATTCAAAAAGTACCATTCGAAGAACGAAAAAGTACCACAAAGTCCCCTCTTGAGGATTCTAACTCACTTAGCACCATGTATCTTTAATTTCATGTTTCTAGGTTAATTATTACAAAAAATTCAAAAAGTACCATTTGAAGTACAAAAAAGTACCATACAGTTGATTTAAGTTCCCCATTATCTTAAATCTAATCCAAAATAATTTTAATTTTTAATTTTGCATGCATTATAAATTATTCGGATCATTATGTAAATACCATTTCAAATTTATATCCGTTCCCTATTCTTAAATGTTATTTTCCATCCCTGCTATAAATCAGAATAAAAAAATTTCAAAACAAAACTTCAGTCAAATAAATAAAAAGTGAGTGAAAAAGTGAAAAATTTTAATTGTGGAAAAAATAAATAAAAATAATTTAAAAAAAATGTGAAAAGTGTGAAAATATTATTATATTATGCGCATAATCTAAGGCGAACTGAATGATGAACTCGTCCGTTCATCAAATTCAAACATTATTAATCGTTTTTATAAATATTTAACAAAAAAATAAAAATGAACTAAAAAATTTTAAAAAGTGAAAATTTGAATTCTTATATTTTGCCACCACGAGTTTATCTATTCAGTTCGCCTTGAAACAAATAAATATTAAATGCAATTTGTTTAATTTGTGTGCAAAATATAATTGTATTTTAATTTTTTTTCCATTTGACAATTTTAAAAAAAACACATTTTTCATTTTTTTTTAATTGTTATATATTTATATGTATTTTTTTATGAAATTTATAAAATTGTTTTCCTTTTTCCAGGATATTTACATCCAGACGATCAACAAAATAAATATATATTCGCAATATTTAAAAAGTGAGTGTAAAAAGTTAAATTTTTTATGAAATTTATAAAATTGTTTTCTTTTTTACAGGATATTTACATCCAGAGGACCAACCAAATACTAATATATATTTAAAAAGTAAGTGAAAAAAGTTAAAATTTTAATAGTGGAAAAAAATAAATAAAAATAATTTGAAAAAGTGTGAAAATATTGTATTATGCACACAAACTAAGGCAAACTGAATGATAAACTCGACCGTTCAGCAAATTCAAACATTGTTAATTATTTTTATAAACATTTAATAAAAAATAAAAATGAAATATAAAAATTTTAAAAAGTGAAAATTTGGATTAATATAATTTGCAGCCACGAGTTTATCTATTCAGTTCGTTGCTTAATTTGTGTGCATAATATAATTCTATTTTATTTTTTCTTCATTTTTATTTTATTTTTTTTTTTTCATTTTTATAAAACTCATAACTTTTTCTTTCTTTTTTACAGGATATTTACATAAAGAAGACCAACCAAATACATATATATATACATAAAAAAAAAGAGAGCAATAAAATAATAATGCAACAAGTTAATGAAATGCAGTTGTAAGTTTTTAAATATTGTATTGTATTTATTTTGTTTTTATTTATTTGTTTTTAATATATCGATAGCTTAATATAGAAAAGGCTGAATTCGAATTTTCAAAGGCATTATTTTTTTTATTAAATACGCTAATTATTAATAATACTAAATTATATAGTAGTGTTTTAAAATGATTATTAGAAGTTTGTTATTCATAGTCATCGAAATATGCCTTATATATATTAAGCTAACGATATTTAGATGATTTGATTTTAAGTTAATTTAAAATTGAAAATGTAACTAATATGTTTCTTTAATTTTTTTTTTTTTGTTTTTTTCGGTGATATATTATTGGCAACTTCTTCAACTATAACTAATAATGAAAAATAAAAGCGTACGGAATGATCATGCAATGTATTGGAATGGAACAGGACTAAACTATCCAAATATTTTTTACTGCAACTCATACACTGCACCGTTTACAACACAATTTATAAGTCCATACTACATAGGATACATTTTAATACCCACATATACCCAAATACAATATCCACAGATACAAAATAACGTTATACCTAACACACATACCCAAATACAATATACTCAGACACAAAATAACGTTATACCTAACACACATACCCAAATACAATATACTCAGACACAAAATAACACACCAACTAACAAAACACATTCAAAAACAACACATACTCAAACAACTCTTGACGTACAGACTCAAACAAACGTACTAAAAAAGACGGTTGCATTGCAAACCACTTCAGGTAAATAAAAAATTTTAATTAATTTATTTTTTTTAACATTCTTCTTCTTTTTTTAAGAATCTGTAAAAAAGGAGAAAGAAGTTCCTTCAGTTAAAAGAAATGATGCAAACTTAAAAGGTAATATATGAACATAAAAGATTAGTAAGAAATAAAATCATTAAAATAATTCCACATATACTATTTTAGGTTGTCTATGGCGCGAAAGAGCCAATGATTTGAATTATAGTTGGCGACAACAAGACAAAGGTAATATTAAGAAACATATGTACATAAATAAATATATTTTTTCCCCATTTTATTTAACATTAACATTATTCTTTTTATTCTTTAAAGAATCTACAAGAAAACCAAAAGAAGATCTGGGAATTATAACGGATACTGCGAACTTAAAAAGTAATATATAAATACATATGAAAAATTAGTAAGAAATAATAATAAAATTATTCTACATATACTATTTTAGGTTGCCTACGGCGTCAAAGTGCCTATTCCAATTGGCGACAAGACAAACAGAAAAAGAATGTTAGGTTTAATTTATTTTTAAATAAACAAAAATACATATATACATAATTGTAAATGTAAAAAAATTTTATTGTTATTTTGTTTTATTGTAATTTTTTAAACACATACACAAAAACACATAAAATTTACTTTACATTAATTGTTATATTATTAATTTTATTGTAAATATTTTAGTTTTTTTTTAAATTTTTTAAATAAGATATACAAAAAATAAAAATTTGTTATTTTTTTTTATTAACGAACTGAATATATATATACATGTGTTTTTTTTTTCTTTTTTATTTGATATGACACTATATAATGATAAATTTGTTTTGTTATAAACTTTAAAAACGTGATAAGCCGTAGTAGGTGCAATATTATAATTATTTTTGGCAATATCATTAAACGCAATTTTAAGGAAAAAATCGGGTATTAACAGCAATAAGAATTGTAATAGGAACAGATTAAGGTAAACCCATTAATTTTTCAAAAATTAAGGCCAAATAACTTTGTTAATACCGATATAACTATGATACATTCAAAATAATTATACATACTGTGCTTTATTTATGTTGAATTTACTCCTTTGCTAAGCCAAATATATGATGTTTCAATATAACAAAAAATTCCAGATAGTTACCGCCTTTTCAGTATTTTTGGAATTTTCGTTGAAAAAAGGCCACATTCCTATGAAAGATAAGAAAGGAAATAACAAAGTAAAATTCTTATTAAACATGAATATACTGTAGAATACTTCCCGTCATCTATGTTTGCGTCATTAACGGGGACAAATTTCGAGGCAAAGGAATCTAAAGAAAGAGAAATATCATTGTATTTTTTTTTATGTTGAGAGTAAAGATTCTACTCACCTGTAAAATTTATGGCCCGGCTAACTCGAAGGAATCATTGAGACTCGTTTCAGGGGTGGGAGTTCCCCACGGTGAGCAGTAGTAGTTGCCACGCACACCGTCTTTGTCTTCCTTCCTGTTGTCAAACACGGAGTTTTGTTGCGGGGGCAACCCTATGCAAAAAAAAAAAAAAAATTTGGCGTAGCGGCGCTTTCGTGAGACGAGTGAAATTTGTGTAGCACATTGGCGGGCACATATAGCATGAAGAACTGGCCGGCCGTGCCAGAATTATAATTTTAAATGCTGCGGGCGGGCACATGAGATATTAAGAACTGTCCAGCCTCGCAGCAGGTTGGGTGTGTTTGCGCGCGAAGTATTTGCTAGGAGAAGTAGGAGACTTAGCGGAGGTGGCTCTCTGCAGAGCCATCCTTAGTTGTTGGACTCCGATGTCGCCGATGTTGCCCCTTCTGCGATTAATGTCTGTTCCAGCTGTTGCGGTTGTTCCTGCCGATCCCGGTTGTTGTGGTGCGGTGGCTGTGGCTCCCGTAGGCCTTGCCATGTTCTTATTAACGTTGCTGGTTGTGTGTCCTGTGCGTTCGCTTGGGCTGTACTCCCTTCTGGAGTACTGTGGTCATCCGTGAGGGTGGCCTAGTCTAGTGTTGTCATTGTCGTCTCTTGTTCGTATCGTCCCTTGCTGGTGTCATAACATGTGGCCAATGAGTCGGCCGTGAGGGCGATTGTTAAATGTCAGTGTGTCCTTTGTGTGTGCATACTTGTTGCTGTATGTTGTATGTTTGATGTTGGCGTGGCGGGCCACCAGTCCCGAACTATTTGGAGTTCAACTGGTAGTAGTCAATTGGCTACGAAGTCCGACCGGTGACTTAATATTGGTACCACGGGTGTCAGGAGCCCCTGGAACTTGTTTCCAGCCTGACAGTTGGAATGGCCCCCTGGGGAGCTTTCTTGGTGGCTGTGGTTTAGACCCAAATCGCGGGTAGAGCGTCAGCTCAGTGTGGAGTTGCATTGCAATCGGGTGCCGTGACCCATAGATCGGAAGGAGTTTTAGATAGGCTCCGCTCCTGACCAAGGGGGAAGGCATGTCCAAATACATGTCTTCAAATTGGTACTCAGGTGTAGCAGTTTGTTGCATCTGGGGGCGTTGGTGGGCGCATTGTACTCACCCGGTGTTAAGACCACCGTGGGGTTGGGCCGTCAGGCAGGTACCCACGTAAATCTTGAACACATCTGTCCAGCCTCGCAGTAGTATGGATAAAAATGAGAAGGGACACTATTGATATGGGGGTGAACCAAACTGCCTAGAACAATCCCCCACCCCTTTCTCAGGCTCTATTGAAATTTCCCACCATTTGCCCGCAGATGGCCAATCTGCGGTGGGATCATCCATAGTCCACCCTGGACCTGGTGAAATCCTGAAAATATAGAGAAACTATTATTGGAGGTACAAGGGGGATATTTGGAACGACACATACTTACCCGGACTCTTTACACTCCATTATGGTAATAGCATCTAAAAGAAAGGAGAAATATTATTATAAAATGTATAAAGGAAGAAATAAAATAGAATATACTTACCATGAATTCTTTGTTTACTCTATATTTACAATGTGCGAAAAGTTATATGACAGCTGATGTAAAATAAATGTTGCCGGAGCAATAGAAAATAGTGATGTGATAGTATACTGGAAGAAAAAGTAATAAAATCAGTTTTGTCAATGAAATAATGACTGTTATAAAATGTTTGAATCCAAAACGGAGTAAAAGCTAAATGATCATTAAATTTAAGCAAAATTTTATGTTGGATGAGGGGTATTTAACAGTTTTGTTTCGTTAACAATTAGAAATGGAAGAACAGTGACCACTTTTTAGTATGTTTGGGGAAGAAGGAAAATAGTATGATATTGGTTAGAAAAGTATATTTATTTCATAATTTCACAAATTTAGCATAAAATCTAGGAATGCCATTTTTATTAGGTCATAAAGAGAAGAGCCGCCGACGAAATCAAACGTCGAGAAATTTCTGTGTTGTGAAAAATATATATATATATATATTTTTGGTTGTGAATATAACCTAATTTGAGGACTTCAAAGGAAATCCATTGTGGAAATCTTTTTATATAAGCAGTTCCTGTTAGTTATTAAATTTTTTTTTTAGTTGTGGGTAAGAAATAAATAGAGTTAAGAGTTAAAAAAGATTTACAAATAAAAAATTTTTTCAGTGGTATATTTTTCTGTAAGGTTATCTATCAGGCTTGGATTCCCTGCAAATAAATAAGAAAAACATATTTTTTGAAGAAGTGAGTTAATAATCAATTATCTAGTAATAAATAGAAAAAAAAAAATTAAAATTTGCAATAGTATTATATTCATATGAGCATTGGCATCCCGCTGGAAATAGATCAGCAAAAAAAGAATACGCTTATTTACTGGAGCGAATTGCCGAGGGAATCACCCTGCTAAGTTCTGCAATGGGAATATTAAAGCAGGATATATAATTTTTAATTCTGCTCTTCAAGCATAAACTACGCTGCAAACTGAAACAGGTAACCTCTGAAAATATAATAGCAGTTAAACAAATTTTAATCTACCGGCCAGAAAATATATTTATATATATATATATATATATATATATATATATATATATATATATATATATCTATATATATATATATATATATATATCTATATATATATATATATATATATATATATATATATATATAAAAGTCTATTTATACCTATATTATTATTATAATCATTGTATTATTTATTTCTATTATATTATTTCTAATACCATATTATATTATTTAAATTTTTTTTAGACCCTAAGAAAGTTTTTAGTTTATATATGTTTTAGTTAATGATAGTTTTTTTTTAGAGACAGAGTAACAATATAAAGATTTTGATAGTGGCACCCCACTGTAAGATAGGATTCACAATAGGACGACCAACTTTAAAATTTAGTTTTGCCCTAGATCCTCTTGAGTGAGCTCAGTCAGGGGTAGACTAGAGGTTTTTTTTATAACAATATAAATTTGGCGCCGGAAATAGTATAGGCACTTATTGTGAATCAATCACAAATATATAGTGGACGTTTGTTTTTTTTTTAAGCCTGTAAGTTTTTTTTGAGCTTTGTTTCTGAAAAGAAGAGTCATTTACATTTATTTTGTATTAGGTGTAAAATATCATTGTTTGTTCACAGATTATATATGTTCGTATTAATATTAGTGTTATATAATTAGATTAAGTATATAATTTAGAGCAAATTTACAAATTTAGACTTATTAATAAAAGAAAAGAGAGTAAAATTTCAAGTTGTTATAGGTATAAGTATATTTAGAACGTTATCATTAAAGGAAAAAAGAAAGTAGAGTCACAATAATTATAAATATCAGCAATATTAGGATTAAGTTATTTAATAATAAATATGTCTTAATTTGAAATCAAAAATTATCAGTTGCTAAAAGAAATTAGTTCAGGTTGTTGAAGACAGGTGAGTGTAGCTGGGATGCGGTTCATAAGGGTCATCTGAAGATTTGACACGGATGTGTAGGTGACCAAGGTTGGGTAGGGCGGTTGGAGGTCAACATCTACCTCCCATTTCAGACATGTTGTATTGTAAGTGTAGTAATTTTTGTTGTGTAGTTTTTCTTTATTGTTTACATTACGGACACGTAACAGTTAATTATTACAAAATATTCAAAAAGTACCATTTGAAGAACGAAAAAGTATCACAAATTGCCCTCTTATTGATTCTCACTCACTTAACGCCATATATTTTTAATTTCATATTTCTATGTTAATTATTACAAAAAATTCAAAAAGTACCATTTGAAGAACGCAAAAGTACCACAAATTGCCCTCTTATTGATTCTCACTTACTTAGCACCATGTATCTTTAATTTCATGTTTCTAGGTTAATTATTGCAAAAAATTCAAAAAGTACCATTCGAAGAACGAAAAAGTACCACAAATTGCCCTCTTATTGATTCTCACTCACTTAGTATCTTTAATTTCATGTTTCTAGGTTAATTATTACAAAAAATTCAAAAAGTACAATTCGAAGAACGAAAAAGTACTATAAAGTCCCCTCTTGAGGATTGTAACTCATTTAGGTCCATGTATCTTTAATTTCAAGCTTTTAGTGTAATTATCATGAAAAATTCAAAAAGTACCATTTGAAGTACAAAAAATACCACAAATTGATTCTCACTCACTTAGCACCATGTATCTTTAATTTCATGTTTCTAGGTTAATTATTGCAAAAAATTCAAAAAGTGCCATTTGAAGAACGAAAAAGTACCACAAATTGCCCTCTTATTGATTCTCACTCACTTAACGTCATATATCTTTACTTTCATATTTCTATGTTAATTATTACAAAAAATTCAAAAAATACCATTTGAAGAACGAAACAGTACCACAAAGTCCCCTCTTGAGGATTGTAAATCATTTAGGTTCATGTATCTTTAATTTCAAGCTTTTAGTGTAATTATCATGAAAAATTCAAAAAGTACCATTTGAAGTACAAAAAAGTACCACAAATTGCCCTCTTATTGATTCTCACTCACTTAACGCCATATATCTTTAATTTCATATTTCTATGTTAATTATTACAAAAAACACAAAAAGTACCATTAGAAGAAGCAAAAAGTACCACAAAGTCCCCTCTTATGGATTCTCACTCACTTAACGCCATATATCTTTAATTTCATATCTATATGTTAATTATTACAAAAAATTCAAAAAGTACCATTTGAAGAACGAAAAAGTACCACAAATTGCGCTCTTATTGATTATCACTCACTTAACGCCATATATCTTTAATTTCATATTTATATGTTAATTATTACAAAAAATTCAAAAAGTACCATTCGAAGAACGAAAAAGTAACACAAAGTCGTCCCCTCTTGAGGATTCAAACTCATTTAGGTCCATGTATCTTTAATTTCATGTTTCTAGGTTAATTATTACAAAAAATTCGAAAAGTACCATTTGAAGTACAAAAAAGTACCACAAATTGCCCTCTTATTGATTCTCACTCACTTAGCACCATGTATCTTTAATTTCATGTTTCTAGGTTAATTATTACAAAAAATTAAAAAAGTACAATTCGAAGAACGAAAAAGCACTATAAAGTCCCCTCTTGAGGATTGTAACTCATTTAGGTCCATGTATCTTTAATTTCAAGCTTTTAGTGTAATTATCATGAAAAATTCAAAAAGTACCATTTGAAGTACAAAAAATACCACAAATTGATTCTCACTCACTTAGCACCATGTATCTTTAATTTCATGTTTCTAGGTTAATTATTGCAAAAAATTCAAAAAGTACCATTCGAAGAACGAAAAAGTACCACAAAGTCCCCTCTTATGGATTCTCACTCACTTAACGCCATATATCTTTAATTTCATATCTATATGTTAATTATTACAAAAAATTCAAAAAGTACCATTTGAAGAACGAAAAAGTACCACAAAATGCGCTCTTATTGATTATCACTCACTTAACGCCATATATCTTTAATTTCATATTTATATGTTAATTATTACAAAAAATTCAAAAAGTACCATTCGAAGAACGAAAAAGTAACACAAAGTCGTCCCCTCTTGAGGATTCTACCTCATTTAGGTCCATGTATCTTTAATTTCATGTTTCTAGGTTAATTATTACAAAAAATTCAAAAAGTACCATTTGAAGTACAAAAAAGTACCACAAATTGCCCTCTTATTGATTCTCACTCACTTAGCACCATGTATCTTTAATTTCATGTTTCTAGGTTAATTATTGCAAAAAATTCAAAAAGTACCATTCGAAGAACGAAAAAGTACCACAAAGTCCCCTCTTGAGGATTCTTACTCATTTAGGTCCATGTATCTTTAATTTCAAACTTTTAGTGTAATTATCATGAAAAATTCAAAAAGTGCCATTTGAAGAACGAAAAAGTACCACAAATTGCCCTCTTATTGATTCTCACTCACTTAACGTCATATATCTTTAGTTTCATATTTCTATGTTAATTATTACAAAAAATTCAAAAAATACCATTTGAAGAACGAAAAAGTACCACAAAGTCCCCTCTTGAGGATTGTAAATAATTTAGGTTCATGTATCTTTAATTTCAAGCTTGTAGTGTAATTATCATGAAAAATTCAAAAAGTACCATTTGAAGTACAAAAAAGTACCATAAATTGCCCTCTTATTGATTCTCACTCACTTAACGCCATATATCTTTAATTTCATATTTCTAGGTTAATTATAACAAAAAATTCAAAAAGTACCATTTGAAGAACGAAAATGTACCACAAATTGCCCTCTTATTGATTCTCACTCACTTAACGCCATATATTTTTAATTTCATATTTCTATGTTAATTATTACAAAAAATTCAAAAAGTACCATTTGAAGAACGCAAAAGTACCACAAATTGCCCTCTTATTGATTCTCACTTACTTAGCACCATGTATCTTTAATTTCATGTTTCTAGGTTAATTATTGCAAAAAATTCAAAAAGTACCATTCGAAGAACGAAAAAGTACCACAAATTGCCCTCTTATTGATTCTCACTCACTTAGTATCTTTAATTTCATGTTTCTAGGTTAATTATTACAAAAAATTCAAAAAGTACAATTCGAAGAACGAAAAAGTACTATAAAGTCCCCTCTTGAGGATTGTAACTCATTTAGGTCCATGTATCTTTAATTTCAAGCTTTTAGTGTAATTATCATGAAAAATTCAAAAAGTACCATTTGAAGTACAAAAAATACCACAAATTGATTCTCACTCACTTAGCACCATGTATCTTTAATTTCATGTTTCTAGGTTAATTATTGCAAAAAATTCAAAAAGTACCATTCGAAGGACGAAAAAGTACCACAAATTGCCCTCTTATTGATTCTCACTCACTTAGCACCATGTATCTTTAATTTCATGTTTCTAGGTTAATTATTACAAAAAATTCAAAAAGTACAATTCGAAGAACGAAAAAGTACTATAAAGTCCCCTCTTGAGGATTGTAACTCATTTAGGTCCATGTATCTTTAATTTCAAGCTTTTAGTGTAATTATCATGAAAAGTTCAAAAAGTACCATCCGAAGAACGAAAAAGTACCACAAATTGCCCTCTTATTGATTCTCACTCACTTAGCACCATGTATCTTTAATTTCATGTTTCTAGGTTAATTATTGCAAAAAATTCAAAAAGTACCATCCGAAGAACGAAAAAGTACCACAAATTGCCCTCTTATAGATTCTCACTCACTTAGCACCATGTATCTTTAATTTCATGTTTCTAGGTTAATTATTACAAAAAATTCAAAAAGTACCATTCGAAGAACGAAAAAGTACCACAAAGTCCCCTCTTGAGGATTCTAACTCATTTAGGTCCATGTATCTTTAATTTCAAGCTTTAAGTGTAATTATCATGAAAAATTCAAAAAGTACCATTTGAAGTACAAAAAAGTACCACAAATTGCCCTCTTATTAATTCTCACTCACTTAGCACCATGTATCTTTAATTTCATGTTTCTAGGTTAATTATAACAAAAAATTCAAAAAGTACCATTTGAAGAACGAAAAAGTACCACAAATTGCCCTCTTATTGATTCTCACTCACTTAACGCCATATATCTTTAATTTCATATTTCTATGTTAATTATTACAAAAAATTCAAAAAGTACCATTTGAAGAACGAAAAAGTACCACAAATTGCCCTCTTATTGATTCTCACTCACTTAACGCCATATATTTTTAATTTCATATTTCTATGTTAATTATTACAAAAAGTACCATTCGAAGAACGAAAAAGTACCACAAAGTCCCCTCTTGAGGATTGTAAATCATTTAGGTTCATGTATCTTTAATTTCAAGCTTTTAGTGTAATTATCATGAAAAATTCAAAAAGTACCATTTGAAGTACAAAAAAGTACCACAAATTGCCCTCTTGAGGATTCTAACTCACTTAGCACCATGTATCTTTAATTTCATGTTTCTAGGTTAATTATTACAAAAAATTCAAAAAGTACCATTCGAAGAACGAAAAAGTACCACAAATTGCCCTCTTATTGATTCTCACTCACTTAGCACTATATATCTTTAATTTCATGTTTCTAGGTAAATTATTACAAAAAATTCAAAAAGTACCATTCGAAGAACGAAAAAGTACCACAAAGTCCCCTCTTGAGTATTCTAACTCACTTAGCACCATGTATCTTTAATTTCATGTTTCTAGGTTAATTATTACAAAAAATTCAAAAAGTACCATTTGAAGTACAAAAAAGTACCATACAGATGATTTAAGTTCCCCATTATCTTAAATCTAATCCAAAACAATTTTAATTTTTAATTTTGCATGCATTATAAATTATTCGGATCATTATGTAAGTACCATTTCAAATTTATATCCGTTCCCTATTCTTAAATGTTATTTTCCATCCCTGCTATAAATCAGAATAAAAAAATTTCAAAACAAAACTTCAGTCAAATAAATAAAAAGTGAGTGAAAAAGTGAAAAATTTTAATTGTGGAAAAAATAAATAAAAATAATTAAAAAAAAATGTGAAAAGTGTGAAAATATTATTATATTATGCGCATAATCTAAGGCGAACTGAATGATGAACTCGTCCGTTCATCAAATTCAAACATTATTAATCGTTTTTATAAATATTTAACAAAAAAATAAAAATGAACTAAAAAATTTTAAAAAGTGAAAATTTGAATTCTTATATTTTGCCACCACGAGTTTATCTATTCAGTTCGCCTTGAAACAAATAAATATTAAATGCAATTTGTTTAATTTGTGTGCAAAATATAATTGTATTTTAATTTTTTTTCCATTTGACAATTTAAAAAAAAACACATTTTTCATTTTTTTTTAATTGTTATATATTTATATGTATTTTTTTATGAAACTTATAAAATTGTTTTCCTTTTTCCAGGATATTTACATCCAGACGATCAACAAAATAAATATATATTCCCAATATTTAAAAAGTGAGTGTAAAAAGTTAAATTTTTTATGAAATTCATAAAATTGTTTTCTTTTTTACAGGATATTTACATCCAGAGGACCAACCAAATACTAATATATATTTAAAAAGTAAGTGAAAAAAGTTAAAATTTTAATAGTGGAAAAAAATAAATAAAAATAATTTGAAAAAGTGTGAAAATATTGTATTATGCACACAAACTAAGGCAAACTGAATGATAAACTCGACCGTTCAGCAAATTCAAACATTGTTAATTATTTTTATAAACATTTAATAAAAAATAAAAATGAAATATAAAAATTTTAAAAAGTGAAAATTTGGATTAATATAATTTGCAGCCACGATTTTATCTATTCAGTTCGTTGCTTAATTTGTATGCATAATATAATTCTATTTTATTTTTTCTCCATTTTTATTTTATTTTTTTTTTTTTTTCATTTTTATAAAACTCATAACTTTTGCTTTCTTTTTTACAGGATATTTACATAAAGAAGACCAACCAAATACATATATATACATAAAAAAAAGAGAGCAATAAAATAATAATGCAACAAATTAATGAAATGCAGTTGTAAGTTTTTAAATATTGTATTTATTTTTGTTTTTCATATTTTTTATTTATTTGTTTTTAATATATCGATAGCTTAATATAGAAAAGGCTGAATTCGAATTTTCAAAGACATTATTTTTTTTATTAAATACGCTAATTATTAATAATACTAAATTATATAGTAGTGTTTTAAAATGATTATTAGAAGTTTGTTATTCATAGTCATCGAAATATGCCTTATATATATTAAGCTAACGATATTTAGATGATTTGATTTTAAGTTAATTTAAAATTGAAAATGTAACTAATATGTTTCTTTAATTTTTTTTTTTTTTGTTTTTTTCGGTGATATATTATTGGCAACTTCTTCAACTATAACTAATAATGAAAAATAAAAGCGTACGGAATGATCATGCAATGTATTGGAATGGAACAGGACTAAACTATCCAAATATTTTTTACTGCAACTCATACACTGCACCGTTTACAACACAATTTATAAGTCCATACTACATAGGATACATTTTAATACCCACATATACCCAAATACAATATCCACAGATACAAAATAACGTTATACCTAACACACATACCCAAATACAATATACTCAGACACAAAATAACGTTATACCTAACACACATACCCAAATACAATATACTCAGACACAAAATAACACACCAACTAACAAAACACATTCAAAAACAACACATACTCAAACAACTCTTGACGTACAGACTCAAACAAACGTACTAAAAAAGACGGTTGCATTGCAAACCACTTCAGGTAAATAAAAAATTTTAATTAATTTATTTTTTTTAACATTCTTCTTCTTTTTTTAAGAATCTGTAAAAAAGGAGAAAGAAGTTCCTTCAGTTAAAAGAAATGATGCAAACTTAAAAGGTAATATATGAACATAAAAGATTAGTAAGAAATAAAATCATTAAAATAATTCCACATATACTATTTTAGGTTGTCTATGGCGCGAAAGAGCCAATGATTTGAATTATAGTTGGCGACAACAAGACAAAGGTAAAATTAAGAAACATATGTACATAAATAAATATATTTTTTCCCCATTTTATTTAACATTAACATTATTCTTTTTATTCTTTAAAGAATCTACAAGAAAACCAAAAGAAGATCTGGGAATTATAACGGATACTGCGAACTTAAAAAGTAATATATAAATACATATGAAAAATTAGTAAGAAATAATAATAAAATTATTCTACATATACTATTTTAGGTTGCCTACGGCGTCAAAGTGCCTATTCCAATTGGCGACAAGACAAACAGAAAAAGAAAAAGAATGTTAGGTTTAATTTATTTTTAAATAAACAAAAATACATATATACATAATTGTAAATGTAAAAAAATTTTATTGTTATTTTGTTTTATTGTAATTTTTTAAACACATACACAAAAACACAAAAAATTTACTTTACATTAATTGTTATATTATTAATTTTATTGTAAATATTTTAAAGTTTTTTTTTAAATTTTTTAAATAAGATATACAAAAAATAAAAATTTGTTATTTTTTTATTAACGAACTGAATATATATATATATATATATATATATATATATATATATATATATATATATATATATATACATGTTTTTTTTTTTCTTTTTTATTTGATATGACACTATATAATGATTAAATTTGTTTTGTTATAAACTTTAAAAACGTGATAAGCCGTAGTAGGTGCAATATTATAATTATTTTTGGCAATATCATTAAACGCAATTTTAAGGAAAAAATCGGGTATTAACAGCAATAAGAATTGTAATAGGAACAGATTAAGGTAAACCCATTAATTTTTCAAAAATTAAGGCCAAATAACTTTGTTAATACCGATATAACTATGATACATTCAAAATAATTATACATACTGTGCTTTATTTATGTTGAATTTACTCCTTTGCTAAGCCAAATATATGATGTTTCAATATAACAAAAAATTCCAGATAGTTACCGCCTTTTCAGTATTTTTGGAATTTTCGTTGAAAAAAGGCCACATTCCTATGAAAGATAAGAAAGGAAATAACAAAGTAAAATTCTTATTAAACATGAATATACTGTAGAATACTTCCCGTCATCTATGTTTGCGTCATTAACGGGGACAAATTTCGAGGCAAAGGAATCTAAAGAAAGAGAAATATCATTGTATTTTTTTTTATGTTGAGAGTAAAGATTCTACTCACCTGTAAAATTTATGGCCCGGCTAACTCGAAGGAATCATTGAGACTCGTTTCAGGGGTTGGAGTTCCCCACGGTGAGCAGTAGTAGTTGCCACGCACACCGTCTTTGTCTTCCTTCCTGTTGTCAAACACGGAGTTTTGTTGCGGGGGCAACCCTATGCAAAAAAAAAAAAAAATTTGGCGTAGCAGCGCTTTCGTGAGACGAGTGAAATTTGTGTAGCACATTGGCGGGCACATATAGCATGAAGAACTGGCCGGCCGTGCCAGAATTATAATTTTAAATGCTGCGGGCGGGCACATGAGATATTAAGAACTGTCCAGCCTCGCAGCAGTATTGATAAAAATGAGAAGGGACACTATTGATATGGGCGTGAACCAAACTGCCTAGAACAATCCCCCACCCCTTTCTCAGGCTCTATTGAAATTTCCCACCATTTGCCCGCAGATGGCCAATCTGCGGTGGGATCATCCATAGTCCACCCTGGACCTGGTGAAATACTGAAAATATAGAGAAACTATTATTGGAGGTACAAGGGGGATAATTGGAACGACACATACTTACCCGGACTCTTTACACTCCATTATGGTAATAGCATCTAAAAGAAAGGAGAAATATTATTATAAAATGTATAAAGGAAGAAATAAAATAGAATATACTTACCATGAATTCTTTGTTTACTCTATATTTACAATGTGCGAAAAGTTATATGACAGCTGATGTAAAATAAGTGTTGCCGGAGCAATAGAAAATAGTGATGTGATAGTATACTGGAAGAAAAAGTAATAAAATCAGTTTTGTCAATGAAATAATGGCTGTTATAAAATGTTTGAATCCAAAACGGAGTAAAAGCTAAATGATCATTAAATTTAAGCAAAATTTTATGTTGGATGAGGGGTATTTAACAGTTTTGTTTCGTTAACAATTAGAAATGGAAGAACAGTGACCACTTTTTAGTATGTTTGGTGAAGAAGGAAAATAGTATGATATTGGTTAGAAAAGTATATTTATTTCATAATTTCACAAATTTAGCATAAAATCTAGGAAGGCCATTTTTATTAGGTCATAAAGAGAAGAGCCGCCGACGAAATCAAACGTCGAGAAATTTCTGTGTTGTGAAAAATATATATATATATATATTTTTGGTTGTGAATATAACCTAATTTGAGGACTTCAAAGGAAATCCATTGTGGAAATCTTTTTATATAAGCAGTTCCTGTTAGTTATTAAATTTTTTTTTTTAGTTGTGGGTAAGAAATAAATAGAGTTAAGAGTTAAAAAAGATTTACAAATAAAAAATTTTTTCAGTGGTATATTTTTCTGTAAGGTTATCTATCAGGCTTGGATTCCCTGCAAATAAATAAGAAAAACATATTTTTTGAAGAAGTGAGTTAATAATCAATTATCTAGTAATAAATAGAAAAAAAAAAATTAAAATTTGCAATAGTATTATATTCATATGAGCATTGGCATCCCGCTGGAAATAGATCAGCAAAAAAAGAATACGCTTATTTACTGGAGCGAATTGCCGAGGGAATCACCCTGCTAAGTTCTGCAATGGGAATATTAAAGCAGGATATATAATTTTTAATTCTGCTCTTCAAGCATAAACTACGCTGCAAACTGAAACAGGTAACCTCTGAAAATATAAAAGCAGTTAAACAAATTTTAATCTACCGGCCAGAAAATATATTTATATATATATATATATATATATATATATATATATATATATATATATATATATATATATATATATATATAAGAAAGTTTTTAGTTTATATATGTTTTAGTTAATGATAGTTTTTTTTTAGAGACAGAGTAACAATATAAAGATTTTGATAGTGGCACCCCACTGTAAGATAGGATTCACAATAGGACGACCAACTTTAAAATTTAGTTTTGCCCTAGATCCTCTTGAGTGAGCTCAGTCAGGGGTAGACTAGAGGTTTTTTTTATAACAATATAAATTTGGCGCCGGAAATAGTATAGGCACTTATTGTGAATCAATCACAAATATATAGTGGACGTTTGTTTTTTTTTTAAGCCTGTAAGTTTTTTTTGAGCTTTGTTTCTGAAAAGAAGAGTCATTTACATTTATTTTGTATTAGGTGTAAAATATCATTGTTTGTTCACAGATTATATATGTTCGTATTAATATTAGTGTTATATAATTAGATTAAGTATATAATTTAGAGCAAATTTACAAATTTAGACTTATTAATAAAAGAAAAGAGAGTAAAATTTCAAGTTGTTATAGGTATAAGTATATTTAGAACGTTATCATTAAAGGAAAAAAGAAAGTAGAGTCACAATAATTATAAATATCAGCAATATTAGGATTAAGTTATTTAATAATAAATATGTCTTAATTTGAAATAAAAAATTTTCAGTTGCTAAAAGAAATTAGTTCGGGTTGTTGAAGACAGGTGAGTGTAGCTGGGATGCGGTTCATAGGGGTCATCTGAAGATTTGACACGGATGTGTAGGTGACCAAGATTGGGTAGGGTGGTTGGAGGTCAACATCTACCTCCCATTTCAGACATGTTGTATTGTAAGTGTAGTAATTTTTGTTGTGTAGTTTTTCTTTATTGTTTACAGTTCCTGGGCTAGAGTGAGGGAGGGAACACACCCGAGAAGGCGCCGACTATGAGCTAGGCGGAGAATCACTCTAACGCCGCGATAACGGACACGTAACAGTTAATTATTACAAAATATTCAAAAAGTACCATTTGAAGAACGAAAAAGTATCACAAATTGCCCTCTTATTGATGCTCACTCACTTAACGCCATATATTTTTAATTTCATATTTCTATGTTAATTATTACAAAAAATTAAAAAAGTACCATTTGAAGAACGCAAAAGTACCACAAATTGCCCTCTTATTGATTCTCACTTACTTAGCACCATGTATCTTTAATTTCATGTTTCTAGGTTAATTATTGCAAAAAATTCAAAAAGTACCATTCGAAGAATGAAAAAGTACCACAAATTGCCCTCTTATTGATTCTCACTCACTTAGTATCTTTAATTTCATGTTTCTAGGTTAATTATTACAAAAAATTCAAAAAGTACAATTCGAAGAACGAAAAAGTACTATAAAGTCCCCTCTTGAGGATTGCAACTCATTTAGGTCCATGTATCTTTAATTTCAAGCTTTTAGTGTAATTATCATGAAAAATTCAAAAAGTACCACTTGAAGTACAAAAAAGTACCACAAATTGCCCTCTTATTGATTCTCACTCACTTAGCACCATGTATCTTTAATTTCATGTTTCTAGGTTAATTATTGCAAAAAATTCAAAAAGTACCATTCGAAGAACGAAAAAGTACCACAAATTGCCCTCTTATTGATTCTCACTCACTTAGCACCATGTATCTTTAATTTCATGTTTCTAGGTTAATTATTACAAAAAATTCAAAAAGTACCATTCGAAGAACGAAGAAGTACCACAAAGTCCCCTCTTGAGGATTCTAACTCATTTAGGTCCATGTATCTTTAATTTCAAGCTTTAAGTGTAATTATCATGAAAAATTCAAAAAGTACCATTTGAAGTACAAAAAAGTACCACAAATTGCCCTCTTATTGATTCTCACTCACTTAGCACCATGTATCTTTAATTTCATGTTTCTAGGTTAATTATAACAAAAAATTCAAAAAGTACCATTTGAAGAACGAAAAAGTACCACAAATTGCCCTCTTATTGATTCTCACTCACTTAACGCCATATATCTTTAATTTCATATTTCTATGTTAATTATTACAAAAAATTCAAAAAGTACCATTTGAAGAACGAAAAAGTACCACAAATTGCCCTCTTATTGATTCTCACTCACTTAACGCCATGTATCTTTAATTTCATATTTCTATGTTAATTATTACAAAAAATTCAAAAAGTACCATTCGAAGAACGAAAAAGTACCACAAAATCCCCTCTTGAGTATTCTAACTCACTTAGCACCATGTATCTTTAATTTCATGTTTCTAGGTTAATTATTACAAAAAATTCAAAAAGTACCATTTGAAGTACAAAAAAGTACCATACAGATGATTTAAGTTCCCCATTATCTTAAATCTAATCCAAAACAATTTTAATTTTTAATTTTGCATGCATTATAAATTATTCGGATCATTATGTAAGTACCATTTCAAATTTATATCCGTTCCCTATTCTTAAATGTTATTTTCCATCCCTGCTATAAATCAGAATAAAAAAATTTCAAAACAAAACTTCAGTCAAATAAATAAAAAGTGAAAAAGTGAAAAATTTTAATTGTGGAAAAAATAAATAAAAATAATTAAAAAAAAATGTGAAAAGTGTGAAAATATTATTATATTATGCGCATAATCTAAGGCGAACTGAATGATGAACTCGTCCGTTCATCAAATTCAAACATTATTAATCGTTTTTATAAATATTTAACAAAAAAATAAAAATGAACTAAAAAATTTTAAAAAGTGAAAATTTGAATTCTTATATTTTGCCACCACGAGTTTATCTATTCAGTTCGCCTTGAAACAAATAAATATTAAATGCAATTTGTTTAATTTGTGTGCAAAATATAATTGTATTTTAATTTTTTTTCCATTTGACAATTTAAAAAAAAAACACATTTTTCATTTTTTTTTTAATTGTTATATATTTATATGTATTTTTTTATGAAACTTATAAAATTGTTTTCCTTTTTCCAGGATATTTACATCCAGACGATCAACAAAATAAATATATATTCCCAATATTTAAAAAGTGAGTGTAAAAAGTTAAATTTTTTATGAAATTTATAAAATTGTTTTCTTTTTTACAGGATATTTACATCCAGAGGACCAACCAAATACTAATATATATTTAAAAAGTAAGTGAAAAAAGTTAAAATTTTAATAGTGGAAAAAAATAAATAAAAATAATTTGAAAAAGTGTGAAAATATTGTATTATGCACACAAACTAAGGCAAACTGAATGATAAACTCGACCGTTCAGCAAATTCAAACATTGTTAATTATTTTTATAAACATTTAATAAAAAATAAAAATGAAATATAAAAATTTTAAAAAGTGAAAATTTGGATTAATATAATTTGCAGCCACGAGTTTATCTATTTAGTTCGTTGCTTAATTTGTGTGCATAATATAATTCTATTTTATTTTTTCTCCATTTTTATTTTTTTTTTTTTTTTCATTTTTATAAAACTCATAACTTTTTCTTTCTTTTTTACAGGATATTTACATAAAGAAGACCAACCAAATACATATATATACATAAAAAAAAGAGAGCAATAAAATAATAATGCAACAAGTTAATGAAATGCAGTTGTAAGTTTTTAAATATTGTATTTATTTTTGTTTTTCATATTTTTTATTTATTTGTTTTTAATATATCGATAGCTTAATATAGAAAAGGCTGAATTCGAATTTTCAAAGGCATTATTTTTTTTTATTAAATACGCTAATTATTAATAATACTAAATTATATAGTAGTGTTTTAAAATGATTATTAGAAGTTTGTTATTCATAGTCATCGAAATATGCCTTATATATATTAAGCTAACGATATTTAGATGATTTGATTTTAAGTTAATTTAAAATTGAAAATGTAACTAATATGTTTCTTTAATTTTTTTTTGTTTTTTTCGGTGATATATTATTGGCAACTTCTTCAACTATAACTAATAATGAAAAATAAAAGCGTACGGAATGATCATGCAATGTATTGGAATGGAACAGGACTAAACTATCCAAATATTTTTTACTGCAACTCATACACTGCACCGTTTACAACACAATTTATAAGTCCATACTACATAGGATACATTTTAATACCCACATATACCCAAATACAATATCCACAGATACAAAATAACGTTATACCTAACACACATACCCAAATACAATATACTCAGACACAAAATAACGTTATACCTAACACACATACCCAAATACAATATACTCAGACACAAAATAACGTTATACCTAACACACATACCCAAATACAATATACTCAGACACAAAATAACACACCAACTAACAAAACACATTCAAAAACAACACATACTCAAACAACTCTTGACGTACAGACTCAAACAAACGTACTAAAAAAGACGGTTGCATTGCAAACCACTTCAGGTAAATAAAAAATTTTAATTAATTTATTTTTTTTTAACATTCTTCTTCTTTTTTTAAGAATCTGTAAAAAAGGAGAAAGAAGTTCCTTCAGTTAAAAGAAATGATGCAAACTTAAAAGGTAATATATGAACATAAAAGATTAGTAAGAAATAAAATCATTAAAATAATTCCACATATGCTATTTTAGGTTGTCTATGGCGCGAAAGAGCCAATGATTTGAATTATAGTTGGCGACAACAAGACAAAGGTAAAATTAAGAAACATATGTACATAAATAAATATATTTTTTCCCCATTTTATTTAACATTAACATTATTCTTTTTATTCTTTAAAGAATCTACAAGAAAACCAAAAGAAGATCTGGGAATTATAACGGATACTGCGAACTTAAAAAGTAATATATAAATACATATGAAAAATTAGTAAGAAATAATAATAAAATTATTCTACATATACTATTTTAGGTTGCCTACGGCGTCAAAGTGCCTATTCCAATTGGCGACAAGACAAACAGAAAAAGAAAAAGAATGTTAGGTTTAATTTATTTTTAAATAAACAAAAATACATATATACATAATTGTAAATGTAAAAAAATTTTATTGTTATTTTGTTTTATTGTAATTTTTTAAACACATACACAAAAACACATAAAATTTACTTTACATTAATTGTTATATTATTAATTTTATTGTAAATATTTTAAAGTTTTTTTTTAAATTTTTTAAATAAGATATACAAAAAATAAAAATTTGTTATTTTTTTATTAACGAACTGAATCTATATATATAAAAGAAAGTGATGTTAGTTACTATTGTTATAACTCAAGAACGACTAGACCGATTTTGATGATTCTCACCAATTCGGACCGGTCACCGGCCAGAAAAGGATAATACGAAAAAAAAATTCGCGAAAAATCCGCGATAAAAAAAAAACTCTTTTTTGTCATAATTTCTTTGCCTTAATAATCATTAAAAATATTTTTTTAATACAAATTATAACAATTACTGTTTCTGTTTCTATCGAAACGCTTACTTTTTTGTGCAATTTGTGTTCTGGTTGTGGTGTAGAATTCTATTTCCAAACGGTAAGTTCCAAGTAAAGCTCATCATTTAGTGAGGTTGTGATATTTAAAACCATTTGTTGTATTTTTGGCATTCGTTATTAAGTGTTATTCACAATGCCGCGACCCCGGAGATCTAATATTTCGCGTCGAACATGTAATGCAAGTACTTATCGTAATATCGTCAATCAATTGAATATATATGAACGAGAAATCGCACGAGAACAACCCCGTATTAGTTTGGCCCGACTTCGTACATCACAAACGCAGGAAGAAAGGCAGGCGAGAAATGAAACGGCTCGGTTAGCAATGAGAAATCGTCGAGCAAATGTAGCAATTCAACAACTTTAAAATTTTTAATCAACGCATAAGAAGAATTGCTTCAAGTTCTGATTTGAATCAAGCAGCGTTCCATTACAACTGCAATTTCGACTACAGCTCTCATCATTCCGTTCAAAAAAAAAGACATTGTCTATCCGCTAACCTTAAGATGAAGTAATAAATAAATATAAATTCAAATTTGCCTTAAATACATGCGTATATTTTTTGATTGAGCCCACATCTACATCATATTTAAATTCTTCTGTAAAAAACACTTTATAATAGGTATTCCTTAGATTTTTATTTAAAGGTCGTAAATTTCGTTAAAATATCAATTTAAATCGTTCAGTAATAAAACACTAATGTTTGCTTAGGGCCAGCAACGCGGCTCGGGTCAGCTAGTATATATATATATATATATATATATATATATATACATGTGTTTTTTTTTTTTTCTTTTTTATTTGATATGACACTATATAATGATTAAATTTGTTTTGTTATAAAATTTAAAAACGTGATAAGCCGTAGTAGGTGCAATATTATAATTATTTTTGGCAATATCATTAAACGCAATTTTAAGGAAAAAATCGGGTATTAACAGCAATAAGAATTGTAATAGGAACAGATTAAGGTAAACCCATTAATTTTTCAAAAATTAAGGCCAAATAACTTTGTTAATACCGATATAACTATGATACATTCAAAATAATTATACATACTGTGCTTTATTTATGTTGAATTTACTCCTTTGCTAAGCCAAATATATGATGTTTCAATATAAAAAAAAATTCCAGATAGTTACCGCCTTTTCAGTATTTTTGGAATTTTCGTTGAAAAAAGGCCACATTCCTATGAAAGATAAGAAAGGAAATAACAAAGTAAAATTCTTATTAAACATGAATATACTGTAGAATACTTCCCGTCATCTATGTTTGCGTCATTAACGGGGACAAATTTTGAGGCTAAAGAAAGAGAAATATCATTGTATTTTTTTTTTATGTTGAGAGTAAAAGTTCTACTCACCTGTAAAATTTATGGCCCGGCTAACTCGAAGGAATCATTGAGACTCGTTTCAGGGGTGGGAGTTCCCCACGGTGAGCAGTAGTAGTTGCCACGCACACCGTCTTTGTCTTCCTTCCTGTTGTCAAACACGGAGTTTTGTTGCGGGGGCAACCCTATGCAAAAAAAAAAAAAAAATTTTGGCGTAGCAGCGCTTTCGTGAGACGAGTGAAATTTGTGTAGCACATTGGCGGGCACATATAGCATGAAGAACTGGCCGGCCGTGCCAGAATTATAATTTTAAATGCTGCAGGCGGGCACATGAGATATTAAGAACTGTCCAGCCTCGCTCGCCACGGCGACTTGTCTTCTTGGATAAAATCTTTTCCTTGATGTATAGTTCATGCGTGGTAGAGAAAATCCTGTCTTTCTGCTTCTCTAAATTGACACTGCTTTTTTAGAGTTAGTTATGTTAGACAGGATACATTAAGGTCTAGCAGAACCTTAATATCCTGGGTTAGAATCTGTAGGGCGCAAGCCTGAAGGTCTTACCTAGGACTGAAAAGTAGGTGCTACGGGAACCGGCTGCCCCAGGGACCAAAAGCCATTTATATTCGGGGGAAAGGCAGTGGTTTTTGGTTCCTGGCCGGTTGTTGGTGAGGTCCCCTATGGGGAGCACGTAGTGGCTTATGGTTTCTTGGGTGTGCTCTGTTACTTGTAACGGATACACCCGTCACAATTGTGGCAGGGGTACTAGATAGCCCCATACTAAAGCAAAGTAGAACGATGCGACCAGGAATATAAGTTGAGTTTAATTGCTACCTGTGTATAATGGGGGCGTTGGTCGGCGCATCGTACTCACCCAGTGGTAAGACCACCGTGGGGTAAGGCCGACAGGCAGGTACCCACGTTAATCTTGATCACATCTGTCCAGCCTCGCAGCAGTATTGATAAAAATGAGAAGGGACACTATTGATATGGGCGTGAACCAAACTGCCTAGAACAATCCCCCACCCCTTTCACAGGCTCTATTGAAATTTCCCACCATTTGCCCGCAGATGGCCAATCTGCGGTGGAATCATCCATAGTCCACCCTGGACCTGGTGAAATCCTGAAAATATGGAGAAACTATTATTGGAGGTACAAGGGGGATAATTGGAACGACACATACTTACCCGGACTCTTTACACTCCATTATGGTAATAGCATCTAAAAGAAAGGAGAAATATTATTATAAAATGTATAAAGAAAGAAATAAAATAGAATATACTTACCATGAATTCTTTGTTTACTCTATATTTACAATGTGCGAAAAGTTATATGACAGCTGATGTAAAATAAGTGTTGCCGGAGCAATAGAAAATAGTGATGTGATAGTATACTGGAAGAAAAAGTAATAAAATCAGTTTTGTCAATGAAATAATGACTGTTATAAAATGTTTGAATCCAAAACGGAGTAGAAGCTAAATGATCATTAAATTTAAGCAAAATTTTATGTTGGATGAGGGGTATTTAACAGTTTTGTTTCGTTAACAATTAGAAATGGAAGAACAGTGACCACTTTTTAGTATGTTTGGGGAAGAAGGAAAATAGTATGATATTGGTTAGAAAAGTATATTTATTTCATAATTTCACAAATTTAGCATAAAATCTAGGAAGGCCATTTTTATTAGGTCATAAAGAGAAGAGCCGCCGACGAAATCAAACGTCGAGAAATTTCTGTGTTGTGAAAAATATATATATATATATTTTGGGTTGTGAATATAACCTAATTTGAGGACTTCAAAGGAAATCCATTGTGGAAATCTTTTTATATAAGCAGTTCCTGTTAGTTATTAAATTTTTTTTTTTTAGTTGTGGGTAAGAAATAAATAGAGTTAAGAGTTAAAAAAAGATTTACAAATAAAAAATTTTTTCAGTGGTATATTTTTCTGTAAGGTTGTCTATCAGGCTTGGATTCCCTGCAAATAAATAAGAAAAACATATTTTTTGAAGAAGTGAGTTAATAATCAATTATCTAGTAATAAATAGAAAAAAAAAAATTAAAATTTGCAATAGTATTATATTCATATGAGCATTGGCATCCCGCTGGAAATAGATCAGCAAAAAAAGAATACGCTTATTTACTGGAGCGAATTGCCGAGGGAATCACCCTGCTAAGTTCTGCAATGGGAATATTAAAGCAGGATATATAATTTTTAATTCTGCTCTTCAAGCATAAACTACGCTGCAAACTGAAACAGGTAACCTCTGAAAATATAAAAGCAGTTAAACAAATTTTAATCTACCGGCCAGAAAATATATATATATATATATATATATATATATATATATATATATATATATAAATCAGTATATATATAAATCAGTAATTTTAGACATTAAATATATCATGAAATTTTTTTAAATTAATTTAATTTGAATTTTCTAAGGTTATAACCGTATTTTTTTGTTTGTATTCAGAAAACAGAAAATTAATGTAAAATATAGAGTTTTTGGGCTCAACAATTCGATTATATTATATTATATTACATTGGCTAAATTAATATAAAGCAATTAAAATAGTGAATTTATTATGATAAAAAAAAATCAAAAAAATACACACGCAATCCCCTCACCCTTTAATTGTTTTGACTAAATCCGCAGCACATGTTTGAATCTCATTTCTTGTCTGATACAAGAAATGAGATTCAAACAAGTGATCCCACTTAATCAGCTGATTATTTTTTTAGTACTTAAAACTGTCAAACTCCATATAATCACAACACAAAAAATTAATGAATTCGCCGTATTGTTGTTTACGTAGAACTGCTAACACCTGCTTCATTTTTTTGTTGTTTTTACTCACTACTTCAATCAGAATCTTAAATAAAAAACATTTTTTAATTGGATTTTTACATTAGACGGCAAAGTTTATGCTTAAATTTCTTGTAAAATAAATCAGCTGACTCAAAAATTATGTGTTGTGATGTGTTTTCTGTTCGTTTAAGTCGACACCGTCTAAAGTAGGGTTCATCAAATCGATTTAGAATAATCGAACAATCGACTTTTGGTTGAAAAAAAAAAAAACGAAATGTCAAAATCGACTTTTTGGTTTGAAAAAAGTCGAAAATAGTCGGAAAAAGTCGAAAAGTTGAAATAAGTCGAAAATAGTCGGAAAAAGACGAAAAAATTTACTTCATTTGAAAGAAATAGTTTGTTAGCAGTTTTTATTTCAAATACTGTTACGGACCGTATTGCTGGCAAGGCTTCCCACTAGCTCTTTGTATGTTTATCCCAAGGAAGGTTCCAACCCTTCCTCACCAGCCTCGTACCCGCACACTAAAATTTGAACAACAACACAAAAACTAACTGACATTACAAACAACCATACCACAAGAAGAATTTATGAGACAGGTGTTTGTCTCTTTTGCCCTCCCAACCTTGTCGTAGCAGCATCCACTCTCATTTTGAATCTACGACCCAATACCCACTCGACTCATCTCTCCACCCACCTCTCCATCATTGCCTCTATATTTGCCAAACTAAAACATAATGAAAATTGTTATTTTCAAAATTTAAAATTACATTATTTTATTTTTATTTTTTTTTTTACAAAATCCAAAAATAACTACAATAACGTTCTTAACAACGACTATAACAACAATTATAATAATAGAAATAACAATAATAATGAATATAATAATAATAATACTAATGATAATAATAATAACAATATAATAAAACAATACAATAAAACCAACAATAGAATAATACACGATAATATTTACAATAAAAGAAAGCAGTAAGCACAAATATTTACACAAATTAAATTTTGGCATTTTTTTCACATTTTTTTTTATTTTTTTTTTTATAATTTTATACGCCGGTTTTCTTTTATTTCTATTATTTCTTCTTTTATTTAAATTTCCCCATATACACATACTTTTCCCCTCTTTTTTTTATTCTTAATGTACCTGTTTTTTTTTCTTTTTTTTTATATATGTCTATAAATGTTCTATTTTTCTATATTTGAAGGAGCTCCCTAAAATATACCTATAATTTTTTTTTTCTACTCCTACTTTTGGTACATATAAAAAAAAATTAATTTAATATTTTCCCGGCATTCTAGGGTCAGGTGTAAATATGTGACACCGCGTAAACACATAGGACATACACACAAACAAATACAATTGACACTCGTTTAACATTTTCGACGGAACACACTAAACTTAATATTAACTTATTTTAAACTTATCACTATTTTATTTATCTTAGCTTAATATATGTTCGTTTACTTTTCATATACTTATTATTTTTTTTATATTTTATTTTATGTTATTTTATTTATATATTATATTATTTGTTAGTAATCTTCTAATTTTAAATATTTATTTACTCTAATCAAGCGTTTTAGGATTACTTATACATATATATATTTCTTAGCTAGTATATAAATTAGTTAGTATTTCCACTCTTTGATAACTTTCTTCTTATCTTTTATTCATTTATTTATTTTCGCTTTTTCCATTTAATGTCATTTGCCATTTTTTTATATATATATTTATCTGCTAAAGCGTTTCTTTTTACATGTATATCTTTTTTTTTATATAACTATATATAACTAAAAATTAAGGTTACCTGGCTAATTCTCTCCTATTTTTGGTTTCCAGGACGGTCGTTGGAGAATATAGCCAGCTATAAAAATTTAACACAATTTTATTATGCACTCCTTTTTTTATTTCTTCGATTTGCACTTACGTTTATTATTATTTTCTTTTATATTTTAATTTAACTTAATTAATTTAACCATTTAATAAAAATTTTCGTTAAAATATCGCACACACATTTATCACATTTTATTGTTGACACGTCCTTATTGTTACTTCTATAATTTGTTTCTGACCTATATCCTATCATTTGTCTGTTTGCAAAGTTGTAATTTCATATTTAGTAACGGTTTTATTTTTTTATTTATTGGAAAATTACTTGTTGCCACTTTTCTATTTATTTCAAATATATAAATTATATTTATAATTTAAGTTTCTATATAAATTCTCCAGGTGCCGAAACCAAATAAACTTGCTTATTATATTATATATTATTATTTCTATTTTCCCGAATAATTTATATTTAATTATATTTATTATAAATATTTATTACCTACTCGCTTCGGTTTTAGCTGCTTAAAATTAAAATTAATCCCACCTATAAATGTACCTATATTCAATTTTGCCGATACCAGGCTCTCAGAATTTTTCACACGTATTGTATTTTCATTCATAATTAGTTTTATATTCACTTTTTCAAATTTTCACAATTTTAATATTTTGTATTTATGAATGAAAATACAACACTGTATACAAAAACTCACTATTGTACGTTGCCAACTTGACGTATATCAAATACAAAACACAACACTGTTTTACTACATTACTACATACAGGCAGACATCCAATATGACTACACAACAGAGGTAAGTACAATTAATTAATTTCTTGTTTTATTTCTATTTCCAGACACATTGGACAATAAAATACCTGCAAAAAGGTAATTCTTTGTATATAATTATATATTTATGTTAATTGATATATATATATTTTTTTAAGCGGACAACACAACAAGGATATGAAGAATGGGACATACCCGCATACATCCAAACACAGAACAAACAAAAACTGGAAAACAAGCAACCAAAAACAATAACAAAATTAAAAAAAGATAACAAACAAGACAAAATATATAATGCATAAAAAAAATATAAGCAACTTTCATAAAACAAAACAGAATAGAGGCAACATGAAAATAAGAACGACTTATTCCAACAAACAACTCTACATAGAGAACAAACAATATGACAAACCTTAATGCTACAGGGAAAGAAATAAAATTCTAGCCTGAATTTTGCCCGCCCGCAACAATACATTCAATTACGTAAAAATTTATTTTTGTGTGCAATCAGCGATTTCATTGAACATATTGTCTGTTAATTAATCAATATATTTGATTGCATTGTATATATTTTATATCTTTAGGTTTCTGTAAGACAAATAACTACAAATAGTCACAAAAGGTCAAAAGTCGGGAATAGTCGTAAAAATTCAAAAAAAGTCGAAAACAATCGAAAAAAGTCGACTATTCCAGAATTGAAAAAAGTCGATAAATCTACTATTTAAAAATTTAAAAAGTAGAAAAATCTGTTCTTAAAAAATTGAAGAAAAGTCAAAAAGCTGACTTTTTCTCCCAACTATAAAACA
Organism: Protocalliphora azurea; assembly: GCA_932274085.1. Classification (NCBI taxonomy): domain Eukaryota; kingdom Metazoa; phylum Arthropoda; class Insecta; order Diptera; family Calliphoridae; genus Protocalliphora; species Protocalliphora azurea. The sequence continues at coordinate 68,543,964 of OW026519.1, forward strand.
CTAGTCTCAAGTCTCTTAGAGAATAATAGATTAGCATCGAAGTGATGTTGATGTCGACACAAAGTGATGTTGACTCAAAATTAACATCGACATCGACGACGACAACTGGAATATGGGTGTGTAACACAAAAAAAAAAAAAAAAAAACGATACATATGTATATATTGTAACGTTATTGTCTTTAAATGAACTGGGGGTTCTTTTACTTGCAATTAATAAGACTTCAGTAAAATTTCTTTCCAATTACGCTTTAAAACACTTACATTATATTACACAACTAAAATGCAACGACACGGAGGCAAATTTAGGACTCAAAGCTAAATTTGAATCGTTTATTTTGAAAGTGGTCTAAGTCCATTCATCCAAAAAAATCGAGTTAGTCATTAAAATAGTTAAATTTTTAAGTAATAGTTTTATCCTAATTTATGTTTTCTTCTTTATTCAATCAGAAATCTTACCAAGTTTTAATATAAAAAAATGAACTAATAATTAAATAATTAATTAAAAATTTTAATATTTTTACACCTAATTTTATCATTTTGGTGTATGGACTTAGGCCATTTTCAAAACTATATCCGCTAATCTTCTAGTAATTTCAAGAACTATAACAACTCTATTGCTGGAGAGTTATAACAATTTGCAGTCTACAAATTTAGTTAGCTTTTTCACCGACACATAGCAATAAAATATAACAGCTTATCAAACAGCTTACAAACATTTTCTATTGCGGAAGTTACTAAGAAAAGTCTTCCAGAAGTTGAAATTCATCGCCAAAACAATTGCCTAAATATCACAAAAATCATCTTCCGTAGCGAAGAATTGTTCCTTGTGGAAGAAGACACTTATAGAAGTGTCGTATAATTTCGAGCAAAATTTTATTTAAATAAATTACGTTCATAATTGAAACTGCCAAATATCAAATAAAATATTAATTGATTGGTACAGTTAAAATATTGACTGAATTTGTCACTATGTGAATACTTTCTTCTAACATAAGAATAAAATTCGCAATAGTTTTAATAATACACGTTTATTTTTTTATTTTATTTTTTTTTTTTTTTTTTTGTACATGTACAATATATGCAGAAGTACAATTTACATATTGAATCATTTTTGGTGTAATATTGTCATCTAATAAAGCGTCCATTTTGACTGAGCAATTCAACAAATTTTGTAAGATTTATTAAAATTTAAAGATGACAAGAATTATTTAGTGTAAAAAGAAAAATTAAAATATTATCAATGATTGCTTAAATATTCAGAAGTGCTTTTGCAAATAAAGTCAAAAGGGGTACCATCTGAGGCAATAACAGTTACAACTGAAACAAATCCAGATCTTCATACCTAATTTAAAATCGGGCCTTGAAGGGAATTTCTACAATAAAACCAGAACAGCTAATAATACATTTCACCAAACATTCAATAAAAATGAGTACTTACTACATTATACAGTGTTTTTCTTTATAAATTTTTATGACGCCCTTGGGCTGAAAAACTTAAATAAAAATGCGCATATAGTTAAGAGTCCAAAAAAATGTTCTTTAATTTCTAAAATATTTTTGTTTTGAAATGTCAGTTTATTTTATTTTTGTTTTAACAGATCTTAAACGAAATTATTATATTAATAAGTAATTCTAATCAAATTCAAATTAAAAATTAATTGAGAAGTTTATTAAAAAGTGTTACCAACAGTGTTGCCATGGTAAAACATTTTTTGTAATCAAAATTTTGAAAAAGGTAACCAAATTAAAAATAAAATAACCAAAATTAAAAATGTTGAAGTTATTTATGTAAAAGTTAATATATATATATATTTTTTTTATATTCAGGTTTAAAATATTTTTTTAAACCGGAATGAGGAATAGATGAATACAGTAAAATTAAACTTAACTTTTTTTAAATGTTTCGAAAATGCACAAAAGAGAAAAATATTTAAAATTTATTTGTTTAAAATAAAAGTTCCTAGCAAAAAATAAATGAAAAAGTCCTGATTTTAACATTGTGTCTCTTTCTTGAAGTCTCAGTTGTCCTCTTGGTGGATACTGAGAAATCAAGGTATAGACTCTAAAGGCCTTCATGACCAAAGGTTATCCATCCTCTATCCCCTTTCCCCAACTACCCCTTTTCTCCCCTCTTATTCCATATCCTCTTTTCCCAACTTGTAAGGTTAAGGTGGTTGGTAGCAGTGCCGAGAACCTGGATGGCTAGTCGGTGGTTAAAGAAGACTAGTCGCTAACAGCTCCCCTCTGGCGCCAGGACACGGGCCAGTTGTAAATTTTTCTTTGTCTAGTCCATGTACGCCGTCCCTGCATGGATGGTCCATCCCCTTACGTGCCTACTCGTGGGAATCAAATGGAGAAGAATAAAATAAAAAACAAAAATAACAACAACAAAAACGTGGAGATAGGTATCTCCTCGGAAGACGACCTTTTGGCCTCTATTCAAGAGACCTTGGTCGAAGAACCTGGCAGCAGGGGAGAAAGTCATAGCACCCCGCTGTCACAAAACACAATGGCTCCTCGACAGGATGTCAAGTTGAAGGAGAAACGGAAGAAAAAGAAGAGCCAGAAAGAGATTCTGAGACAACGATATGTCAAAGCTCTCTTTATACTGGAGAAAATTGCCAAGAATAAGGCAAATGGCACTCCTCATGAGCGCGATAAGGAAGATCGTGTCAGATACCAATCGGTGGTTGACGAGTATCTTAAGTTTAAGGACTCTCAACCATCCACATCCCAAGCAGCGCAGGAAAGAGCGAAGCGAAACCGCTCCCAAGCTGAGGGTAGCAATTCGCCGAAGAGGAGAAAGGTCCAAAGTAAATCGACCGCTCCGGCTCCTTCCACAATAACGTCAGCAAGAAGGCCGTTTAACGAGGTGGTTAAAGATCACCTGCTGATGGCGCTGGCCAACGAAAAAAGCGGTAACTTAACTCCTGTGGTAGCAGAATGGGGTGCTATAGAGTCTAAATTGGCTGAACTCGTGATGGAACATGTACTCACCAACAAAGACTCCACAGTTCCTCGTTTTGACTCTGGTGAGATACACCGGGGCTACAGGATAATCAAATGCTTGGACGTGTTCTCTAAAGAATTCCTCAGCAAATGCATCGCAAAGATTAGCAATGCATGGGAAGGCTTAAGCCTTAAGCTTATCCCAGCGGGGGAAATCCCTATGAGACCACGGGCAAAGGTTTGGTTACCAAAATTGAACTGCGATAACCAGAAAATACTGGAGTGTCTGAAGCTGCAGAACCCCAGTATCCCCATGAGTGACTGGACAGTCATCCGTTCAGAAGATCATGGGGACAATAACAAGTGCATTATCTTCGCCGTCTCAGAGAATAGCGCAGCAGATGAGTTGGAAGTAGCCAACAATCTGCTGACAGGTATGCAGCTAAGCGAACCTGCAAAAAACCGTACAACCGACGATGAAAATCGTGCAAATTAATCTGCAGCATTCAAAATGTGCTACAGACAATCTTAGGCTTCTTTTAGCGGAAAAGGACCTCGACATCGCAATAGTCCAGGAACCCTGGGTTTCTAACTCCCAAGTCAAAGGGTTCCCGACTTCAACATATAAAACACTATACGTAAAAGATAAAGGTAAGCCAAGATCTTGTCTTATTGCTAGAAAACACATAAATATTTTTCTTTTCTCACAGTATAGCTTAGCAGACCTGACAGTCGCAAGGGTCGAATTAATGCGAAACAGAAGTTTCCTGATCGCATCCAGCTATTTGGCACACGACAGGCCAGCCCCGCCAGACGAAGTGAGGGCGTTTCTGGCCTCTGTAAAGGCTCAAGAGGACATTATCCTTGGCTGTGATGCTAACTCAAGGCATACAATATGGGGCAGCACGGAAATCAATGATAGAGGTGAGTGTCTATTTGATTTCATTAATACAAACCACTTGACCATATGCAACTCTGGCGACGACCCCATATTCGTTTTTCCGAGCTCGGTGAACCATAATGGAGGTGCTAGACATTACACTTATGAAGGACAGATCCAATTTATCAGTTGATAGGTGGAGAGTATCCAAAGAGAAATCCTTTTCGGATCATTGCTGGATACTTTTCGATATTTGACTCGTCTGCAAGGAAACAGCGACAACTTTCAGAAACCCAAGACGAACGAACTGGACTAAGTTCAATGGGATTCTAATGCACAAACTGAAAAAAATATCTGCAGTCGAAGCAACGACTGAGGGTCTTGACCAAATTGAGGGTACATTAGGCAGGGAAATTGTTAAAGCTTTTAATATATCCTGTCCAATGACGAAGGCTAAAAAGAGTTTCCCTCCCTGGTGGAATAGGGAACTCTCGAGGCTACGCAAGGAGGCACGCAATGCTTTTAATATTGGCTACAGGACAAAATCGTGGCAGTTGTATCACGATAAGCGTAGGGAATATAAGAAGGCAATAAAGATCGCAAAAAGAAACTCATGGAAAGGCTTCTGCGAATTTATCGACAATACCAAGGAATCTGCTAGACTCAGTAGGGTTTTGGCAAATGGTCATTATAATGCATCCTATATTAAAAGGATGGATGGAACATGGTCAGAATCGTCGGCGGAATCTTTGGACATTTTACTTAATACTTATTTTCCTGGCTGCACTGATTTTACAGACCAGGAGATGGGGCATGTTAAATCCTCGCAAGGAATCGAGGATGACATAGTATCCGTTGAGAAAATTTCATGGGCGATTGATAGCTCCTCTCCGTACAAATCTGCAGGGCCTGATGGTATTATACCACGGATGCTGCAAAGTGCAAAGGTATACATCATACCCTGGCTACATAGGATCTTTAAACTCTGCCTAACCCTCAACTATGTTCCTAGGAACTGGAGGAGAGTAAAGGTAGTGTTCATTCCAAAAATCGGAAAAAGAAGTCATGAGAATGCAAAGGACTTCCGTCCGATTAGTCTCGCATCTTTTCAGCTGAAAACTCTGGAGAGACTCATTGATTTACATATAAGGCAGCGTCTAGAGGGTACAACTGGACTCTCAGGAAGTCAGCATGTCTACATTAAGGGTCGCTCCACGGAGACGGCTCTTCATGAGGTCGTAAGGGTCATCGAGCGATCCATTGAATTTAAACAATACGCTATGGCTACCTTTCTGGATATAGAAGGCGCCTTTAACAATGTCACGACTTTGGCGATACAGAGAGCTCTGTACGAACTAGGAGTTGATGATTATATCACCAACTGGCTGGTGTCAATGCTAGAGACAAGAATCGTCACTGCGAATTTAGGCAACAGTGTTAAGACCAAACAAGTTATGCGTGGAACTCCACAAGGTGTGATTTCTCCGCTGTTGTGGCTTATTGTCATTAATACCATCCTGTGTAAATTGGAAGACAAGGGAGTGAAAGTCGTGGCTTATGCGGACGATGTGGTGATACTAGTATCAGGACTGTTTTTGAACGTGATAAGTGATATCATGTCAACTGCTCTGGCTACACTCAGTGACTGGGCCAAAGAATGTGGACTAGGAGTGAATCCGGGCAAAACAGAGCTGGTACTTTTCACCACAAAGACCAAGGTTCGGAGCTTCAGACTACCACGGTTAGAAAACTGTGAACTCACCTTGTCGGACAATGCAAAATACTTGGGCATTATTTTGGACTCTAAGCTTTCATGGAAACTGAACATTCGACATAGGGTTAGTAAGGCTACGGTAGCATACTACACCTGTAGAAAGATGTTCAGTGTAAAATGGGGTCTGAGTCCAAAATTGACGAAATGGCTATACACTGCAATAGTACGTCCCATTCTGGTATATGGATCTCTTGTGTTGTGGACCGCTACTAGTAAGAGGTATGTGGTGGATCAGCTTTGTAGGATACAAAGATCCGCTTCCATTGGCATTGCAGGTGCATTACGTACTAGTCCATCAGAAGCTCTGAACACTATATTGCACCTGACACCTATAGACCTATACATAATTGAATCATCAGTTAATAGTGCGATAAGATTATCTGCAACAAAGAGCTGGAGATCAAGAATTCAATAAATTTACTGACTATATGATTCCCCACATGGACTTCGGAAATACTATTAAAGTCCTATTCCCCACCAGGAGTAAATGGAGAAGGGGGAATCTTCTTGGACAATTTAGAACTAGGATATACACTGACGGTTCAAAGATGAACTGCGGTGTCGGCTCTGGTGTCTTCTCTGATGATCTTGGAATTAGACACTCATGTAGACTCCCTGACGAGGCAAGCGTATTCCAAGCGGAAATACTAGCGGTCAGAGAAGCGTGTAGACTAATTAGCGATAGAAATATTCAAGGGAATATTGGTTTATTTGTCGACAGTCAAGCGGCAATACTATCGCTCAAATCACCGAAAACTACCTCTATTCTAGTCAGACAGTGTAAAGAGGAACTGCTTGGACTAAGTCGACTGTATGACATTACTATAATCTGGGTTCCTGCGCATAGGGACTACTATGGTAATGAACAGGCAGACGAATTAGCCCGGGTAGGCTCTGCTATGAATGCCTCCTTAGCGGTTTCTGTCGCAATCCCGTTAGGAACAGTCAAAAGCAGAATCCAAAAATACTTTATAGAAAAGGCGAAAAATAGATGGCGAAATCTCGACAAAAGTAGAGTCGCGAAAGAAACGTGGCCTACCTACAACGAGAAACGCTCAATGCAACTCATTGGTTACAAACGCAAGGACATCTCGAGACTAATAGCATTGTTTACAGGTCACTGGACGATCGGTAAGCATGCAAGTAGACTTGGTCTCCCTTACAATGAATATTGTCGTAGTTGTGGCAATCGCGAGAAGGAGGAGACAGTTTTTCATCTTCTATGTGAATGCCCAGCCTTGAACGCAAGCAGACATAAATTTCTGGGAGGGCACCAATTAGACAACCTCTTTGGGATATCTGACACTAGACTCAGTGACATCATTAAATATCTCAATGCTACAGGCTGGATCTAATTAATTTATGTTCTCATTGTTTCTTCCCTACATTTCTATCTCATTACAGACTCAACACAACTAAGTCACCTGGCGAGTAGTGTGGTTCCATCAAAACGGACTCTAACGAGTCTATTTGATTGCCCGTAAGACTACGGGCTACCACGTAAACCAACCAACCAACCAACATTGTGTCATAATTAAAATAAGTACTTAGTGATAAAAAAGAGGTGCAGTTGTTCTTTTTTTTAACCCATGATTTCTATGGTTGTAGGATATTCTGTTTATGATTCATTTTCATTGCTTTCGAAATTTAAAACGCTTTTAAATTTGCGACATTTTAATTTTCTTAGAAATTGTTATCCTTTTTTCTTGTTAAAAATACATTTCACTCATTTACTTCAAGAACTTCATAACTCAATAAAACTAGAAATCGCATTCAAAGTTTTCAAATATCATTTACCCAGAAAAATCGGTGACCATAACAAATATATACATGATAATTTTACAGAATTACAGATTAAGCTTGATATAGCGCATATTTCTACATCATTAACCCAAAAATCTAGTTTACTGAGTTATGGCGTTCATGAAGTAAATGAGTGATTAGTTTTCGCCTTTTTGGAAGTACAAAATATGTACTAAGTTCTATCTTTGTAGTGGAAAAAATGCACTTTTTCTTTTTCTCAGAAAGATTTAAAGTTAAAGATATTTAATTTTAATGTGAATATAATCTTTTCACTATTGATATTAGAATTGTTTCTTGTGGAAGTGTCTTTAACTCGAAAAAGATACTTATAGAAGTGTCGTAACAGAGCCTTTAAGACGACACCTGGACAAAGCTCACAGAAGTGTCTTCTAGATGATTATTTTCAACTTTTACTATTTTTGTATTTAGAATTAATACTAATGTTTTTTATGTTTCATAATTATTTATATTTTGTTTATTAATAGGTCGATTATGTATTATAACCCGACTGAAATTGTGTTGCCATTTGCCGAAATTATATTACAGGTGGCAACTGGCAACTGAAAGCTCTCAAGTTCAGTTGCTACACAGGCAACTACAAATTTATGGTTGCTGAAAATTAAAAAATAGTGAAAATGAATTATTATTTTTTTTTTGAATCAAGTACCAATTCCATATATTTAAAAGCACTTCATTCATTCATTAAATAGCTAGGAAATTGGATGCAATATGAACATTAATCCAAGAGGCATCTAAAAGCGTTTTTGTATGTCTAAAATGCAGATTCAGTATCGCAAGCGATGCTATTTATTATGATAATCTCCATCCAGGAAAATCCATAGCAGAGTGATGAGTGGTGAGTTCTGAAGAGTGTCATCTATTATGAGCTGTTTAAACCTGGTTAATTATCACGGAAGATCTGTAACAAATACACTTGATCCATTTGAAGAGAGTGTCGAACGAATGTACAACAACGTTTTAAATAGTCACTTGTGTTCTAACACATACACACTTAAATTACACACTTTATACATTATTATTCTTGTACTTTAATAATGTACAAGAATATACAGACAGGCAGTTAATTGTCTTTACTTAACGATGCTTCCAATTAGACGGACTGAATGGTGTTCTCACGGCCAATTTTTATACACTGCGTTACCTTTTAGATGCTTCTCGATAGCTCTATTTCTACAATGTTCTTAACGGACAAACTAATATTTATATTCGAATTATAGAGCTTTCGATGTTGATGTTAGCAGCTTAAACATTTAGTGTTGCCATACTTGCAAATAGCGGTGAAAGCTTTTCATTCAATGTTGTATATTTACAGCCATGTTAATAATTTCTACAGATAGGTCGATAAGCATTGATAAAGGTTGAGAAGCATTATTTAATTTTAAACCAGCCGTTAAAACCGTTATATTTGAATTCAAGTACAATTTCGTAACAATATTATTATCCCATTGTAATAGATAGTGTTCTATTTTATCATATTATTATCCCAACTTATCATACATTAAAATAAAACACATTAATTAAATATCATTATTCTTATAAATTGTTTATTAAATCATGTATTTTTTGTCGCCAAATTGTTAATCACATATCGCCAAAAATCGCCAATTTTAAATTTTATTAGGTTTCTTAAAGAAATACTAAAAAATTATCTATGGTACAATTTTTATTACTTAAAATTTCGTATAATTTATAAATGTAATTTCAGCTTTAACAAAGTGACTTATAATTGCAATAGCTAATAATAATTGAATAAAAAAATACAATTTAGAATACACTTTTCTGACATGTTGCTCTATTTTAGGTCAACAACTTTTAAAATTTTTTTAACTTCATTAAAATTTTTAAAAGAATAATTCCAACATTACATTAAATTATTAATCAACGTTTTTATTTCATTGTGGCCGAAATCATTAATATCCTTAATAAATTTGAAAGGTGGTATAAAGAAATTATCAAACATTTGCTATATAAGTATTGTAAAATATATTTTTTGGGTATAAAATTTCATAAACTAAGTTGAAGATATTTATAAATTAAAGCTCTTCATTTTGCTAGATAGGCAAATACTACAAATATTCGATTTGTACTAAGAAAATTAAATAGTTTTTCTTCACAAAATGCCTATTTAATAAAATTTCAAAGATTAGCCAAAAAAAATCGCCACTTGTTTATAAATCGCCAAAAAATTCGCCTTGTGGCCAAAAGCAATTTAAAATCGCCTCGTTTGGCGAAAAATTGCCACATCAGCCCTGCTATCATATATTGTACAAGATATTTTTTATTAACTAATCCCTTTACTAGTAGTTAATCAATATTTTATATTTCTTGTAAATATCTCACCAAATATTGTCTACTTATATAAACTAAATGAGAATTGTAATAAAGTTGGAAAACAAACGTTAAAAACAAATATATTAAAAAACAAACAAGTTATGCATTTTTCAACCATATTTCTAACATTGTTTTGGGAGTATTAATGTGGTTTGAAAACGAAATATGGTTTAAGAACAAAGAAAAAAGATTGATAATATTTGATGGTTGTAGAAATAATGCTTTTTATATTAATAAAATTTTGTTTCTGGTAGAAATATTAAAAAGCATAAAATTTTTGTAGTCCACTATATTAAAATCTTGATTGAATATAATCATTGAATGATAAAACTGAAACAAAAACATTGTTATCATGAACACAGTATTATTAAAATTAATGAATATTAACAATGAGAATATAATATTGTTGTAGTGATAATGCCGTAACCAAGTTTTTTCTCTGTGTGTAGGTTTTCAGGAGAGCGAAAAAACTGTTTTATTTTGTAATTTGGCAAATTTTTTTTGTAACTTATACGATTAGTTGGAACCTAAGTACAATTACTATAGATATTACATAAACAAAATAGGGATTATTAGATACAAGAGAGCAAAACTTTGCTTTTTTGATAAAGTTTCCAAGAATTAACTTACTCAATGTGGATTCTAAAGAATTAATTAATTTTTTCTTTCAACTGTTAACTTTTCTCTAATGATGCCCTTAACATTAATAAGCGTAAAGCAGCGGAAATGAGTTAAGGATATTATAAGGATAACGTAATCAGCTGAAATGTAAATTGTTTCATAAAAGCCGACTGATGTATGGCGGTTTTCTTATTAAAGTTACTAATATATAAATTAGAAAGATTATAATCTAAAAATTTATTCATTTTTTTTAGTTAATAAATACGCTGTGCTAGTCGCAAATTTTAACAAGCTGGACACCCCACTGAAAAAGCTAATTTTAGTACGCTGAATTCAATGATGGCAACCGTTTTTTTTAGGTTAGTGCTCATATTTGCGATATTTGGGTTCAAACTTTATTGCGGAAGTATCACAAGTAATAGAAAATTAGAAATAAAATGAAAATTATTTATGTAATTTAAACAACAAAATCGATTGAATGTGATGTATTTATATTTTAGTTTTAACAGTTGCTTACTTACGGAATTGTGTTAGATATTTTGTTGGTTTAAACTTTTGCATTTTAATGTTTAAAATATATTTGATAATAATATATTTAAATTTAAGAACTAAATTATTTAATTTAAGTAAAAAAACTTAATTTTCCTAACCCATCTTTTAGCTTTTCAAAGTTAAATATCTAAAAATGAGCGCAAAGTTAGTTTTACCCAATGGGTACCCGCCCATCATGTTAAAAAATAAAATAAGTCTCATTTTCGAACAAAGTGATATTAATTAAAAATTAATAAGTGATTTAAATTTTCATAAAGTGTATGGAAATCTTTATGCACATATTTTTTTAAGAATGAAACAAAACCAAAATTTAGTTCCCCTATTTTGGGTTTTTCTTCCTACCAAGATACAATTTTACTTTGAGGAGTTTTTTTTTTTTTTTTTGTTTCTTTATTCTTGAGGTAATAGTAGGGTGACGAAACCAGAACATTACTACATTTTCTTTATATAAAATTCCCCAAAATAATACTATTCAAAGTACGTTCTCCAGAACTTTTACCAGGTCTTATTACCGTGTTTGTTGTGGTTGATCTTTTTTGTTGTAATTAGCATGGAAACCACAAATATGTAATTGTATTTTTTTTCTTTACGTTGAATGAAGCCATCGACAATATATTTATTCTTTTCAGAACAAATAAGGCACTTTGGCATTGATTTGTAAGTGCATATTTTTACATATAGTGATTTTTTAGAGCACATTTATAGCATATTTTATTATTTTTAGAACATATTTAACCCTTTTAGAGCATATTTTGACATTCTTAAGATAATTTTTTTTTATAACTCATGGGAAGTTTTTCAAATTTGATTTGTGTGTATATGTGGTATTTAATATTAATTTTAATGGATACCGCTAAAATTCGTTAAAAATTTCTTAGGAGCTAGATTTGTAGAAACAGATTAATTGATCTTTATTAAAATCATTTTTAAAATATGATATAGAGGACGCATTAGCCTTTCAATTTGTTCGAATAATATCAGTTAATATTGTAAAAACAATTTATTTTCTTAATGAAAGCTGTACACATGTGTAAATTTACGTATGAATATTTTTGATAATATTTAAACTAATTAGATGGGAGAGCAAATGAAAGATTAGTAAAGTTTTTATGCGATAAATTAGAATTAAAAATAAGATTTTTAACACAGTTAACAGATACATTTAAGTTTTATGTTATTTTATATCGTTAAAATAAAACATTTTTTAATGAAAAAATATTTTTTGTTTAAAAATAATAAACATTTTTTGTTTTTTAATATTTAATATTTTCTCTCTTATCATTTTTTTTTTTTAATTTTAAAAACGTTAAATTTTTGGACCAGAAAGGACCATGAGTCTGTAGTGAATTTCATTGAAATCGGATATGTCAAATCTGGAAATGGATGTTTTCTGTCCGTTTTGATATGGAATAACCCTTTTATAAAATCTGTAAATACCTTGTTTTAGTTTAACTAGTTTGAAAATTTATTAACTAGTTTGAAACTTTTTTATGAATGTTTTTATATTCTATTAAAATTTTGAAAAAAAAAATTAAAGGAAACTCATTTTGTTGCTAACTTTCAAACCAATCAAGATATATTAAAACGGTTTGGTGGGTACATGTAAGACCAATAAAAGTTCAAAATGATGTGTAGCGACGATTTTCACATTTATAATTAAATAAATAATTATACCACAAGCAAAAACACGAGTCTATACTAGAGAGATTGTTATAAAGAGAAATGTAAAATTTTTGCCTGAAACGTTGTAAAAAGTACCAACAAAAATCAAAATCGCGTTTTTTCTCAAGCAGCGTCAAGACAAAATTTTGTTTTAAACCTGCAATAATACTAACAAATTTAGTCTACAATATGCAAATGTTTATCATGATATAAATTTGTCGTTTGATTTGATAAAAATTTCTATAGTATTGACTCGACGAAAGCATACATATATTTTTTGACTCTTTGATTTCCTGGGATGGGGACTTCCCGGGATCACGGATTAGAAACTATAATTATCACTACTCCCATTAGTTGAACAACTGAAATACAAATATCATATGAATTAGCGGATTTAAAACATAATTGTAAAAGTACTGAGAAAAGGAAATTTTGAACAATTGCTTAATCTGCTGATTAATCAACTCGAATGAAAACAGATATGTCGTGTTGTATGTCATGAAAGAGTTTTGTGGATATCGACATAATATTAAGCAATTAAAAAAATGTACCTAAAATTATGAAACAGGATGTTTCACGGTCACTTATGTTGTTGATATTTTTTGTCTTTATAAATAAAACGATAGTTAAATAAATAATTCCGTAGTTCGTGTATTTTCCAGATTCGAAGCATCTTCCAGGCATGAGTCGTGTTAATCTAAGGATCATTGTTGGCATGATTACTGGTCACCCCGCAATAGGGAATATGACAAATAAGTGGGTCAATGGCACGTCAGACTTTTGCAGGACGTACGATGATGTGGAGGAGCTAGAGACAGCGGAGCATATACTTTGTCACTGTGTAGGGCTTCAGCGAAGTAGACTGAGGTGTTTGGGAGCCATATTATGCACGAACTAGAGGAGGTTACGGGTGAAGAACTCGGTAACGTTATAGGGTTCGTAATGGGAATAAAGTGGCTTAGAGGTAGTCAAGATTGATTTGGTGGGTCTTAGGTTTCACACCTTTCTAATTTTTCATATTTTTAGCTATCTTTCTTTTCAATCTTTTGCTATATTCTACTAGGATTTTTCTCTTTCTTCATTTATCATATTTTTCTATTATCTATAAAGGAATCACAATGGACCGAGGTCTATGGGTGGAGGCGTGAAGACGCCGCCCTTCTTAACCTAACCTAACCTATAAATAACACGAAGCAGAATGACTCTATAAAAAATCGCCTAAAAAATTCCCATACAAATTTACATTTCATATGAAAAATTACCCAATGATTTTTCGTCATTTTTGAACTGTACCTCCTTTTTGGTTAAACATTTCCAAATTTTTGGATGATTTTTCACATTAATAAGATCTTTTAAAATTATTTTCATAAATATTTTCTATTGTTGATGAAGTATATTAAAAAATAATTATAATAATCGTTTTAGTAACTCTACAAAATTTGTTAAAGCACTTTTAAATTGAAGAATGAAGCGCCGTAGGCGAAATTTTTTATTATATATAAATAATCTCGAATAAATACACAAAAATGCATAAATGAATGATAATATAATAAAATAAGAATTTTTTTTAATTCAAAAAATTTAATATTTTAAAATGCTGAATTTTGTATAAAAAACAAAACGTACAGTAAGGTGGTCCAATATTTCATGAAAAAAAAACAAAGAGTATCGCACATTTAAACGTACCCAAAATTATGAAAGGGAACATCTTGACAAAATTTCAACTTCCTGCGATGATTGGAACACGGCCAGAACAAATGATGTAGCCAGAACAAATCTTCAAAAATGTGTGCTCTCTAATATTAATATTAATATATATATATATATATATATATATATATATATATCAAACGGTAGTTAATGAAAAAAATTATTATATTTTTTTTCCTACATAATTTTTTATGAGTTTCTTTTACTAAAATCCTTCCTATTAACTATTTTTAAAAAATTAAAAAATACGAGTATATATACTATATATATATATATATATATATATATATATATATATATTTAGCGAAAATTAGTTTTATAAGTTTAAAATAACGATTTGGGATTCAAGTTATTAATGTCTGTTTATTTAAATTTAAATGAAGTTTCTTAATTTTGATTTATCTTAATTATCTAAGAGAGTTCTACTAACTTTGTCCCAGCTGACCAAAAATTATGATATCGTCTCTAAACATTTCGCAAACATTTCTCTGATAAAACATTCGAGAACGACTGTCGATCTGATCTGAATATGAGCTGCTTGATCTCATCCATCGCTCATTTTGTGGCAGCAAATCTCTCGTTCTCGAAAGTTCGTTTATCGTATTAATAGTGAACTTTTAGCGATATCAGTAGCGAAGTATAAAAATATTCGTAAATGATTCGTTTTCATTATCAAAAAATGTTTAAAATTATTCGAAATTATTTGTTTCATTTTAATTTTGTTCTCAGTTTAAAATTAATTGATGAAATGTTTTATGTTATGTTTTATTTCCTATTTAACACAATATCTTAAATATTAAAAAAATTTATAATTCATTAATTTCAAAAATTATAATTCATTTAGATTCTCTTTATTTAAGTTTCTTGCATGTACAAGTAAGAAAATACGTTGTTTTTATTTAAATGAGAAATCTTCACGAAATTAAAAATAATTGATAATTTCTCGAAACATTTAGTTTCGATATTTTATTCAGAAGAGTTGAATATTCGATATCGACATTTTTTAAATTCTAAAATTCTACCTAAAATGCTTTGTTAGCGAACATTCGCTAATATAAAGACTCAGGTCAAGCGGGCAATGATAAGGAAAGCTTTTTGTTTACTTGCTTATGTATTAGTGAGAAACTTGTATTATCTTAGCGCTTTGCAGAACTAAGAACTACCACTAGTTGTTCTTCAACCCACTCGCAATGTCTTTAACTTGCGAATTTAATATGGGGATGTCATTGGAGAAAACCAATTGGCACCATTTGCATAACTATTCTTTTATTTATTTTTTATGCTTAAAAATTAAGCAATTAAGTAAAAATTTTGAATCGTTCCCTTAAAGAAAAAGTACATAAAGCATAAAACACTTTTCAAACCAAAATTTTTTTTAAATGAAACATATTTTACGACTATTTCATTTATGAAATTGATGCTACGGCCTTATGTTTTTTAGGTGACGGTATACTATACTAAAAGAAGAAAAAAAAAAAAAGAAATACTAAGATTTTATTTTTTATACGTTCGAAAGAGAGAGAATTGTATTTGAGAATTGATTCTTTTTTATAAATGCGAATTGTTGATGTTAACCGCCAACCAGACTCGAACTAAACCATAGAATATTAACATAGGGACTAATCTCTAGGTTGACAATTGAAAAAAAAATGTTTTTTTTTTTTAGAAAAAAAATGTACTTTTATTTTTTTTACAACAAAATATGTTTGATTAAACGTATTTTGTTATTGCACTAGTTAGGTTTTTGACAATTAGTTTCTTCTCTTTTTACTCTTTGCTCTAAACCTCCTGCTTTATAGTCAAACGTTATAACCCCTAGACATACTTGCCATACATTTGTTACAAAATCGTCAAATCGACTATTTGAAATCGTCAAAAAATCGTCGAAATCAAAATTAGGTTTTCTATATGTTAATAAACGTTTTCTACGTTTTTTATGAAAAATTTGTTTTATTTATAATTAAATTTAAAATTAAAAAGAAGTGAATAAAAATTACATTAATTTAATATTATGAAAGTCAAGTAGTATTTATTAACTCTATCAACTTTCAAACAAAAAATAAGTTATTTACCTTATCTCTTGAAAAGTTATAAAAAAAAAACACATAGGCCTTTTTGTGAGCCCGTCGACGATATAAGAAAATTTAATTTTAAATGAATTCATCAAAAATGGCTTTGGATACTTAGTCGGTCCGAGTATAAGAGGAGGAGAGGTAAAGACGTGATACTTGGTTGTGATGCACAGCATAGCCAATGGTGGAGCAGGACATTAATAACAGAGGTGAGTCAGTATATGATTTTACAACTGTGAACAATCTTTTGATATGTAATAAAGGAGATACCAACATTTGGAACTAGGGATGGGGAAACGATTATAGATATCACACTGTCTAATAACCATGGTGGTCTGGACGGTTGCAATGGACTTTTCTTTTTCAGACCACAGCGGGATATCCTTTAGACTTAATTACGCAGGACCTAAAAAGTAGCCGTATAGAATAGTAGTAGAACCAATTGGGAAACCTTTAGGAGTAGTGCAAAAATTCATGAGGATCTGCAGGGAGAGCTTTGAACTGTCGTGTTCTAATATTTTTGCGGGCAAGAGAAAACAAGCAAAATGGTGGACCAAGCACCTAAGAGATCAAAGGTTGACAGCTAGAAAGATGTTTAACAGGGCAAAACTCACAGGAGAGAATTTAGATTGGGACAGCTATAAGGAGTCTTTCAGGAAGTACAAAGGGGATCTAAAAAGTGTAAAAAGGACCTCATGGGTATCCATTTGTGAGTCCAGACGAATTCTATCCAATGATCCTAGTGTTCTCGGATATATTCAGAAAACAGATGGCTCATGGACGGAATCCTGTTTATAGACACACTTTCCTGGATGCATGGATATAGGAAATGGGGAATTACCATCTATTGTGGATATAGATAGCGAAATGAGGATTATTAGCAGCGAGGAAATATATGATGTCGTCACAATGGAGAAGGTAGTATGGGCGATAAATATGTTCGACCCATATGAATCAACGGGTCCGGACGGGATCTTTTAGGCTATACTTCAGAACGTCTCAGACGATATAACTTTATTTCTAATAGAGTTTTTCAGGAATTGCCATCTAAGGAGGTATATACCAATGAAGAGGGTAGTTTTTATACCCAAATCCGATAAGGTGAGCCACGCGGCACCTAAATATCTTATGCCGATCAGTCTGTCGTCTTTTCTAGGTAAATCTGTTGAGAGCGTGCTTCACGATGTAGTCGGATTTATAGGAAAGGGCTTACTCAATATAGAGTCTACGTTAGCCGTTCCTATTTTATTTTAATTGGTAATATTTATATACCAACTAATATACTAAAATACACAAAAAGTGCTGAAAATATTTTTGAATCTCCTTTTAGAAAAATCATTAATTTTATGACAAAAATCGTCAACAGGCCATTTTTAGAACCAAATCGTCAACTAGGCCACTAATCATCCTTATTCTACATAGACAAGGGTTCTCTGCTTCGCGAACCCCTTTAGACATTGTAATGGAGGGGCGACCCACTACAACTTTTAGTAGTTTAAAAATTTGATAAACTGTTATATAAAAATAAAATAATTTAAAAGTAATATTAATAATTGTGACATTGCTTTTGTTTCATGAGATCTTTAATATTGAGAGACTTTTTCGAATAATGCTGCATATCATTCTCTGCGTCCACAAAAGATCGATTCTTTCTTTTGATGGACAAAGGCGCAAAAAAGATAGTTTCACATAAAAATGTATGTTGATGAAAATTGTTGTAATAGTTTTAGGGCTGTGCAGCCAACAAGCGGATAAACTTTGACATTTCAACTAAATTGCTTTGAAATCTGTTGATTCAAAATTAAATTTAACACATGAGTTATATTTCAACTCTTTTTGATATTCACATTGAAAGAATTTTTCGTCTTTAATATTTAATATATTTACAAAACACAAAAGTAGGGTTTCATGTGAAAAATCGATAGTTTCATCAAAATAATTAATTGTTTTCCCTGCAACATAAGAAAGTTTTCTTTATATTGTTTTATTGAGCAGAATAACTTTCTTATTTGGTCCTTCAGTTTTTTTTTCACGGTTGGTTGACTAGTTGATTCTTAAAATAACTCATTTTAGAAAAATCTTTATTTTTATACTTAATTTGAGAATTTTTTTTGTATAAAGATGTCTTTCCATTTTTAAATAGTTTCAGGCTTTCATTGGAATTTTTATTAAAAAGTCTAATTAAAATTTGCATTAAAAAATTGTGTATTCAAGAATATTTTTCAGGATCTCTCTGCGAACTCCACGAATATCCTTACGGACCCCTTGAGGGTCGCGGGCTCCCATTTGAGAACCGTTGCTCTAAGAAATGTCGACGTCGATATTGTATTTAAACAACTCTTACTTTGTCGTCGGCAAATTTGGTAACGACTAGAAGAAGAAGAATAAAAGAATAACGTATAAAAAATTGACAAAAATAAATAAAATTTGTTTAAGAAAGGTAAGATATTTTTAATTATATCTAGAAAAAGTAAATAAAATTTAATTAAAAATATATATACAATCAACTTACTGTTGCAATCTCTTGAACTTAAAATCTAAGTGTTACTACAAATAAGTTTTAAGTTTTTTTTTTATTTTTTTAGGCTGATACTATCCGAAATTAGCTTTTTAAGTTGATAATGCTTGCAGCACATGTTTGAAACTCTTTTGTTGCCTGGTATTAGAATTCCGTCGGAAACTTTTTGCCATACTAAATTTTGTTGCTTTTACCCATTACTTCATTCACAATCTTAAATAAAAAACATTTTTTTTAATTTAATCAAGTCTGATAGAGAATACCACATTAGCGTCTCTAAGTGATGTTGATATCGACACAAGTGATGTTGACTCAAAAACGACATTGACATCGAGACGAAAAGTAGTCTAATCTATATATATAAAAGAAAGTGATGTTAGTTACTATTGTTATAACTCAAGAACGACTAGACCGATTTTGATGATTCTCACCAATTCGGACCGGTCACCGGCCAGAAAAGGATAATACGAAAAAAAAAAATTCGCGAAAAATCCGCGATAAAAAAAAACTCTTTTTTGTCATAATTTCTTTGCCTTAATAATCATTAAAAATATTTTTTTAATACAAATTATAACAATTACTGTTTCTGTTTCTATCGAAACGCTTACTTTTTTGTGCAATTTGTTTTCTGGTGGTGGTGTAGAATTCTATTTCCAAACGGTAAGTTCCAAGTAAAGCTCATCATTTAGTGAGGTTGTGATATTTAAAACCATTTGTTGTATTTTTGGCATTCGTTATTAAGTGTTATTCACAATGCCGCGACCCCGGAGATCTAATATTTCGCGTCGAACACGTAATGCAAGTACTTATCGTAATATCGTCAATCAATTGAATATATATGAACGAGAAATCGCACGAGAACAACCCCGTATTAGTTTGGCCCGACTTCGTACATCACAAACGCAGGAAGAAAGGCAGGCGAGAAAAGAAACGGCTCGGTTAGCAATGAGAAATCGTCGAGCAAATGTAGCAATTCAACAACTTTAAAATTTTTAATCAACGCATAAGAAGAATTGCTTCAAGTTCTGATTTGAATCAAGCAGCGTTCCATTACAACTGCAATTTCGACTACAGCTCTCATCATTCCGTTCAAAAAAAAGACATTGTCTATCCGCTAACCTTAAGATGAGGTAATAAATAAATATAAATTCAAATTTGCCTTAAATACATGCGTATGTTTTTTGATTGAGCCCACATCTACATCATATTTAAATTCTTCTGTAAAAAACACTTTATAATAGGTATTCCTTAGATTTTTATTTAAAGGTCGTAAATTTCGTTAAAATATCAATTTAAATCGTTCAGTAATACAACACTAATGTTTGCTTAGGGCCAGCAACGCGGCTCGGGTCAGCTAGTTGTTAATAAAAGATTCAAGTGAATTTCTAGACTTGAATTTAGCAATTATTTGCCTATCGGCCATATATATGTAAGAAAGGAAAAATGGCTATTTAAAAGGAAAACCTGCAAGTGGAATAGCAATAAGTCAACAGTTCACGACATAATAAAAATATATATAAGGTCAAGAAATAAGTAATACACGCAGTAGACTACCAAACAAATACCTTAACTCCAGAGATTGAATCATTTATTCTCCGTGATATTCGTCGTAATATATTTATCTTTGTTCCTAAACTTCTCACAATAGTAACTATAATTTTTATTTCATTTGTACGGAATCCCTACGAAGAGTGCCATAGAATCACAACTTCCATGATCGAATGCTTCGAAAAAGCCGCACAATAAATCGATTCCCATAATTTCCACCGGCTTAAGGTGATTTACATAAAAATTCTCATATTTCTCAACTGCATGTAACAAATAAAAACAAAAATTAATAATAATTTCATTTTTTAATCTATTTTTTCATTAAATTATTTTGATTTGTTTTATTTTAAATAAAATTATTCATTATTATGTAAATGTAATGTTGTTTTTTTTGTTTGTTTTTTTTTTTATAAACGTTAAGATGGCAAATTCTCTTAAAAAAATATCATTACGTAAAAAATATGTTGTGTTGTTGTTGTTGTGTAAATACAATATAAATAATAATTATAATAATATTAAATTTTTATATGTCTATATATTTTGTTTGTCACAAATTAAATATTTTTTTCTTATTTTTTTTTTTATTTTGTAATGTTAAATAATCAGAATAAGTAGTACATAATTATAATTATAATAATAATTTAATAATATAAGAATAATAATAGTAATTGTAAGCTTCACACCTATAGTATGTTTTTTTTATGACATTATTATTTATCATTATCGTCATCATATAAATCCTTAATTTTTAATATTTATTTTGTTTTGTTTCTTGTTTTTTCAGAATTTATTTTTAAATGTATTTGTTTTGTACAGACTTAAAGATAATTTTAATATTGTTTTTGTTTTTGCTGCTACTATTGTTTAAATTAATATCTCGTAGTATTTATTATTTTGTTAAAGTTTTTAACTCGCCTACAAACCAGATCTATAAACAGTGGATAAAATGTTTTTCTTTGTTTTTGCTCACAAAATTATTTCTTCCATTTTTTCTTAATAATGTGACGATTTAAATTTAATCAAATTAAGATATAATACACAAATGATTAAATCGTGGATTAAAATCTTTGACTGAACTTTAGAGGTTTTGGTTAGATAAAGGTTAGGTAAGGTGATGATGTGATTTAGACGCATTTTAGGTGTTTAATATGTTATATTCGATAATGATTATGAGTTGGTGTAATATATTTGAAGATTAATTTATTGTATATATGGTTTTTTGTTGTAATTAAAATTTATTATATTTCTTGTTGTATATATTTTGCTTAAAAAATATTGTAGTCAGATTTAGTCCTATAGTAATTAAAAATATATATTTTACAATTACTACCAATTTAAATAAAGAAAATAAACATTTCCAAATTTAACAATACAAAATTAAATAAAATTTAATTAAAATAAAATTTAATAATGATATTTGATTTTGATTTTAAGAGAATTATGCAAAACATAAATCAACTGTTATTTAAAAAATATATGTATAAAGAAAAATTAACGTAAACAAATTAAAAATCACACTTTCTTGTATTTATTGCAGGCAGTCCTTAAGTTAACACTTTAAATCATTATTTCATTATTGTTAAATTAATAATAAAGAATACTCAACTGCTTCGAAATTAATTTATTACAATTATAACAATAACTAAAGAAAGAAAATACTAATAATAAATATATTCTTAATTCTTTTTTTGATTATAAAAAATGGCGTATAATAAAAAATATAGATTTTTAACTAAACATCAATAAATTTGATTTCGTTTTATTCGTTGATAAAAAAAATTGTCGTTTTTTTCTTATTTTTAATAATATAAAAAATACATAAATATGTTACATTTTTGATTTACTATCCACTAACTAAATACATTTCTTTATATATTAATATATATATATATATATATATATATATATATATACAAGAATAGTGTTTTTTTTTAATACATTTCTTTATATATTAATATATATATATATATATATATATATATATATATATATATATATATATATATATATATATATATATATATATATATACAAGAATAGTGTTTTTTTAATGAATTTGGAAAAAAATCAATAAATTCTCTATGAGAAATATTTGTAAAGCATTATAGAAAACGAATATATTAATATTAACAGAAACAATGAAATGTCGAGAAAAATTTGTAATATATACTATCAAAACATAGTAGTCCCGAAAACTTTATTATCAAATCTATTATCATTTTCTTATGAGAAAAAACAGAAATAAATATATTCAGCCTCAATGATTTTCATGTATGGTATGACCTGTCACCTTAGAAAAGTCATTATTTTGAAATATTTTTAGAACTAAAAAGTATTATTTATTTTTAACCTTTATGTGGAGTATAAACTTACGTAGACGGTCGGTTGATTACATTTGTAGTCATCCATGCATTTCTATGGAAATGAGTGTAAAGATGTATAAAATATTTCAAAAATGAATAGTTAACACAAAATTCCATCTGGTTGGTATATATACAATATTTCGTACAGATATAATGGAGGATTATCTGAATGTCAACTTTTAAGACGGACTTCATGGACTCCCCAGGGACGGGACTATGTTGTCTCAAAGACTGACACCTCTGAAATAAATTTTTATCAAACTCTTACTGAATTTTTATTTTTAATGCGATTTTAATTTTTTTCCCACATTAAATGTAAATGTGAACTCAGTCATTAAAAATAATAAAGTGTATAAGAAACTTAAAATGGGATGAAGGGAATCCTACAATTCCTGAATAAAGTAGCAAAAATCCCAAATTGGAGATATTTCTAATCTTTACCCTAAAAGTCCACATTTGTCCTAGGCTTGAAAAAAAAACAACTGTAAGAATAGATTTAAAATATATTAGGATTTCCTAAAAGGCCTACTTTTTGCCAATCGCAGCTTTCGAATTTTAGAACAATTACGATAAATTCAAAATTTGTATGTAAAATTTGTCAAATTTTGAATTTTTATAGGAAGATCTTGTGTTTTACTTTCTGATTTTCTCCAAAATGAAACCGTTAATAAAATTATTATGAGTTCCTTTAGTAACTTTCTATTTATAAGAAAAAAGTGAACACACTTCTTCGGAAAAATAAATTTATAAAATCAAAATTTTTTAATTTCCTAATTTAAGTCGATCATTTTGGAATGCTAAGTTTGTTACGATTGAAAATTTTGTCCGATATTTTGCAAAATCAAACCAAAGTTTTTTAAAAAATCTTAGTTTTTGCATATAATAAGCCTCTAAAAATAGTTGTTTCTAACTTTGAGGCCCCATTACTCTACTTCTGAGAGGGGTATAGGTTCCGCGTTCAAAACTTTAACTCGCATACTCCTCTGTTATGCTTTTGTAAAATTTTGTGTTAATTGGTCTAATCAGTTTGAAATTATTGATTAATTTATATATTTATAGTAAAGAAATAAACAAATTTATGAAATTTCATATATTTTATATTTTAACTACATTTGTAGTAAAATTGACTAAGAGATGGTCAATTTAAAAAGTGTGGTCTGGGGATCCTACATGAAACTTTTTATACACTGTTTATACACATTTAAAGCTGTTTAGTATCGAGCATATAAAGATTAAAATATAACACCCAATAAACATCGATTCAAACCTAAGAACATTTTTGGAAAATTTCCTTTAAAAAATAGCATATTTCTCAATTTGTATTCGAAGCTACAAAACACGTGTTATGAAATAAACAAGAAAATTAAAAAAAAATCCTATAAAATTATGTTTGGCTTTTATAAAATTTTCATGTGATTATACAGTATAAAGTTAAGTTTTTATTCAGTTAATTTTATATTTTTTCCATTGTTAATAAGAAAATATTCAAATGTTTTTCAGATTTAAAAAAACTTAAAATTTTTTTTCATACTGTCTCTCAAAAAATGAAATATTATACATTATATTAAAGAAAATATTTGTACGCAATTGAGCCGCAATAAAATAGACAAAAACAGCTTTTATGATCCATGAAATATGATGAACAATATGCTTAAAATGATGATGCAAAATTTCTTTTTCAGGTTATGTAAAAAGTATATCAATCTATTGTTTATGCATATATAATTTCAGTTTTAAAAATAGGTTAGAAAAAATATTTTTCATGTTTAATTCAAGTATATTTTAAAAATTTTTAAAAAACGTTTTGAAAATATTTGAAGAATATTTGTTTGTTAAAGAAACATCCACCTCAGTTTTAAATTATGAAAGCGTTTGAAAAATAGAATTGTTATATTAGAACCTTTTTACTGGAAAAAGGTGAAAGTAAAGGAAATTCAAGCCTATTCTCACAGCTGGTACTTTGAAATAGTTTTCAAATGAATAAGTATTCATTTTTAAAGGTTGTTGCTTCCTTGGAAGTTTTTAATTCCAAATGTCGTGAAAAATACACATTTAAATATATTTAAAAGTTATTGTTATATTTTGGGGACGACATTAATTTTTTAAAATTCTCTAATTTTCTGATTTTTAAAATTTTTGCAAAGAATTTCGAAGTTTAATATAACATTTTGATTCACCGTTTTACAGGCGACCACATACATTAGAATAATTCGTGAACAAACAATTTTAGTTGATTTATATGTATAGTTCTATTTTTAGTGTAAGTTTTTGCTATATCAATTACCTTATTGCACCAAGGATTTATGGGTCGACAACCTATTTTTAGTAGCGATTACATATTTAATCTTGGAGCGAAATGCGTTCATGATTAAATCGTAAAAAGTAGCGAACTAATGTAACAAAAGAATAACCTCAGAAATCGAACAATATTGTTTATTGTTAAGTTAATTAAATTATCAGAAAATTTTTATTTTTTTTTTTTATTTATATTTTATACCATTAATTAATCAAAGTGTCATAATATTTTTAAAAATAATAAGCCTACAAGAAAAATTTTAAAAGCCATCCTTAATAGAAAAACAACTTAATTAATACAATACCTTGTTCATTTTGTAAATTTAAGAAAATTGGTGCACACTTTCGTTATTTCAGTAAATAATTTAAGAGCTAAACTACGAAATAACTTAATGTTTCTAAACAAATGAAAAAAAAAAAAAAAATGTAAATTTAATGTCGAATTTTGCTTACAATTTGCAATAAGCTCGGTATGAAAAATACTAACTTTTTAAACATGTTTCTCTGGTGTATATCTTTTAAATTGTGTTCTGTTTAAATCAAACGCTTAAAAATTTTTTAAACGTAATTCTCTCAAAATATCAAATTCAATATAAAATGTGAAAAAAAAAACTAAAAGAAAAGAAATTTTTTAAACAACATTTTGTGAAAACGAAAATATGAAAATTCAATTAAATACATATATTAAAGAATATTATCAGTCATGTTGAAATGATAAACAAATGTATTTAGTTTTATTACCTAATTTGCATTATTTTTCGTTATGAATTTTGTAAGCTTAACTATCGTATTAATAAAGTTTTTAAGTTGGTTTTATAGTTTTGTTGTTGTTGATGAGTTATTGGTTTTGAATCTCGTTTAGTTACATGTAGATGATGTATAAAAACTTATAACTTACACTATTATTAATCGGATGGTTTAACGAGACCCATCACTTTGCCCTCAAATAAGGGAAGGATATCGTTGTCATTAACAATTTCTTCTTGAATCACTGGGCTGTCAGGATCTTCACAGTGTGTTTTAAAGAAAAACCTAAAAAATAAAATGGATATATTTTTTATGTTTATTTGATATTGCTAAAAATAAGTTTTACCTAAAATGACCCTTTTTGGGTAAATAGTCCTTAAATTGCTTTAATGTGGGTTGGGTACCGGGTATTTTAGTTCTATAGGGATATTCTTCATCACAAAATGAAAAAACAACTGTAGTCGTCTCTTGGGGTTTAGCGGGTAATGGAGGCGGGAGCGATTGATGGTGTAGACTACTACTGCCACTGCTGCTGTTACTAAATGAGGCTGATGGTTGTTGCTGTTGCATTGGTGGCAGCATATGTTGTTGGGTATATCGACGAGACCGTCGAGTCTCATCTTCCAGTCTTCTTTTTGTCTCTTCTAATTTTGAGGCTGTACTCGTGCCAGAACGTGAACTGTAATTTAATTTATTATCCCACAAAAATTTTGTTAATTATTGTTTCTAAAAAGAACAATTATTTCGGTTTACCTATTGTCTTTGTACTTCATTAGAGTATCAGCTGAGAATAGGCTTATGCCACTATCTGTATTCATGGAAGGCCATTTATTTGTTAGCTTCCTGGCTGAGGAACTATGATCTGGCATTGATTTTGAGTGTTTCATTGAATGACCACCTTAAAAAATTTAATGTATGCAATAAGATTGTGTATTTGTTCGTAGAAAAACAAAACAACTTACTCATACTCATGGCACCATCACTTAGCATGCCTGAGTCATGCGTTATGGTACGCCTTCTGGATGGTAAAGGTGGGCAGGGTGACATTGTACCAGGAGAACGATGTGGTGTTTGATCATTCCAAACGCGGGAAACATGCTGATCAAGTATATCCTGATCATTGTCTTCATCGATAGCAAATTTTTCACGTATGGCTTGTGCAAACGCACGATCACTGGCAATTCTTTCATTTGTCGGCAAAGATTCCTCAGGGAAATGCTATACACAATTTATATTTATAATATTATAAAGTACAAATAAACCAATTAATAAATACCTCTAAACGGGCTCTTTCTTCGAGGTCTTGTTTACGTTTAACCTCCTCTAGTTTCGGTATTAGTAACGCTATTAGTTCATTCTCTTTTAAGGGACGATGTTCGTTTGAATGAAGACGCTGAGTGCGAGGTATTACCTTTAAATTATACAAAAACATTTAGTAAAATAAAAAATCATAACATCGCCATTCTCTACTACAAACCTGAAAGGAATTTGTTTCCTTATTAGCCAAGGCACTCTGTCGTATAGCTTTAGTTTCAGTAGAGCTATGTCTTCGTTGAATATATGGGCGTCCATCCCTAAAATATAGAATAATAAATACATATGTATGTATATTCATCCATAATTGTTTACTTAATGTTTTGCAAATAATTTTTAATGAAGAAACAGTAAACTTATAAATTTTGAGTCAATTTTTTTACTGAACCTTTAACACGAATATTTATTTGCAGTAGTTATTTTAAGGATTTTCAAACACCACCCTAATTTTCTAATTAATTTTTTCAAATATCATAATTTCAGAATTTTGTACAATTTGTTGTTATTTTATATTTTAAAAACTCTTTAAACCCATATAAGTTCTTTAGGCATGTTAATTTATCTACATTTTAACTACGGTTAGGTCTTTGCCAAAATTATATCTTAACTGAACTAATCTTGGTTAGAAAATATAAAATATTGGTTGGCATTTCACATCTAAGAAAAAAATTCTGCTATAACGGAACTATCATTAATTATTATACTAGATGCATTCCCACGACAATTGGATCTGCGCTTCGGAACGACCTGTATCACACTCGTGCAAATATTGTTAATCAAGCGACAGCTGTACCAACCGGAAGTTTTTTCCACAGGGAAGATTTTTCCACAGCAGTCGAAATGTTACAACGACTTCCAATCAGTTATGTTTTTATTTTTGATTTTTTCGATATATTTGTAATAAACATTTATATTTTAATCATCATTTGACAAGAAATTTTAAAAATGTAGCAATAATTTTTCTAGTTTTCTAAACTCGACGTTTAAAATATCCAACAAACTAAAAAGATTAACATCAAATGTGACTTCAAATTGAAAACGTATTTAAAATACGCTTAAAATACTAATAATACCAAATATAATAGTATTTTTTTATTTTACAATTACGCTATTTGAAATTAACTCAAAATATTACTCACTGCAAAGTTACTTCATATTAAAAGCATTTTTGGTTGTTATTTACTTACATAGAACAGCTTGAAAGAGACATTGTATCAGAATCAGTTCTACCACCCGAACTGACACTGGCCCTTTCAGAATCTACACGGGAATTCGGTACATAGGAGGTATTTGTTTTCCCTGTATACACATAACCATGAGCACTACACTCACATGCATTGAATTGTGTGCAATTGATTTTTTTTTGGTTTGATTATTTTTAACATTTGTATAATTAATAACAATTTGTTTGACAGAAATAAGACGGGATTCATTCATTCCATGCATAAAATTTTTACATAATTTAAAGAAATTAAAATAAAATTTATAATATTTAAAGAAATTAAATTAAAATAATACAATATAATATTAAAACAAATAATTATTATTAAAATACAAGCAAACATTTTTTTTTGGTAATATACGTTTGACGTTACGGATAATAAGGCATGGTGTAATATTTTTTTTATTTAGTTTTAATTTAGTGTATGGATGTGCATTGTTTGCAGGTTGCATTGTTGTAGGTTGTGGTGGATGGCAATGGATTTTGTGGTTGGACGTGTGTGCAGATGCAGATTAAAATGAAAATAAAAGAAAAATAAAAATTTATACAAATTAATACAAAAAATAATAAATATTAAGTACATTAAAACAAATAAATAACATTTACAAATGTAACTTAAGATTAAGAAAATATGAAAATTAAAAAAGAAAAAATTTATAATAGAACTATTTACGAAAATAAAAATATATTCATAAAGTTTCGCTTAGGAGATCTTAATTTTAAATATACAGGAGTAACACAAAAAATTTTTGAAAACCTGTATTATTGTTTATTGAAATAAACAACTAAAAATGTTTTTATAATGTTTTTATAAAAAAGTTTCGCTTTCACGAGACAATTACGAAAGTGTATCTCTTATGCAGATGTGCATTTTAGGGTTTATATTTTAAAAAGTTATTTAATTTTATGTTTTCTTGTTCTTATTTCAATCAAAAAAAGGAAAGAACGAGGTTTATACGGATGCTATGGTTAATTGTGAACCGGTCTCCATACAATTTAGTACAAAGATTGATATTTATACAGTATATATACTTATTCTTTCTTTTAAGGCATTTTTGAGTGTTTAAACTCTATTCCGGGGGGACATTTGTATAGGGACTGGGTGAAATAATGGACCGATCATAACCAATTTCAATAGCTTCGTCCTTGTATCATAAAAATCCCACATGCCAAATTTCATTATCTTTAAAAATGCGACCTGTCCATATTTGCAACCCTTTTGTTTAAAGCAGTATTACCAGCAATATTTTGACAATGGCCCATATAAATTGCACACTAATTTTTTATATACTTAAGAGTTTATACATATGTAAACATGTGCTTATTTTTTAAAGAGATTAACACTTCTTTGCTAAACTGTAATTAAAAGATACCCCATTTACGTATTAATTTAACTGATTAAAAAACTGTAAATAATTTACAACTTTATTTATATTACATGAAACGTACATATATTAATATTTATTTTATTTTTAGTTTTTTTTTTTAAGTTTGAAAAACACACGTATAAATCATAATATTCGACTAGTTCTACAACTTTAATTACAGAGGACAACACTGATTTAGTGATTGGGAATTTCTCAATCAATACAAGTAATATCGAAGTTCTAAGGCTATAAATCAATTTTTTTTTTTGAATTGACTTAGTTTTCCATATGGTTTGAAATTAAGATCATTAGTCCACATATTGAAGCATATCTCAAAAACGTCTTTGTTAAATAAAAACGATTTTGTTAAATAAAATATCAAAAAATTTATATATAAATGGCCTTCAAGTTTTTTTTAATATGTTCAATAGTTAGAAAGATTTTCAAAAATTTTAAAATTTAATTCAATTCAATGAATTTCTTTGTTTTTAAAAAATTTTTAAAAATCGCAAATAACAAAAATTATTTTTATTCCTTAGTCATAATATTAAATATGTTACAAATAAAAGGAGACATTTTTCATTAACATTCATGCATAACTTTTGACTATATTTCCAATTAACTTATTGTAACTCATTTACATGTCATACAAAATGTATTACTATTATTACATTAAAAAAAAATGTAAAATTTAAAAACTGTTGTATGATTCGTAATCACTATTGCCTGATTTGACGATTTTTGCCCTGAATTTGACCATTTTGTTGTAAAAGGAGATTCTGAATTATTTTCAACTTTTCTTCTATATTTTTCTCTTCAAAGTAAATTAATTCATACATAAATAATAACAATTGATATAAAAATTTTCACAAAATTGTAAAAGTAAATTGTTCATTTATAGAAAACATTTATTATATTATCAAAGCCTTTTGTAATTTTTATAAAAACATTCAATTTTATAACCCCTAGTATACACGTAGACATTTTTATGTCTGCAACTGTCAAATTCTATACCTCTCTTTAAAATGTTACGTTACGACATTATTTCTTATGGTAAGAAATAAAAATTTCTTCGTGTGGAAGTAATCAAGGCATTCTTAAATAAAAGTACTAAGTATCACTTTCAGAAATTAATTCAGACATTCTTATTTAACTCATTCAAAAGTAAATTTTGTATATCGTCGATGCGCTTACAAAACATCCATTTTTTAACAACTTATCAAGAAAGATAGAAAAAAATATAATTGCATAGAATATAATAGAATAAATGTTTTCTATAAATGAACAATTTACATAATTCATACATAAGTGTGAAATAATTTACTTTGAAGAGAAAAATATATAAGAAAAGTTGAAAATTGTTCACAATCTCCTTTTACAAAAAAATCGTCAAATTCAGGGCAATAATCGACAAATTCAAGGCAAAAATCATCAACATTTTTAATACCAAAAATCGTCAAAATGACGATAAATCGTCAAATCAGGCAATAGTGATTACAAATCATGCAAAGAAAACAATAGTTTTTAAATAATACATTTTTTTTTAATAATAGTAATACATTTTGTATGACATGTAACATATTTTATTTGTAACATATTTAATACTATGATTAAGGAATAAAAATAATTTTTGTTATTTGCGATTTTTAAAAATTTTTTAATAACAAAAAAAAAAAAAATAATAAAATTTTGTATTAAATTTTAAAAATTTCGACATAACTTTTTGAGTCTTTCTAACTATTGAACATATTAAAAAAACTTGAAGGCCATTTAGATATCAATTTTTGATATTTTATTTAATAAAATCGGACAAGACGTTTTTGAGATGTTTCAATATGTGGACTAAGGACCTTATTTTTAAACTATATCGAAAACTAAGTCAATTCAAAAAATGTGATTTGTAGCCTCAGAACTTCATTATTACTTGTAATGATTGACAAATTCTGAATCACAAAATCAGTGTTTCCCTGTGTAATTAAAGTTATACAACTAGTCGAATATTATGATTTATACGGGACTTTTTTAAATAAAAAAATAGAAATAAAATAAACCAATAAATATTAATATATGTACGTTTCACGTAATATAAATAAATTTGTAAGTTATTGGCGATTTTTTAAACAGATAATTGAATGCGTAAATGGGGTATTTTTTAATTACAGTTTTGCAAAGATTTACAAAATAAGCACATGTTTACATATATATAAACTCTTAAGTATATAACAAATTAATTTACAATTTATATGGGACATTAATAAAATATTGCTGGAAATACTGCCTTAAACAAACGGGTTGTAGATCTGGATTCACAATAGAGTGCAAAATTTTAGCATCATAGGTTTTATATTACAATTATGATTGTTGTTCAAAATTCAAAAACAAAAAATTACTTAACTTTTTCCTATTTTTCTACACTTTTTGTTCGCGCGCTTATACTTCTTGACCTCATTCGATCTTATGTAAATTAATCGGACTTTGTGAATAAATTCTAGACCCTCTTTGTTGTTGTGCAGACTTTCAACAATTACATACAGGGTAGTAAAATTTTGATGACAAAATTTTTTAATTTTTAAATTTTTTACGTTTTTGGGCGCCACTCAACGGAATACAAATTTTAAAATAGGGATTAATGCTTGTTGTAATTATGATTATTTTGCGCTATATCTCGTTGATCGAAGGAACATTAAAAATAAATTTATTAAAAAACATGGATTACGCAAAAATTTCATTTTTTGTTTTTGTATTTTTATATAGCAAATTTCAATTTGTAAAAATCTTTCAATATAGAACGGCGATAAATATAATTGATCGGGATCATAAATATCGTTGATAGTTGAAAATGGGATACTTTTGCCAAAACAGATTTTGTTAAGGCACATCGCATGGACAGAAAAAAAAATTACTTGGGTTAAAAAACGATCACAATAGCTTTGTTCTCGTACTCTAAATTGAGAGCACGCGGGATCCCAATGGTAACGAAAAGCGTTTTCGTACTCGAAAATTGAGCAAATGGGAGCTATTTTTTCTTCTTCTTGCACGAAATAAAAATAATTAAAAATAAATAATTGCAAAATAAAAAAATAAATATACATTAAACAATTTGAACAAAAATTAATAAAAAATTATTTATTTTACTAGCAGGAAAGCTCCATTAAAAAAAAAATTAAAAACACTCAAATAATAGGAATTTTTAAAACAGTTTGATGTTTTATTGCTGGGTAAACAATATGGATTTTTGTGTTCCCAAACTTTTGTACACAGTTTTATTTTTGTGGGAGAAATTTTACTGCACTTTACCCAAACAATACGGGAAGAAATCTAATATTAAATAGTATTTTCATATAATGAAAAAAATATAGGGAAAAATAATACAGATTCGATCCGCATTTTTCGCAAAATTTTTAAAATCGTGAGTTTTAGTACAATAAAACTTTTTTAAATTTTACTAAGAAACCACAAAGCCACACAAATCAAACATTGAAAATACCACAAATTTTATTTAAATAATATCAGTAATAGATTTTGTTATTACGCGAAATTTTTACCAGAATTATATATAAAATTCTAGTTTATATATATATGTTAAACTTAAAACCGCTATAACTTTCGCGCCGTCTTCACGAAATGACTAAGGCGAACTGATTGTATGCATTCGAGTCAATTTATAATTATGCAAATGAATTTTAATAAAAAAAAAAAAAATTAAGGCCTAAAATCAAAATGATAATGACAATACAATAATAAAGAATTGAATATTAAAAATGTCTAAATAACATACGATATGAATATTCACATAATAATACCAATAATGAATAGATAGGAAAAAGAAAATAAAAAATAAAATAAATAAATAAAAAACACTTACCCAGGTGGTCGAATTTCCAGTCTTCTCTTTTGCGTTGCCAATAATAAATCGCGTGTTAAGCGCATACCCATAGGCATTTCAGCTGATACACGTCCTCCTTCAACGCGTAGCTTTTCAAAATCATCACTTAACGACAATTCTGAATCTTCATGTAGGGTGGGTAAGGTTGAGCTGCGAGGTAGGGTATCTGTCGCACTAACGGAACCGCTAGAGCTGGCTGAAGTTGAGGGACCATACACGCTGCCACTAGCACTGCAACTACCAGCAGTTGAAGCACCAATAGCGGCACTAGTACTCGCAGGCAAATTTATAATTGGACCCAATGTATTACTAACTTTTCCGCTACTAGTGGAAGCGCCTGCAAATGGCAACGCACATGCTCCTCCACCTCCTCCCCCTGCTGCACCACCACCATTATTACTACCACAACTAGCACCACTACTACTACTGCTACCAGTACTACAACTAGCGAGCCCCGTTGTTGGACCGCCACTACTGCTAAAACGTTCATGAGCAGCAGACATTTGTTGTATATATAGGATGTACATTTCCGAACATAAAAATGATGGATAAATATTATCCCGTATTGTGTTTTCAACATGTTTTTGCATTTCATCGAATATATTTGGGCTGAGAGGTATTTCATTTTTAAGTCCAGCCTTAATATTACGTCTCAATTCTTCCGATACAGACAATGTGCTTTTGCGCAAAAATCTGTTAAAAAATAATAATCAATAAAATCCATTTAAATTACTTTTTGTTTATTACTTGCCTGTATATAGCCTGGATAATTTGTTTAATTTTTTCTGGATCGGTTTGTTGTTTCAAACCTTCACAGGCAAAGTAGAAATTTAAATGATCATTATATGCTGGCGCCTCCTCTTCCACGTACTTTTTAAATAATTCAACACCATCGCGATCTTCAAGTAGATGATTGAGTGTACGGGCCCAATTCAAATAAGATGGTGGTGAATTGCGCATATGTTCTCCCACCCCTTCGGTCATCTATTAAAAACAATCAAGCGAAAATTAAATTGCACTCATATCTATGTATTGATTACAAACCTTTCTAACACGACTTTCTTCTCCGGGAACAGGTGGTCTTGGCCCACTACACTCATTATCATCATATTTTCGGTAACCCGATGTATGGCTCATGCCACTTGAACGTAATGTTAATAGTTTTTTGAATTATCTTTGTTTTTTTAATCGCCCTCGTTTTTTTCTTTTTAATGTTGTTTATACTTTTGATGAATTTACAAATGAAAATATAAAATACCCGGCTTTCATTGGATTCTCTTATTTTAGTTTGTTAGTACTTCTTAATCCTCTTAATTTTCTGCCTCTTAATTCTTCTTAATAATTAATATGTGATGTCAATATTTATTAACTATATTTAAATAAATTTCGTGATTGTTTAAATTCTATTAAATTTATATATATATTGTATATTTATGTAGTTGTAGTTATTTATAAATTAATTTAATAATTTTAAGTCGTTAATTAGACGTTACATACAATTACAATTCGCTAAAGCCCTTTATATTTAAAATATTAGGGCGTGGAAGATTTTCAAATC
Source organism: Protocalliphora azurea (assembly GCA_932274085.1). Lineage (NCBI taxonomy): Eukaryota > Metazoa > Arthropoda > Insecta > Diptera > Calliphoridae > Protocalliphora > Protocalliphora azurea. Next base: position 68,579,158 of record OW026519.1, read on the forward strand.
GGAAGGCAATAATACAAGGCCTAAAAATAAAATTAATGAAAACAAAATAATTATTAAATATTATTTATAGATATGTATTTTAATTAAGGATAAATAATGAAGGAACACAGTTTTGATATCAGTTTTTTTCAAAGTTTTACTTTTTTTACCACATTCTAATGTATATGCCCAACTTTACAACAACACAACTTTACAACAACTCAACGTAAAAAGTTTCAAACATTACTTGTAAAGTTCAAGTTCATGATTTTCAAACGAGTTGTAAAGTTTTAGTTGGTTGAATAAGTAATACATACTTGCTCTACTTCTACACCTTAAAAGTAAATATAATTGTCATATAAATTAAAGGTTAAAAGTCTAATAAATATTTCTTTGTTTTATTATAATTTAATTTTTAAATGCAAAAAATCATATAAAATTACGTTTTGGGGTATATAAAGAGTAATATTTTAGTTTTATTGATTCTTACAATAAAATACAATTTTTAACATATTAAGTATTGCTTTGTCAGCAGGGAAGCAATACACACTGAGGCAGAATCGAAATTTTTTGGAAATAAATCTGTAACTTCTGATCGGCCTGTTGGATTTTCATGAAACTTGGTATAGGCGTAGCAGAGGAGTATACAATGTTATGCTTGGAAGGGGGGCACAACAATCCCCCCAGGGTCGGAGCTAAGGGTTAGGTACCTCTAACATGAAAAATTTTTAATCGCTTGCAACATTTTTGTTTCTCGTCCGATTTAAAATATATTTATATATTGTTGTAGGCCCTGATAAGACCTATAAAAAACATGCTTACATGTCCTATTTATCTCTTATATTTTTCGAGTTATTTGCGTTTGAATTTTAAAGCACCATAATTTTGCATGTTCTTGGTCTAGTTTTTTCTCATATATATCCTAGTATTCCCTACCGATTTTATTAGTTTTTTTCTTAACTAGTTAAAGAACAAAATTATCTATTGAATAAAGAAAATTTTAAGTCGATATCTTTACCGAGTCCAAAAATAAACGATTTTGAATTTGAAAATTGCAAAAAGACGACTTTTTGTGTTTTTTTTAGCCGAAAAAGAATCTACATTCTTTTTTACCTAAAATAAAATTTTCTTTAGCAACATATAATAATTTTGCACTTTTCTGAAAGGTAACTTCACAGAGATGACTTTAAGATAAAAAAACAAGCCCAATAACTCAATTGGTCATGGTACATACCCTCCCGAATTCGACCCATTTTATATGAAAGTTTTGATTTTAGACTACATTTTCTCAAATCCCAAAACACGAATTGACAAGCGGAATATATTTTAAGAATCTTCAATATGTTGTTAATAGTTTTAAATCAAAATCTACGGGACTTCGGAAAAATGTGGATTCTATAGCCAAAAATGTAAAAAAATCACATTTTTGGGAATTTTGATTAGTTTATTTGGGAATTCAGGAAAACCCTACCCCTGATTTTGGTTAACGTGATTTTATTTATATTAATAAGATCCATATTTCCTGCAAATTTCATTAAGATATCTTTATAAACAAATATGTTATTACAATTAAAAAATTTGTATTTTCTCCAAAAACCCCAAATTGGGCCTTTCGTTTGGTTTATTTCTAAATAGCGAAAGAAATTTTAAAAATATGTATTCCAAATTAAGCTTATCCTTTAGCATATATAATTTCCGATCTTTTGCAAAACGATTCAATTCAATATCATGCCTCATTTCAGAAATATGCGCCTTTAAACTTTTATATTTCCAATTTATTGTATATATGACTATATTTTTACAAACTTGCAACTTTTGCCTTTAGTTTTGCGTGAATAATTACTTAGAAAATTATGAATATTTCTGTATACTTTTAATAATATCTATACACAAAATATTTTTATAAAAATAATTAATAAAAAATTTTTATTTTTAATAGCGTTGCCACATTTGCCAAATTTAAGTAAATCTTTATCCTTTTCTAAGCATTCATATATTTCTATTAATGAATTTAAAATAACAAAACAAACAAAAATTGTCTATTTTAACTTAATCAATATTATTATTTTTGGTATTTATCATCTTCCTTAATAAATATTCTATTTCTAATACGATTTTTTATTACTTATTTACATTAAATTTATGTAGACAATTTTTCTAATATTTTAAACTTATACTACTTATTTTCTATAAAATAATCTGTTGTATCTGTATACATATCTAAAAGATAATAAAGGTCCTTCAAGTCTTCAGTATTTTGAGTTGATAAAGGCTCATAATAAATCCAACGTTTTCTCATTGATGATAGTACAGGGTTTGATGATAATAATAGGCTATTAAAAATATCCTCGTTTTGTGACGTTCTGGAGCATTTCCTGGAGCTGAATAATTGAAAATCTCTGTTTCTTGCTTCTTGAGCCTCTTCTGTAAGCTCTCGAAGTGGAAGAATATTTCGTTCAATTATAATTTCGCCATGGCACAATATTTTATGTACTGTTGGTGTTATTTCTTTCCATGGATATAGAGAAACAAGTAGTTTAGATATTTCTGTTGCATATTCTCCAATTCGAGCATAGTTATTTTTGTGCTTACTATTAATTGCCATTAATAGTATGTTAGTCCTTTCAAGTAACTCTTTATTAATACCAGTTATTTTTGATGTAGCTTCGAAATTTCCGAAAAACCTTCTTGCTGTGTTTCCATCATTTGTACTACCACCAGTCGGCAGAGGCTTGTCGATGTTTAATCCCGACTCTTCTCTGAATTTATCCTGGATTCTACTTTTTTAGGATATTCTAAGTGTTTTTAAAAACTCGTTGTTTCTGGTAGGTTTTGTTAAATTTTCTGGCACACTTCTATACTTTAAATCATATGCTATGTGCAGAAAATGCTCCATGAATCGTATTCTGGCGTGAAGTGGAGATATTCCGAAAGACAGAAATTCTTCATTAATACTCCTTGCTTTACCAATATCCGAAAATTGTGATTTCTTCTCTTCCCATAGTGAATTTCCAAAAAGAAGATGTTTCCATAATGGCATTGTTTTGGTTTATGGTTATTGAAAGAGGTTGTAAATCATTTATTTCATCTTTAATATATTCCACTAAATCCTTTGTTGTTGTCTTCGACTCTCTTGTGTATTCGAACCAAATATGTCTGCAAAAATGTTTTGATCGTGGAGTGGTGTTAAGCCATATATCTTCAAATGAGTTTTTACACTTTGATGAAGATTGCTTTAAGGAATAGGATCGAATTCTTAATGGCACCGAAGATGCTATAAATACCCTTTTATAATTCGCCATTTTCTTACTTCCACTAGCATGCTTGCATTCAGGAAGGGCTGCTAGTCCGTCACATCCCCACTTATAGATTAATACAACGTCGCTGTTATTTACTTTTTCCAACTGATCTGCAGAAAAATTTGCAACTATCCTGGTAGCCGTATTCTCAAGCAAAGAAGATAGCTCTACACATGCTTCCTTTTCGGCAACCGAAATAGATGGTAAAATAGTTTGCTTTTTTTCTTGAATATCCTTGTATGATGGAAGAATTGAATATCCCTTTTCAAGCAGAGCTCTTCTTAAAATTTGATATTTGTTTCAGCTGAGGTCCAGTTCAAGTATTAAAGCTTCTTCCTCTGTAAAATTGGATTGTGATGTTGGAGTAGGTACACTTTCGGCAATCCGTTTAAGACGTTTTGGTGATTCAGTTGGCAGTATTTCAGCAATATTAATTGCACTCTTAGGTTGCTTCTCCTTTTTTAACATTTCTTTGAATGTATCAGAAACTTCTTCATTCGAAATTATAGAAAGCTTATGGACCAGTCTTTTCTTCTTAGATCTTGTACTTAAATCATCATATGTCTTGCAGGGTGCTCCAGTTGATATTTTGCACGCCGATATTTCTATATCAGTATCCATCCAATCGGAATGTTTAATTTTTAATCTGTTAGTACGCTGATTCAAGGACTTCATTTTTACGTCATACAATTTTAAAAAGCTCTCTATCTGAGATTTACCAATGACGTCGACTTTTGCATGATATGTAGTTTTTATGAATTCCACTATAGCTTCTAAACGATTAAGATCATTCTTAGATAAACTCCACAGAACACAACACAATTGTTCATGTTTCAATGTAATCACCATGGTAATCAACTTCGTCATGATGTTGATAAGGATTAGCTGCGCATTTATATATATCTATTAGATATATCGCACAGGTATATATATTTACAGGTATTCTGTGAATTTTCATTAGGTAAAATATCTGAAAGAGTCAATTTGGAAAAGTACCTTTACCGAATTCATTGATATTATATGTTGCTGTTAGGTATCACCGGAAAGGATATTACCTGTGCATTGTCACTAGCTCATAAAAATATAGATTTTGAACCATCAGTAATAGATAAATGCTGCAGCTAGGTATCACCGGAAAGGATACCTGTACATTGCTACTAGACCATAAATATATAAATTTTTAACCATCACCAATAGATAAATACATTTGTTAAATTTAGGTAAACACCATTAGTGTAAACTAATAAAATACTTATTGATTAAGTTAAAATATACATTTTTTGTTTGTTTTGTTATTTTAAATTCATTAATAGAAATATATGAATGCTTAGAAAAGAATAAAGATTTACTTAAATTTGGGAAATGTGGCAACCCTATTAAAAAATATATATTAATTATTTTTATAAAAATATTTTGTGTATAGATATTAGTAAAAGTATACAGAAATATTCATAATTTTCTAAGTAATTCTTCACGCAAAATTAAAGACAAAAGTTGCAAGTTTGTAAAAATATAGTCATATATACAATAAATTGGAAATATAAAAGTTTAAACGCGCATATTTCTGAAATGAGGGATGATATTGACCTGAATCTTTGGAATACATATTTTTAAAATTTCTTTCGCTATTTCGAAATAAACCAAACAAAAGGCCCAATTTGGGGTTTTTGGAGAAAAATTTTTTTAATTGTAATAACATATTTGTTTATAAAGATATCTTAATGAAATTTGCAGGAAATATGGATCTTATTAATATAAATAAAATCACGTTAACCAAAATCAGGGGTAGGGTTTTCCTGAATTCCCAAATAAACTAATCAAAATTCCCAAAAATGCGATTTTTTACATTTTTGGCTATAGAATCCACATTTTTCCGAAGTCCCGTAGGTTTTGATTTAAAACTATTAACAACATATTGAAGATTCTTAAAATATATTCCGCTTGTCGATTCATGCTTTGGGATTTGAGAAAATATGGTCTAAAATCAAAACTTCCATATAAAATGGGTAGAATTCGGGAGGGTATGTACCATTACCAATTGAGTTATTGGGCTTGTTTTTTTATCTTAAAGTCATCTCTGTGAAGTTACCTTTCAGAAAAGTGAAAAATTATTATATGTTGCTAAAGAATATTTTATTTTAAATAAAAAAGAGTGTATATACTTTTTCGGCTAAAAAAACACAAAAAGTCGTCTTTTTGCAATTTTCAGATTCAAAATCGTTTATTTTTGGACTCGGTAAAGATATCGACTTCAAATTTCTTTATTCAATAGGTAATTTTGTTCTTTAACTAGTTAAGAAAAAAACTAATAAAATCGATCGGAAATACTAGGATATATATGAAAAAAAACTGGACCAAGAACATGCAAAATTATGGTGCTTTAAAATTCAAACGCAAATAACTCGAAAACTATAAGAGATAAATAGCACATGTAAGCACGTTTTTTATAGGCCTTATCAGGGCCTACAACAATATATAAATATATTTGAAATCGGACGAGAAACAAAAATTTTGCAAGCGATTAAAAATTTTTTATGTCAGAGGTACCTAACTTTGAGCCCCCTTAGCTCCGCCCCTGGGGGGATTGTTGTGCCCCCCTTCCAAACATAACATTGTATACTCCTCTGCTACGCCTATACCAAATCTTATGAAAATCCAACCGGCCGATCAGAAGTTACAGATTTATTTCCAAAAAATTTCGATTCTGCCCCACTGTGCAATATAACGATTCTAATTAGAACAAAGATATACCAGAGCTTTCAATGCAACTAGCAAAATTCACAACTTAGAGCTAATTTTTTATTTGTTAGTTAAATTTGCATTTTCATACTGAATTTTGAAAACAGAGGTGATTTTTTGTTAAATTTTTGGCAATGATTAAAATTTAATAAACAAAAAAAAAAAAAAAAAAAAAAAGCAAACAAAATAGGATAAACATTAAAATGTATGGACTTAATTGACTTTTTTTATAATATTAGATAAATTGTAATATTTTTCATGATACTCGTATGTTGTAAATTGTTTTTTTTTATTCAGCTGTGTTTGTTGACAGCACTAGCTTGGGTTTAACTGGCTAATATAGCTGAGTTAAACCAAGATTATATTCAAGATAATCTATTATTGTATATAAATGATACAATCAAGTGATATAATCAACATCTTTTATATTGATAATATAAAAGAATTTGGGTCAAATATGGACCGGAAATGATAATAATTTGTGAAATAGTCTTCTGATACCTACATTTTTTTCGTAGAGTTTAATTTAGGTGCTTTGAAACGATTCTGAGGGAATTGATTTATAAAGGATGTAGGCTAAAGTATGACCCAATCTTATTTCTAATTAATATACTGGCTACTGTATATAAAATATATTTTAGAGCAGTTTCTAACTCAGTAATGTCAAAATTAGAATTTTAACCAGCTAATTTGGCAAAATCTCACACTTTGCATCGTCAGTATCTGTACCTCTTGCATAAGCACATAAACGGGATATAGCGCAAGATATGCATAATTATAAGTATCAATCCCTGTTTCAATATTTGTATTCAGTAAGGGCGCACAGACCCCATCCAAAAAACCAAAAAATGTTTACATTGATAAAAATTTTGAGAACAAAATTCGACTACCTTGTATGTAACTGTTGATGTCCGTACGATAACAAGGAAGTCTGATTAGTCTATAAAGGAATTTAATGAGATGCAAATGTATAAACGCAAATGTATAAACACTTTTTGTTCGAAAAGGGTAGAAGAATGGGAAAAAGCTATGTAATTTTAAGCCCTTTTCTAAGTTTTTGAAGTTTGAACTACAATCATAATTATAAAATGAAACCTGTGGTACTAAAATTTTTCACATTATTGGTTTTAAGTCTTGAGAGTTCACATCTGTAACACATTTGTTTAAAATAGTATTGCAACAAAACTTATTAACCATTAAAGTTAATATCAGACAAGTTAAACATTTTTGATAAGTTATAATTTTCGATGTAAATAATCATAAAAATAATCTTTTTGAAAATGAAACTCCATATGTAATGCTGGTATGCGGACGAATTTTTGAAGCCCTTCAGTTGTTTTGTTAGAAAATATTAATGTTACTAAGTTGTTTATGCGACACCGTAATTTGATCTGTCGTGAGATTGACATTAGCTTTATTAACATGTATTTAATATTGCATTAAAATTTGATCGGCCAGAACATTTTTTCTTGCGGTTCAAAAAATTTTTAAATTTCTATAAAGTGCTTGGCGAAATAAATAAAAATAGCTTACTCATCTAAGTTATCTCTTATAGTTAAAAACATATTTACGCTTGAATTTTTGCCTGGACTTTATTTCGTTTTTCGGGAATAATTCCCGAGTGAAAATTTTTTAAAAATATTTTGTAATTTCTAATATATTCCAAAACAATATGCTGAAATATTTTTTGATTATCTCATTACGTCTAGTCGTGAGAAAATTTCAAAGTCAGCACACTGTAATTAGTATGAAAAATTCATATTTTTTTACAAAAATAAAGCTCAATTCTCTCACTTTTTTTTTTCTCAAACTTTTGTTAATGAAATAATTTTGTCTTTATATATCTCAAAAGACAATGCTTCAGAAATAGTTAATAAAGAAATTTTAAATAGAATTGGATTTGTACCCTACGTCCAGCATTGGTCGAAAATGGAGTTTTTGAAAAAAACTTTATGCTTATCGATCTACAAAAAATGTCACGTGAGTTTTTTTTTTAATTTACTGAGGCCCTTTAATTATAACATATATTTAGATCAATTTGGTACTAAACTTCCAGGTCAAAAGCGAATGCAGTAGCGCAGATTTTATGAAAAAAAAAAAATAAGAATTGTAGCGTAAATACCTTTTTAATTGAAAGAGATAACTTAGGTAATATTTAATTTTTCTTTATCTTGTCAAGCACTTTACAGAAATTTAAAACTCTTTGAAAATGGACTTGATTTGTAGAAGTTATTATGTTTTGAAACTTTTTCATATCATACGGGTATCATTCTTTGACACCCATTAGCTTAGCAACCCCTCGTATTTATAGAAAGAATTATAAAAAATGCTGTTACCATTTATCTCATACAACAAAACCGTTGTTTTAGCCGCTATTATGTAAAGGACACGATTGACTGGTATAGAATTAAAGAAATCAATTTTATAAAACAAAAAACGGAAAAAAACATTTCAGTACAATAGCTAGAGAGTTGTATTACCTCTGTCTTATTTCTTGAAATAAATTGGAAATTGTTTGTGAAAAAATGAAAAATTTTGGCAGATTTAGACCTTGTGCGAATATTTAGTTATGTCATTAAGCCTCCCAAAGATCTTTCTTACGATATCAAATTGTCATGTTGTTCCTTTGATAGAAATATGAAAAAGATCAAAAATAAGAGAATAAGAGAATTTTTCAGCTCGCGGAAGGATAATGTTAGGACAACAATTTTGAGAAACGGTATCTTAAAGTACTAAATTTTCATTTGAGCTGGGAACATCGATACCTTATATCCTCTTATGTACATTAAAGAGCCTCACGAAAAAAAGTTGCAAATGCACCCCTCTAGAAATGATGATTGGTATGTTCTTACATGATTCCTATATATTCATATATATGAGCTGGACCATTTTCAAAACACCTCTAAAAATACGTATTTCTTTCCATATCATTATAAAAATTTTCGTTAAAAGAAAATTAACTTCAAATTGTAATAGAGGCATACCAAGGCCTGGAATATTCATTTAAATAATTGTCTCTTTTCAGTCGCGGAATATTGCGATTCTACTATAGTTTTTTGTCATATTGTCTTTACTCAATCATAAAATTTTATATATATCGGACATTTTTAAACAAATATTCGGTTTTAATGTACCATTGGAATGGTCTACCTTGATATTATTCAAGAATACACGTAATTAACCCTTTAACAGCAAGAGGTTCAATTTTATGCATTTAGTTCCTAAAAAGTTAAATTAGAAATTTTTGCAAATATGTCAGGTGGAAGTATTGTTATACTTAAATATAAATAAATTTATGAAAAATACAAAAACCGCAATAATAATCGAATTAAAGAGATTTTTGAATTTTAGTCATTATTTTACATAAATCTACAGTTTTTAGGTTAAATATGTACTTATGTACACTGTTTTTTGGAGATATTTGCTCACGTGAACGAAATAATTAAACCGAAATATTTTGGGGATTATTTTAAAACATCAGTCAAAACTTTTTAGGTCCGGTTTTATACTGTTCCCTTATTGTATACTTAATTGCAAACTTAAGTTAAAGCTCACACTTAAGTAATGTTTCGTTTTACAGTTTAAAACTTAGTTGACAAGACAATAAACAAAGAGCTTTAAGCTTTTATGTATTTATAATAGGGTGATCCAAATATTTTCCAAATATTTTTCTTTAACTAAAATCATAGATATATTTTATTTATACTAAAATGTTTTATATTAGTTATGTTAATTTTTAATAAATATCCTTTAGTTAAGATTACCATTTGCTTATGGTAATGCCAAAAATCATTATAAATATCAAACTTCCTTTTTTTGAGCAAAACATTTTTTGATGACCCCCTAATGTGGTACTAAAAATAAATAAAAAAAAAAACAATTTAAAAAAAAGAAATAAATAACTTTAAAGATATAAAGAAATCTTAAGCTTATGGGCTGAAAAATTAAAAAGATGTTGGTGCAAAATATATAACCACAAACAAATTTAAATTTAGAGCGTATTTTGAAATCCTTTTTTTTTTATTACATCTTGTATTTTTATTTATTTTTGTTCATTTTCCATAAATATTTTTTTTTAAGACGTCAAACAATTTTCATACTTAGGAAAAACTTGAGGGATGGAATAAGAATACTTAAGTTTTCAATCAGAAAACAATTTTAAGAACTTAAGTACGATTTTGCCACTAAGTGAGCAGTATAATACTGGGCCTTAATATTTAATTTTTTATTTAAAGGATTACTTAAAATTTTCAAAGACATTTTACTTCAATCAATGCTTTTTGATTTATAACACCCTTGTCGCAAGTGAGTAATATGTAAATGATTTCTTTAGGTCTTCGGATTATGTTAATATTCGACATACGCATACCCTTTAGAGCCATTTTAAAATCTCCATTTTTATTATTATTATTATTATTATTATTATTATTATTGTTATTATTATTATTATAAAACTCTTAATTTATTCACGATTTTAATTTTTTGAAAAGTAAAAAAAAAAAAAAAAAAATTGAAAAGTGTGTAATATCTCTATTAGCTGTAAACGGATTTTAGTGATTTAAATTACATATAAAAGATGAAGATGTTATTTAAAAATAATATTATCAATTAAAATGTATTCATAAAGCAAATGCAATGATACATTTTTGAAAAATTTCTGCCCTTTCAATTTTTGTCTACCACTGATATTACAAAACTCATAATGTTTACTAAAAATTGCAATATAAATTGTTCTGGGACAAAATGGCCCACTGTTAAAAAAAAAAATTAAAAATATTCCTTCAGATTTTTTCATACAAAAATAATATTTTTTCTGCTTTTTTTTTTGTTTTTTATTTTTTGTGAGTTTGTTTTAAAATTAATTTTAGTCATAGCATTTCATAATTTGCCATTTTTGTAGTATAACACCTTTTTGAACAATTGCTAATGCACTGTGTAATAAACATATTTGCTTTCAATATTAAAAATATTTAAAATAAAAGTTATCTGAAAATTGCATTTTTGTGGTGTGTATCTTTAGAAAAAAAATTATTTTTGAATTATACATCATTTATAATATTTATTGTAATAAATCAATCAAATGCGACTTATAGTTAAAAAGTTATGAAAACTTAAGGTTACATATTACTGAATGAGAACAAAAAAATTAAAAAATAAGAAATAATGAAAAAAAAAAAAATAATTTTTATATGCTTCTAAAAACTATCACCTTGACCCAGAACAATTATTATTGCCTTTTGTAGTAAAGATATTGCTTTTAAATATATTAAATTAAGTCCGAAGAGGTAGAAATTTGTAAAAAATCTATTGTAAAACTGCAATTGCATTACGAGTGCACTTTTAGATAAATAATTTACCTTTGTGTTATTTCTTTTAAAGAGGTTTTAGTTGGCCTTTATTAGTAAAGAGATATTAAAATTTAAAGTTACGTACTTTGTCGAATTTTTTAACTTTTATAAAAATTTAAATCGTGAATAAATTCGCGATTTTTTTGAACTTGGAAAAATAATAATGAGAGAGACTAAATAACTCCATAGGTTATATGCGTATCAGATGACCTTTTTTAAAAAATCTACATTTTGTATAAATCTCTTGTGGAATGAACGATATACAAAAGAGTAACGTTACTGAGTGACTGACTGATTCAACATTCTCCAACACAAACGACAAAAGGTAGAGGTATGAGACTTGGGCTTTAGGTTTATCTTCCACCATAGACATCCACTAAGGACGGATTTTTAGAAATTCGAATGTTTAGGGAGTAAAAAAGGGGTAAATTCGGTAAACTTATATCTCCTAAACTAAAATAGATAAAAAATTAATACCTAACGAAATTGATTTAAAAACGTCAAAATACCCTGCTATTCCAGGCAATTTACAGAAAGAGGATGGCTTTTGGACCACAAACAGTTTATGAAACATTGTAAGTTCTGATGGATACTCATTTCACGGATAACCAATTTTGTGATGACTCAATAACTAGAATCATCACTAACGAAAGGTGAAATGTCTCAGCATCTATTGATAGTAATAGGCTTCAATGTGTTATAAAAAGCTTCAGTCCTTATAAATCGTCTGGACCGGAAGGCATTAAACACAACATAGATCAGGTCACACCATGGCTGATAAATATCTATCGAGCGTGTCTAACTTGGTCGTATGTACCTGTCTTCTGAACAACGGGATCACCAAATCCAAACTGGGCACGGCCGCGATTCATTGGCTTGCAGTAATATCACCTCTACTACACAGAAAAAATTAATAACTTATATTTTTCAATTAACACAGTTGTTTCATCTTTCATCAAAATTTTATTAATATATTCAAACAAAAATAAAATGAAAGAAATAGTAAAAATAATTCTAATTTAAATTTTTAATTCATTCAATCATCTACTTGATTGAATTGACAAATTTTTTAATTGGAAAAATGTTTATGTTTTTAATTTTTGTACAGTTGTTAGTAATTGATTGAGAGGTTCAAATTTAAACAATTTTTAATTGAATGAATTATTTTGATCACGAAAATTGATTCTTTAGGTTTTAAAACTATAGCCTACACAGATGATGTAGCTGTGGTTATATTTGGATTCTACCTAGATAAGCAATCACAGTAACTGGAGTCCTAATAGTGAGCGTAATTCTGGCAACTGTTCTGGAAGCTCAATATACAAGCAATGACATCGATTTCACTCGATACTGCTTCAAATTACTTCTCGAGGGAGTCCTTCGTAGAATGGGAATGACAATATTCTCGATGCTCAGTACCAGTGGACCTTCTGGCCCGAAGGCTCGCACTTAACAGTGCAACTAACCTTAAAGTCACTGGCGGCTGGCGACACAGGATGTATGAACATTTAAGTATACTAGGAGCGATTAATGTTCCCTCTATACTAATGGACTACTGCGTTCCCAAATCATTCCTCTCGATGCTCCATACCTTTTCTCTTACTGTGGTTTTAACTGGTTTATCCTCTAATAGTAATCTAAGCATCTACACTGACAGTTCTAAGAACAAAAACGGACTTGGTGATGGTGTCTTCATAGCAGAATTTGGGATTCGTATGTCATTTAGGCTTCCGAATGAATACAGTATATTACGGAAAACTGGCTAAGGTAATATAGGATATACGGTAGAGATATTGTCATATTTACTGATAGCTAAGCTCTGACAGGTATATATACTACATCTAATCTGGTCCATAAATTCCGAACATCCCTTATGCCCTTATGACACTAGTTTTTTCGTATTTTATTGTTATTGGATTGACTTATTTTATTTAATGAATAATTTAATAATTAATAACACGCTGTTACAGTGAAAAATTACTCTGGAAATGACATATTGTAGGTTATAGGCCTTCTTGAGGACATCATAAATCAGTTTTAAAAATTTACAATACAACCTCAAAATTTCGAGTGTTTTTGGATAGGTTTTTGTATAAATGTATTTCCAATTCTGTTATTCTTTCCTTTATTTTTCCTTTTTAAATTTCTTTGGAAAGTGGAAGAAACAGGCTTTTCAAGCATATGCATTTGGTTTCTTTTGGTTAAAACAAATTTTCAAATAACTTTTAAAAAAAGTAAAATTTTTCCACAATTTTTCGAGTTTAACTGCAATTTATCACAATTTTGTCTATAAAAGCCTATGCAACGATGCAATAAATTTTAAGTGCATTTTTTATGAACGTAACCAAATTTAATATTTTTGAATTGGACAATAACTGTAGAACTTATTCGATTTTATCTGTAATAACTTACTAAAGCTTTTTTAATTTTGTCCTATATCCTTTAATTTTATTCTCAAAAAGTAAAAACCAAGTAAAAAATATTCAAAATATTTTGTCTTAAAATATATGAAGAATTTTTTAATAAAGTTTAGAAAATGCTTAATAACTTTTTTGAGTTTCTAAGCAATTTTATATATTCTAAACAAAATTGTGTTCTAAACAAAATAACATTTCAAACTTTGTATATGTGTAGATGTGTAGACTTTAAAAAGAAATGGGAAACAAATTTAAAAATGGTGAATAATTCATTATATAATAAAAAAGCTACATAATCCTGCTTTCAAAATCAATTTAAAAATCTTAAATTGACTTAAAACTTATGAAGCTATGAGATCTATAGTGCTGGAACGACCCTAAAAACGGTTTTTCGCAATATCTCGAAATTTAGAGGGTGTTTCGAAATTGTTTTGTGATGTCCTCAAGAACGTCTACAAACTCAAATAAGATCGTTTTCCGAGTGAAATAGAAAGTGCCATTTTGTAACAGCATGTAATCATTATAAACTTAGTAAAATAGAGCACTAGCTGCAAAGGCCATCAGCTCTGATTTTGGATTGAAAGTATGAGACATCGAATATAAAGTAAAAAAACACACAATGTTGCCCACTACATTTCCATAAAATAAAGAGCTGAAATCAAAATAAAAAATGTTTAAAAACGTTGATCTCATCTATTCACCGACAGAGTTAACAACTCTTTTAAGAATTAATCTTTAAATGTCAATTTTAAGTTAAAAATGTTTACATTTTTTTGACTACTTGAGATTATTTATCGATAATTTTGATAAATAATTTGACGTCTTTGGATTTTTTTAATATAGTACTCTTTAATAATATACTAAATAAGCTACTGTCATAAGGGCTTAAATGAAATGGCTATGTATTCGAGAATCGCACTTAATTGGGTGCGTGGACACGGTATAAATCAAGGCAAGGTATGGTGCAACTCTACATGCCGAAGATATAGATCGGTTCTGTGCCTGCAAGAAGCGTATTGAAATCCCATTTCATGATTTAGCACAACACTAGGTCATCTTTCCTATTGCGTCTCTCAAAATCACATCTGAGAAACATTGTAACAGCAGTCGCAGGACACTGTTACAATGTTTCTCCAATTTTGCTGGGACTCCAATCAACGTAAGAGTTGAAAAACGAGCATGATGAGGAATCCATCATGTCTTGCGCTAGAGAACCTTGGATCACGCCACTTAAGACTAAGATCTCTTAACAGCTTCACTGAGATGTCGAACAGTAGCATTGGATGCATTAGCTAATTCATAAGAGAATTCGCTTGGTTTCAGGATTAGAAACCCTGTACCATTGTTCGAGATTGTGCAATTTTGGGAACATCATCAATTTTTCAGCTATACTGCATTCACCACTGTCACTTTCTAATCTAAACTTTTTACTGTGTCAATCTTCTCCCTTCCTTTTATTTATTTTTTTTTTTTTACAGGAAACTCAAAAGGGACCAAGTATGACCCAAATGAGCCATATATACTTGTGATACCTAACCTAACATATTCATTTAAAAAATAAGCGGAGAGGCAGATTTGTATCATTTGAGTCATGATACAAATCTGCCATGCAGAATTCAAGTTTAACGGATCTAGTGGAAAATGAAATTTTCAATAAATAAACTTATCGGTTTAAAAGCTACCTAATATGGTGCTGGTGAATTAGAAATCAAGGAAAATGGAGCTTAATTGTTAGTTTCTTTCCTTTATGGAACCAAAGAAGGAAGTATAATGGTACTCTTTTGTATTTTTGAGTTAGTATCCTCAAAAGCGTGACTTAATGGTATTTTTCGTGACTTTAATGGTACTTTCTGTATTTCGTGTACTATGAACTTAGAAACATGAAATTGGAATTATGCGCCGCTAAGTGAATGAAGGAATGTTTTGGTACTTTTTCGTTCTTCTAATGGTAGATGTATTCATAGCTGTACATTGTGAATATTTGCATTCAAAATATTTGTAAAAATAAATTATTTTTATAATCAATTTATATTTTTAGAAATAAAATTATTTTTAAAATACAATTTTCAGTTACTTAAAATTAATTCGCAATAAAATTGTTTCGATTTGAAAGAAATATTTAAAAGTTTCACCAAAAGTGGTGAAGTAAAAACTCAATAAGAAAATAAAGTAGAAAGAAAGAGCATTCTCTTACGAATGATATGAATTTTGTATGGCGAGTTTCCGGTTGGAAGCGTATTTTTGACACGAAAAGCGCTCTTTTCAATGCCAAAAAGAAGCTAATATTTTAGGTATAGTTAACTCCTACATGCATATTATTTTCTTCCTTACAATGGTAAATTTATTTGTTTACTCTAGTGCATCGTAGTAACGCTTATTTCGAAGCGTGTGCTTTTTTTTGCTAAATGTCACGTTACTGACTTATATACAAATTAAAATTTTTCATATTGAGTAATGAAAAGCGAAACATACGGTTCTGTATTTTCCAAAAAATGTCCGAGTTGAACTTAATAAACGCATATCAAAAACTTTCTTCAAAAGTCATAACATTCAGGTGTGAGTGTAACTAAATGATTCCAACCTTAATGCACAAATTTAGCTGCATTTAAGTAAATTTTAATTACTATTCAAAAATGTTTTATAATCCAACCAATAATTTTATTAAGGGAGCAAAATTTTGTACTGAATTAATCACTGAAGTACTGCAGTACTTTTAAGAATAGAATTGTACAAAAAAAAAGTAATATTGTACTGAATTGTCATCCCTTCTTAGAATTAAAGCCTAACCACAAATTTAAAGATGAAAAATATATTTATACTTACCATAGGGGCTCACACGTCCACAAAAAAAAAAAAAAAAAAAAGTGCCATTCCAAAATTTTACATTACTACTGTTCGACTTAAGAAGAAGAGTTACCTAAAAATAAATTATATCTTTCCTCATTAGATGCAATTATAAACAGTATTTCATAAAAAAGTCAACTGCTGTAAATTTTTGGTAAAAAGTTGATTATAAAAGTAACTAAATTTTATAACTGTCATATATTCTTTGTTAGTTCAGTTATCCTATTATTACTATTATTATTTGGAATTGGAGATTTTTTATTTTGCTCACATTTATCGCCGCTTACAAACGTTTTTTAACTCCCTATCGTTTCTGAAAACGTATTATGTTTGTTAATCCTAGCTTTGAAAAGAACATATGGGATAAACTCAAAATTTTGGTATGAAATAGGTAAAAATCAGAAGAATCTATTGCTTCCATTAAAAAAATTAAACTTGATTTCTTCTTAGGACTGATCTCTATAAACGTATGAAATATTTATATTTTTTAAAAGAAGTTTTTACTTAGTAGAGAATGAGTTATTAAGCTTTTTTAATAAAAATAGTAAAATCGGATGATAAACACAAAAATTAGCAAACGTTTTAGAAACGTTCATGTCAAATGTGAGAAGCCATATATTCGTTTCTGAGGGATCTGTGAAACTCTGTTGTGAGAATATGTTAATAAGTTTTACAGAATTATTTCCAATGAATATATCGTCAACTAAAATTCAAAAGTGCCAATCAACACTTTTTAAAATTTTACAGGAGAGATAAAAAAAACTTAAGAAGTTAGTTTTCAATGAAGAACAAATTTGTTACAAAATCTATGAAAATCTATTAAATTAATTCTTTCAGTGCAAGTGAACATTTTTTAAATGATTTTTTTTTTTTTTTGCGAATGGACACGATGTGACAGTGAAAATATACTTTATAAATGACCTAATGTGGGTCGTAGGCCTAACTGAGTAGCCCAGTTTGCTATTTTTATAATTTCCAATACACAATCAACATCTGAAGTTATCCACAAAAATCTTTTTTAAATTCTTAAAAGTAACAGATAAGCTAAAAGCTATGTGAATTAAAGCACAAATTGCGGTTCAGTAATTTTCACATGATGTTGTCATATTATTATTATTCCATTTGTTAACAAGTCATATTAGAAAAAATTGCAACAAATGTATTCGAATATACATTTATAAAATTTAAATTAAATTCAAAGTCTTTTTATATATTTTAATATTTTATTCACATCTTTCTCTACTTAGAAAATGAGTACATAAATTTTCGGTTCGTTTTGAAAATTGGAACATTTTTTTTGGTACTCTAAAGCAATAAAGATGGAATAAAATTTGTATTGTATGCTATTTATGTTATAAAAGTATTACGCACGCCTTTGGTGGTTTTTTTTTGAAATTCGAAATAGGGTAAACATTTTTTTAAATATACTCTTTGTATCTTACAAGTCATCAAACTTATAAAAAATTTATGTGGTGCTCTTTTACATTTAAAGAAAAACCAAATAGGTGTTTTGTACTTTTTTGAAATTCTAACGTTTACGGACTAAAAAGGGGTAAAATCCGTTTGGTGGTACCTTTTCATTACTCTAAATATCTCCTAAACTAATAAACAAATTCAATCACATTTTTCTCTGCTTAAAATAAGGACATACAGCAGTTTGGTACTTTTTAAAAATTATAATACTTAGGAGGTAAAACACGAATGTTGTTACTTTTTTGTTACTCTAAGTATCTTTCGAAACAATAAATTTTCAATCGTAGTATTTTTAACTATAAAGACTAATTTTAAGGCTACCTTTTTGGTACTTTGGACAAAAGGGGTGGTGAGAGAAAATCAGGAAGGGTAAGTTCAGGAGTGGCCAGATAGTTCTTGGGGGAATAAAAGTTCCCACACAGAGTAAATATAAATTCGACTTATCTAAAGAACTTAAAGATTTCACAATTTGATAGAACTACTGTCATATCAAAAATGTGTAATGTTCACAATGAAGAGATCAGCTAGTCCTATATATGTATATTGGCTCTTTATAAATTCAAGCTTGTGAAAAAATCAAACGATTATTGATTGAATATTTACATAACAAAAGAAGTATTGAGTCTTCAAGAAAGTAAATACTAAAATTAAAAGAAGATTTTTGGAGACAGTACAAAGACTATGATTGCTTTATATTTGTTATTACTTCTTTTTATTTTTTGTTAAAGATGAAGGAAGGGATGAAGAATAAAATAATATGGTATATGCGGCCATTTTGAAACCAATTTTGATTGGTGGATGAAATCGACCAATACAATATATTCGGGATATACGTACTATTATTATACAATAGCGGCAAAGACACACGAGTACAAAAAAAGAAGGACAATTATTCAGCCATTATGTACAAAATTGAAAATAATAAGAAAAAATTATATAAAACACATTGAACTCATCCACAGGCAAATGGGGAATAGTATGGAAATATCGTACAACATTCGGTATGTTTTAGTATTTTAGATGTTTTTTTTATTATCAATCCAACAACAAAACAAAAGAATGAAATATACATTATGTACTTATATGTATTTGTATATCCATATATATAAACATTAGTATTGCATATATTACTACTACTACACACACTACTATGCACTTGAACAAAAATGAACTCAAACAAATTTTACCGATGATGACAGAAACAACATTTACTTTGCAGCAAAAGATAAAAAAAATAGCAACCATCACATCATCATCACCATCAACAAAACAACTGCAACCGAAATAGAGCAACGTTACTGGGAAGCACTGGTAAAATAACATACATATATTGTTATGTATACCACAGTGGCACCAAAATATTTTAAGGATCATTTTTGTATATAACGTAGTGTCTATATTAGACAATTTTTATCAAGACAAACATCAAAATTAACCCGAAATTATGGAAGGCAGCAACAGTCGCAGTTAAGGCGAATTCATTAATGTTTTTTATATATGCTGTTTGACAACTATAAAAACCAAAAATAATAATCATCTGTTTAACTGAGGTTACCTTGTATAGATTCGCACTGATTTTGACGTTTGTCTTGATAAAAATTTTTCTAGTATAGACACTACGAGAAGAAAACATTTTTATGTTCTTTTTTCCTGGTTTCAAATAAACAAATATTCCTAAGCTTTATTAATTTTGCTTTGTTTTTAGTAATTCTTACAAAATGCTTTTAGGCTTTTTTATACCTTTTAAGAATGTGCAATGTGGAATCACTTGGCCGAGGCCAAAATTTTAGCTTAACGATTTGTAATTTTATATTTCCTTATAAAGGTACCCTGAGGAAGAAATGTAGAAAATATTTTTAAGATTTGTATTTGAATACAAAATAATATCGATATTTTAATTTATGTAAAAGTATTGTTTTTATATTTGTTTCACTGTGAATTGATATTTTGTATGCATTATTTTTTTTTTTAACAGATTTATACAAGTAATAACTCGTACATACGAATAGAAAGCTGTTATTGTAAATCCAACGAAAAAAAAATGTGTTCAAATAGTCAAAGTAAGTGATAAAGTGTGAGGAAATACTTGTTAAATTCTAACAGTAAGCAAAAATTTCAACATACGCGCAACCGTTTTTATGAACTCAATGAGAAGTGAACAATAAATATAAGGATGAGTGTGTAAGGAGCAATGGTGAAGAAGACAAAAACATGACAGTAATAAAAGGACTACAAATGAAAATGTCATTTACATACTGCTCCACATTTTGGATGGCTAAAAGAACAAAGGAAATCGCAAATTAAATGTTGCACAACATAGATATATCAACTTCACATGCTTTTGTACATAAATCCATCCACATATAAAAAGTAATAAGCAGAGCAACCAAAAATATGCAAAATCATATTTTTTACTGAACTTCAAATGAACCAAACTATTAGTTATTTATCCGTTTCAGATAATTTCAAGAATTTTTGCAACGATTTGTTGTAGCATTTTTTTGCTTATTTCGGTCATAACAGCATATTTTTGGCTTAGCAGGACATTTTGTCATATTGAAAATCCTTATTTTATAGCACACTTTAGCAATTTAAATTACACATTTTTGCATATTTTATACTTAAGTGCATAATTTTGTATATATTACACTAAAGAGAAAAATGTTAGATATTTTGCACCTAATAAAATTTTTAACATAATTTGCCATAACTGAAATTTTCTTTTTGCTGTCACATAAGTTTTTCAAATCCCATCCCCAAATAATTCCTTATAAATTGATAGAAATTTTCTAATTTCCTGATATTCAATATATTTTAAATAAAATATATTTTAAGAGCATATCTTATATTTTCATAGCATATTTTTTGTTGCCCTGGTATTAAGTCTACTGCATCGTTTAAAACATATTGAACAATATTTCATTGCAAAAATATTTTTCACAAACATCATTGAGTTACTTCTCAAAGATATTTAATTTTAATTACAAAAACTTTAAGCGACACTGTGCATAAATTCAAAGGAAATCGCCTACGTTTTTTGCAAATTTTTTCAA
Source organism: Protocalliphora azurea (assembly GCA_932274085.1). Classification (NCBI taxonomy): domain Eukaryota; kingdom Metazoa; phylum Arthropoda; class Insecta; order Diptera; family Calliphoridae; genus Protocalliphora; species Protocalliphora azurea. The sequence goes on from OW026519.1 coordinate 68,600,310, forward strand.
TTATTCAAATTACTTTTGTTTGAAAGTCTTTGAAAGTAACGTACTAGATTTTAATTTTCAAAGAAATATTAAAACAATTCAAAATATTGTACGAATTTTTAATAAGTGTATAAATGCACTTAGAGGTTATAAAGGAAAATATCTACTATACTCAATAATACTTTTTTTATATACAATATTAGGCGACGTTATCCAATTTTGTTTCTTGAAGATAAAATTCTAATAAATAAGCGCAGCGAAAAATTGCCGTATGAAAATACTTCAATTGAGAAAAATAAGAACTTGATTTTTTTTTCTTGTATCCTTTTAAAGTTTGAGCATTTCATAAAAACTGAAATTTTGATCAAAGCAAGTGTGTAAGGCAAAAAAGAGCCATCTTAAATACCCTCCTGAAAGATATGAATTTTGTATGGTGGCGACTTCGCACTTGGAAATGCAAAATCAGGAATCATGATGGATAACATTTGCAATATCTTGGGCAAATTTCAACTGAAAAATATTGGTTTATTAAATATCTATCTTTTGATATACATTTTTCTGAGAAACAAGTTTGTTCTGGGATCAGTACAAATGGCATTTGCAGTATTTGACCCTTTTAAACATATAATGTTCTTTAGTATTTTTATATGATTTTGAGCCTCACTAACGTGTAGGTTCGAAAAGTTAAAAATCTGGTTTCATTATTACTATTTTTTTAAAGGTAGGCGAAACATGTTTTATGGAAAAATATATTCTATATTAATGTAAAATCATTACTACGAATTTTATACACAATAATTTTAGTTAAGACATTCTTTCAAAAACTCAATTCTATTCCGTTTATATGTGTTATCCTCCTCAGAACTTTTGCGCTGCCTTCAGCACTTTCTAAAGTCCCAGAGATTAAATCTTTGATAAATTATATTTTAGGTCTTTAACTTTAGTCTTTTTTACTTTAAAATATTTAAAAATATTTTCTGTGGTTAACGATTTCTAAAAGCAGAGTTTTGTCCTTTGAATAATGTTAAATTTCTTTTAAAAATTTTCACGTAATTTTGATAATTTAAACAGATTTAAAAGGAAACTTCAAAAAATGTGGTATAAAACTCTAAATCCTAAATATTAACATGAATTTTTACAAATATTATTATTCAAACATTGTCTGCACAAGGTAATATATAAAACAAAAACATATACAATTTTAAGATTAATAAAAAATTAAAAAGAAATAATTATGTGAGGGTAATTCGAACAAAATAATAATAAAAAACATCCCTCAAAAAACAAAATCAGTTTTTAATAACTTACAAATTAAATAAACTCATATTTATATTTTCTACATGAAGCGTAAAAATATTGAAATGAATGGTAATGGAAATCATAACAATGAAATTAAATAATCCTCATCATACATACTTTAACAAACAGTGCATGTGCAAATGTACAAGTATGTTTGTATGTCTATCTGCCGGTTTGTTTAGCTGTCAGTAAGTAAACAAAGTCGTATACAATTTCATTAATAATACCATATTTCATAATTTCTATATTTAATGTGGGATTGAATTTTGTTTCTTTGAACATTTGTGATGCTTTATTATATATTTTATGAGTAATCGAATAATAATTAATTTCTACTTTTAAAATAAAAGTACTCGCAAAGGTATAGTTTTTAATAATAATATTAAATAGAGACCGGCCGGAATCGTTTTTTACCTAATATTCGCCCTAATCTGAAACTAACCGAAACGTATTGCAAATTTCTAAGGGGTCGGTTCATAACTTACACATAAATAGCATGGTGATAATTTTAAGTTTATTTTTGAGTATAAATCATACTATCAAAATCCGTCCTTATAAGAAACACAATCGAGTATCAGATTATTGCGCATACAAAATGGTGTATTGTTGTATTGCATTTTTAAGAAATAAAAAAATATATTAGAAAACATAATTACTGAGGAAAAATTTTATAACTTCTTCTAAAATCATTAGTTCTACAACTGTCGTAATCAGAACCACTTCAGATTCTTTATAATATCCTTGTAATAGAAGCCTTTTTTGATTCTAAATAGGTTTTAAATAATGGATTTGAGAACTATTGATGTTGAAGTAATACAGAACTAGTTCACTCTTTTAAATGAATTGCTGGTTGAACTAATAGAACTGTTTAAAAGACTTAAAAAAAGAGTGTAAAAAATTTCAATTGATTTAAAAAAGTGGCCTTTCAAAAATGGTTCATTTAAATGCAAAAGATTTTTTTTAATTTTCAACTTAGAACCGCTATAACTTTCGTTTTGGTCCATCTACGCTAAACTAGTAAGCATATGTAGCAAAATGTATTGATTTATAAAAAGTGCATATTTTGCTCTACAAAATATTAAAAACCGTTTCTAGGCTAGGTCCATATTAAAGTCCATATTAAAACGAGGGTTGTAAAAAAAAAAAAAAAAAATTTATGCATAAATTTTTAATTCGGTTGCGTATAACATCAAATCAAGTTATAGTAGCATAAGCAATTATATGTGAAAAATTGTTGCTCTTTATTCTGAATGAAAAAGCTTCTATAGTTTTTTTTTTGTTTTTTGCAAAATGTTAAATTAGAGAGTTATAGGACACAGTGGTCTCAAAACGATTTTTTTGGAAATAATTCTGTAACTGTAGAAGTACTGGGTGTATTTGAATGAAATATCACATGTCCAATCCTGAGTTGTGTTCCAATTGATTTGGAGGAGAACGGGTTTTTTTAGGGATCTGGGGAACAGGGAGTGGACTTCTAAAGTTTCACCTTGGATACGAAAATTAAAAAAAAATCGCCAAAATTTTATTTATGATTTCATTGAAAAAAATTTACTCATGATAGTCCCTATAAAATATAATAATTGTGTGGGGTATCTCTTTTTCTTTAATAGATATTTAGACCGAAGTAAAATATTGACCCAGTTTTGGACATGTTTTTTTTAATTTGGCGAACTTAGTTTGATTCCCAAAATTGTTCTAAAATATTCTCTGGATTCTATACAAAATTCTAAATAATTTTCGAATCATATACTTATGTTGTACCAATAAAAAGTTATATTATTTTGAAACACAAAATTTTAAAAAAATCGTGATTTTTTGTAATTTTTCTCAAAAATGTGGTTTCTCTTTAAAATCTATTATTTTTCTCTGGACCATATATACTTTTATGTTTATAAAATAATGCTTAGCGTAAAACCCTGTAAAGTAAATCCGACTAACAGTCTCCCCGCTAGCCGTATCAGAATTTCGCTATTTTTTTATTTTTTATTATTTTTATTTATTTATTTATTTGAGAGGCTCAAAATGTCAAAGCTGATTTAAAAAAACCTTTATAACATAACTACATAGAATCGCTAAACACGCAAAAAATATTTAATAAGCTTTGCCTCTGATGACTACAGAGTGACCATTTTAAAGACAACTTTTGTTATATTATACTAAAACTTCTTTATGACAGCCTTATCTATATAGATTATACTTAAGTTCAAATATTATTTTTTTTTTTTTTCAAAATAATACTAAACGTCAAAATTTTAGGTTTTTTGATAAATTTAATAAAGAAATTTAGTTCTAGTACTTTACTATTTATATTATTCTTATTTGACTTTATTTATTACCAAAAATATATTAACATAATTACTATTTACTAAAAATTGAGTGAAATTCTGTGCAAATATTTGGATTTCTTTAATGAAATATTTATTCGTTATTAAAAGAACACCTGAGTTACAGGTATTTTTTAAATTTTTTTAATAAAATTTGGTGTATTCAAGTCATTATATTCAGCATATTAAATAATGAAGAAACGTATTTAACAATTGTAAATGGAAAATTGGATAAAATTTAAAATTTGTTCAAAGTATTCGAAACAAAAACGAAGACAATAAATAATTGCGTACGGAAGTTTCAATTGAAGTATGGCACCTGGTTGGAAAGCATCATGGCAATTAAAACCATTAATGCAGGACCGCTACTTAAGTATGATTATCTGGGGCAGAAATAAAAAAAAGTAGACTGCCGGAAATACTGTCCACGGAATCCGAGTCTGAAGCTAAAGATTCATTTAAGGCTTTGTTACGAAGAAATATGATGGATGATAAAAAGTATTCCATGAGGCTATAGCACTTATGCTGAAGTTAGGACTAAGCAAAAATAAATATATAAAATTGAGAATGGGTTTTACTCGACAAAAGACACCACCCAATTATGCCATATTACAAAGATGTACTGGAAAAAAGCAAAATATTCGCCCACCACCTAGTAAAATAGGCAATGAAATAACATTTATTAACTTGTCGCAGTTACTTGAAAATGCCGCTTCAAGGCTTCTCTCAACATTTTCGAAAAACAAAGCATTGTATCTTGATAAATCGGATCTGGCATTATTATGCAAATGGGGATGTGGTGGACTGTCAGCACTATCAGGAGAAAGTTGTATAGACAGACTACAAAAGTGTTTTATGGCATCGCTGGTTCCATAATGCTAAAGAAAATATTCGAGTGAACCATTTGCGTTAACTAATGCTACTAAATATGTTTGGGAAACCCCAATTCCAGAATCAGAGGTATATTGCAGACAAAAAAGGATGGAAAGGTATGCAATGCCATTACGAATACTGATTCAGCCGAGACATGCCCTTTATGTGGATTGAAAAAATCACAATTTTCACAAACTCCCGCAGACAGCTCTACCAATATTAATAAAGATGCCGTAAACTTTGGTATATATCCCCTACATGTCCGTATACCCTTTTTGGAATACATGTTTCATATTGCGTATCATCTAATATAAAAGTATGCCTGGCAACCAACAAAAAAGTGTTAGGAACAACAAGGAACTTATGGAAATAAGAGCAGACGAAAAAAGGCAAATTCAAATTGAATTTAAAGAGGTGACTTGTCTTACTGTAGAAAAAGCGCCCGTCGGATATGGGAGTACAAATGATGGCAACACGACAAGGAAATTCTTTGAAACGATGAAATTACGTTTCAAGTTATTGGAACTGATGTGAAACTTCTTCTAAGATGTCATGTAATATTGAGAGCAGTTAATAACAAACATCACATAAATGCAGAAAAATTTGAGTTATTTACAACACATACTTTAAAGCTTTTGCTTTATGCATGAATGGATGGATGGAAGGAATTAACACTGTTCACAAAGCACTTCAACTCAACATGGTCATCAGATTTTGGAATTAAACATGCTACCACTGGGCGAATTAACAGAAGAGGCCAGAAACTCGGACTTCAAGCACATTCAACTATTTAATACAAGAAAAAGTTTGAGAATATATTAAAACCAGGACCTTTTGAATTACCTTTTATTGTTTTCCGATCCTGCTCTAACATCGAAAAGAAATAAGTGGAATACTAACAATAATGTAATGCAAAAAAATATGATATTCAGGAGGATCTTGATATATTCGATATAAATTATCGAACATAATATCCTTTTTATGTTTTTTATTAAGAATAGTTATTTTATGCAATATAAACCTAAAACTAATAAATTATTAACATCCGAGGTAACCAATTTCAGAGGTCCTCCTCCTGCCCCGAGATCAGCTAGAAACTTGTGCTCCTCCAAAACAGTTGGAAAATACCTCAGCAATAACTATGTGAAATATCATTGAAAGATATTTAACGGTTCAAAAGTTACACAAAATTATAAAAAAAAAAAACATGTTGAAACAGCTGTCCACTTATGTATATAGAATCTGCAGCACACATTTACCATAGAAGTGAAGGTAAATGCGCAAATTTTGATGAAGGGAGTCAAGTTTTTAAACGAATGTGTAAACTATTTATGCAAGTATTTGGTAATATTGGAAAGGTTATAACTTGAAAAATAATAATATATAAATAGTAAATTATTAGAACTAAATTTCTTCATTAAATTTATCGAAAAATATAAAATTTTGTTGTTTAGTGTTATTTTGAATAATAATAATAATAATAATAATAATAAAAATATTTGAACTTAAATAAAATCTATTTAAATAAAACTATCATTGTGAAATTTTAGTATAATAAAAAAAGTTGTCCTTAAAACAAGAACATAAATGGATTTCCACTTTTTTATTCCGAAATATCCAAAATACCAGTTCGGGAAACTTGTTTTAAAAATTTACTTTTTTCGGTAAAATGGTCACTCTGTCGTTATCAGAGTCGTGACTTATTAAATATTTTTCGTGTGTTTAGCGAACGTATGTAGGTATGTTATAAAGGTGTTTTTTTATTTTCAGATTTGACATTTTTGAGTCCCACAAATAAATAAAAAAGTAAAATTAACGATATTCTGATAGGGCTAGCGGGGAGACTGTTACCCCAAATGCCCTCGTATTTACTTTACATGCATTTACGGTAAACATTCTTTTAGAAATCCAGAGAATATAATATAATAATTTTAGGACTCAAATTGAGCCCCCCAAGTTAAAAAAAAAACATGTCCAAAAATGGGTGAAAATTTTACTTCGGTCTAAATATCTCTTAAATTAAAAGAGATATCTCACACATGTAAGCGTATTTTTTGTAGATAATTATAAGGACTACCTATGTGTAAATTTTTTTCAATCAAATCATAAATAAAATTTTGGCGATTTTTTTTTAATTTTAGTATCCAAGGCGAAACTTTAGAGGTCCACCCCCTGTTCCCCAGACCCGTTAAGAACCTGTTCTCCTCCAAATCAATTGGAATACACCTCAGGATTGGACATATGATATTTCATTCAAATACATCCAGTAGTTCTAAAGTTACAGAAATATTTCCAAAAAATAATAATAATAATAATAATAAATAAATAAATAAATAATAATTTTGGTACCACTATGGGGCGTTTATACTTTTTGATATCATTTAATCAGACTTTGTGGATAAATTCTATACCTTCTTTGTTGTTGAGCAGATTTTCAGCAGTGACATACGGGCTAGTAAAATATTTATTTATTTATTATTATTATTTTTTTTTTTTTTTTGTGCGACCCTTAACGGAACAAAAATCTTGAAACAAGGATTGATGCTTGTTGTTTTGAGTTATATCTCGTTGATGTGCCCAAAATAGTCAAATAATCTCAAAGTTTGGAAAACAAGAGCGAAAATTTTTTAAAAGGTCAGTTTTTTTCACGAGGTACGTCACAGTTTCATATGGATGGGTTACAGACAGCGCAAATTTAATTTTTTGTTATTTTACACAATAAAATCGAAATTGTATTAAAAAAAAATAAAATAAAATTCAATTTGTACAAACTTTGAATGTATAGATATAAGAACGGCGATGAATATAATTGATTGAGACCATAAATTTAAGTTAAATGTCATTGATAGCTGAAAACGGGAAACTTTTGTCAAAACAGATTTTGCTATGGCTCATCCCATGGACGGTACGAAATTGACCATAATTGGCATAATTAGGTGGTGTTTGCAATGCTTCAGCGAAATTTAGCAGCTTATCAAAAAATTTTCGAAAGATAAAAATTTGATGGACCAAAAAACAAAACAAAAAAAAAATACTTGGGTTAAAATCGCACTATTAAAAGCATTGCTTTGTAATAAACTCTAATAAAATAATTTTCATATAATATATCGAGAAATAACTTAGATTCGAACCTCATTTTTCGCAAATTTTTTTAAAAATCCCGATTTTGGTATAAAAAAAAATTTTTTTAATTTTACTATGAAATCTTAAAATATGCTGCACTAATACACTCAAACATTGAAAATAACATAAATTTTATTTGAATAACTCATTAGGTTTTGATATTGTGTGTAATTGTTACAAGAATTGTACATAAACTTTTAGTTTGTAAAAATTAAAACCCACATAATATTCGCGCCCCCTGTACGCAATGATTAACGCGAGCTGATTCTACATGCATTCGAGTCACTTTATATTTTTACAAATGAATTTTAACGTGAAATCAAAAGTTTTTGAAATGGTCCATATACATATATGAAAAATAATTCAAGTGAAAGAAATTTTCAAGCAGATTATGTTTTCATAAAAAATTATACTTTATCTGATAAATTTGAAATTTGGTGTTTTTTTACTTCCACACTTTAGAGTAATTCGTCATCGAAATCCAGCATATTTTTATATAAATTAGGCGCCGTTTCTATAAAACGCAAAGAAAATTCGTTTCGACAAAAAGCAGAGAGTTTATTTGATCTATAAACTTGTATTAAAATTCGCATATGACCTATAAACTCGTATTTTTGATAACTCGTGGCATTTATGCATTTGGTTAAGGAATAGTGTAAATCAGAACCGAATGTCAGAATAAAAAAGTTACACATAATAATAGATCTGTTCCAGTACTTCTCTGACATTCAAGTTTTAGTTAGGAATATATAGCCAAAAAAAAAAAATAGCAACAAAATACAAATAAATTCTGAGTATGCGAACGCTTTCCTGTAAATTCAGACAAAAACCTATAGCTTGTAAAACTAGATCAGAGTTAATATTATAGAATTTTAATCAAAATTTATATTATTAGACTACCCATGATTTCAAAATTTTTGATTTTGATAATACGTGTGCAAAAATTGAATCGATCAGACGGAAACCGGCCAGTCGACTTTGACTTTTGTCCCAAAAGTAACTAAAATTTTTAATGCGCTATAACTCTTTAATTTAAAATTTTGGAAAAAAAAAACTATATAAACTTTTCTTAATCAGAATAAAAAGCAAAAATTTTTGACATATAATTTTTTAGACTAGTGTGACTTGTAGTGATGTTATAAGCCATAGAATACAACTAGAAGTTTATGAGAGGCACTTCGAACTAAATTTTCAAAAAAAAAAAAAAAATCAGTTAAAATATATATATATATATATATATATATATATATATATATATATATATATATATATATATATATATTTATATATATATATATATGTGACTACATATTTTTTGTTGTTGCATTAATTAGGTTTTTCACAATTGAATCAGGTTTTTTTTCTCACATAAATATCTAGTTATTAATCTGTTATAAGCAATCAAAGTAAAAATTTATACATGGACTTTTTAAAGAGGCCCTCGTTTTAGTATGGGCATAGCCTGTTGGCAATGGTTTTCACCATTTTGTAGAGTAAGATTTTAGCTTTTATAAATTAATACCACATATGCTTACTATTTTAGCGCAAATGAACTAAAATTGGAAATTTTCAACTTTTTACACAAATATTGGTATAAAATCCAGAGTACAGCGTGAATTTTTGGATCATTATAGCGAGTATCTTTAAATTATTGTTGGATTAAACACTTGTTAGAAATTTAAGTGTTACTGATTAACCAAAAATTATAAAAGTTGATGATTGTTACATATAAACACCTGTTTTACCTTAAAAATCGGTAAGATATATTAAAAACAGACAACTTTTTTTACAATAGTTCGCAAATGAATAAATATGTGAATATTAATAATTTTTCTTAAATATTCTTAAAAAATTTTAAATTAAAACAGCAAGTGTAATGTAAAATGAAGACGTATTTTAAGTGGAACAGAAGTGACTTATTAGTGAATTCTGATATTTGAATAAATAAATGCAATAGCTTTCTGCATAAAGATGCTGAATCGAGTATGAAAAAATTACATTATAAAAGTTCAAAGCAAGCCATTACGGAAATAAAACAAAATTATAATTAACCTTTATAATTTCATAAACTGGCCTTAGAAGTAAATTATTAAATAAATTGCAAACATGTTCCTTTTTGAAAGAATACTAAAATAACAGAAAAAAAATATATAATGGAAAATATATTTTTATTTAAATATATGCAAGCTGTTATGAAATATGTTGTCTGTTTTCTAATTATCATTTTATTTTTTAAAGTAAAAGAAGTGAAAATATATTTATCTGTAAAAATATTAACATGTGAACTTTTATAATTTTCAGCTGATCGGCAACACTTAAATTTTGAGCTACTGTTTAATCTAACAATAATTTAAAAATACTCGCTATAATGATCCTATACCCTGCATTTGTGCCAAAAATCGATACCTAAAATTCGGATTTTCCATATATACATATTTACTTTGATTGCTTATTCACAACAAATCAGAGTAGGCTAAAAAATTATATGTAACAAATCTCTGATTTTTATTCTGATTAAAAAAGCTTATATAGTTTTTTTTCGCAAAATTTTAAATTAAAGAGTTATAGCGCAATAAAGATTTTAGTTACTTTTAAGAGTTTTTTTTTAGGACAAACGTCGAAGTTGACTGGCCGGTTTACGATTGATCGACTCAATTTTTGTACACATATTATTGTTTTAGCGCTATCTACCAAAAACTGCCGGTGGAGCAAGCAAAATTAAAACTTTTGTAAATTCCATCATACATTTCATGAGTGGTCTAGTCCCTATTCATTTGAAAAAAAAAAAAAATCTTTTGAATCGAATACTTATTCGTTTGAGAGCCAATTTTTAATTTTAAGATTAACGATTAAATTAAATTTCACCGTTGAATGTTGTTTTTGAGTTGTCGATCAGCTCGTTTAATTTGCTAATTTAAGCGGCCAATGTTGTTGTTAAACTTGTGGCAAAATATTGTTATTATTATTTTTTTTTTTTTTTTTTTGGAAAATTAATATATTTCATTTAATTACGTTTATAACAAAACTTTAACTTTTGAGATCCTGATCCGGACGTCGTCATAGACAATTTATCAATGACAGCGAGTGATTGCATTTTTGCATTTTTGAAAATTAATTTTGTAAAGATTACCGAACACCGAGTTAATAACGTAATTCTCTTAAAATTTTATTTATTATTTCAAATTTCCATAAAAAAAAATACTTCGTATTTTCTTCTTATTAAAAAATCCTGTGGTTTTGATAAAAACATATAATATTTGCACAAATTACCATATTTTATTTATAAATATTTGCTGTTCAGTATGACAATACTACAAGATTTAATCTAGAAATAAAAAATTGACTGAGAGTATTAAACTTATACTCGAACGGGAAACGGCTCTTCTAAAGACACATTAAACAAGATAATGTAAGTTCGGAAAGGTTTTTTTGCTAAAATTTTTTATAAATGGAGTTTGATGTTATTAACAACTGTTAACAGAGAGAATTTTATTTTTTTACAGAGTTTAACAGTTTTAATAAAAAGCGGAATTTTCCATTCCCGAACTTTCCATTTAATCAAAAACGAAATAATAAATACATTTGTTTCGTTTAATAGATTGCAAAATCTTCGCACCATGAATTTAAGATCATAATTGTCATTGTTGTTCGATTTTAAAAATCTTAGGAAAAGTGCTTCAAATTACCTAACTTTTCCCATTTTTTGTTTGCACATTTACATTTTTAGATCTCATTCGATTCTGTATATACTAAATTCAAGACAATCTTTGTTGTCAAGTAAATTTTCAACAGTTACCTACAAGGTAGTCGATTTTTTTTTTTTTTTTGTTTTTTAGGCGGTCCACTCAACAGAATGCAAATATTGAAACTCAAATACATTTAACGCAAAAATGTTATACTTTTTGAACAAATTGATCACTTTATATGTATATTCGCGGACATAGCTAAAGCACGGAATAGCACTTATTACAATATAGCTGAATAAAAATGGGAAAATCGTTTCGATTTCAGTTCTTTTTATTAATTTATTAACACTAGACCACAAATTCTCTAAAACAAAACTGAAAGAATTAGTTTTCTTTATTTAAACTAAACAATTTCAATGAAATGTAAAATATACTGTTTTCATGCGGGACAAAACTAAAGCACATTTTACTTTTATGAAATGCAAATGGTAACTTCATTATTTTTTTTTTTTTAACTTTAAACATCTGCATGGCATAGACACCTAAATTTAAAAAACATCCTTAGAAATTTCATTCCTTGCAATTTCTACTAAGTAGGAAATTTCGTCCTTATTTTTATAATCACAATTTCACATATGATCTACATTTCCACATAATGTTCCAAATATATTTTCTGTAATATTTACACCAAATAATTGTCTCTTTCTCCAAAACGGTGATTTTTTTGGGGGTTATAACCCACAATTATGTTTTTAGTGGTCGTTGCTATGTTGATAACTCCACTTAACTGGCATTTTCTCTTCCGTATGTGGAAGAATCGCATCTTTTAAGACATTGTTAGACATAAAACATTTCATTATTCTACTTAATTTATAAATTGGTCCGATATAATGACCGACACAAAAACTCCAGACCATAACAAACCATCAAATTGTTTCTCAGTATCATTAGTGCAATATGCATTAAGTCATTTTCCTTCTGGTGAACGTACTAACTTTAATCCAGCAATTTTAACTACATTATGGTATTCCAAAAGTTATTGAGATAGTTTTGCCGGTATTATATCGGATTAATTTATGAATTAAATAGAATAATGAAACGTTTTATGTCTAATCATGCCGTAAAAGATATCATTCTTCCACATACGGAAGATAAAATGCTAATTGATTGGAGGTATCAACATAACAACGGCCACCAAAAACATATCTAATTGTCTTAAAAAGTGGATTATGACAGGAAAAAATCACCACTTTCAAGTGGTAGAGACAATTATTTGTTCTAAATATCATAGAAAATATATTTGGAATCATATGTGGAATTGTAGATCGCGAAATAATACACATATGATTATAAAATTAAGGACGACATTTTCCACTTAGTGGAAATAGAAAGGAATGAAATTTCTGAGGAGGTTTTTCAAAATTAAGTGCCTCTAGATCTTAAGTACAAAATATTAATGAAGTTACCATTTGCATTTCATAAAGGAAAAATGTGCTTTAGTTTTGTCCCGTATGAATTTCACATTTCATTGAAATTTTTAGTTTAAATACAAAAATTGAATTCTTTCAGTTTTGCTTTAGAGAATTTGGGGTCTAGTGTTAATATAATTAACAAAAAGAATTGAAATCAAAACGATTTTGCAATTTTAATTCACCTATATTGTATTGTAAGTGCTATTTCGTGCTTTAGTTATGTCTGCCACTGTATATGCACAAAAGCATTTTAAGTTCCATTAAAAAAAAAAAAAAAAAAATAAATAAATTTTGTTTAAACCAAAAATAAAAAACTTTTGATAATGACCCATACATTTAACAGTCATAGTAGTTTCTTGCAACAAACCAGTATCTTTTGGATCAAAATGTTAGAAGAGTAAGTAAACGCGATAAATATATTACATACGAATATAAAAATAATTTGACAGTTTCGCGCGGTATGTAAATGAAAAAATTGTAAATCAACTGGATTTAAGAGGTCACTTTGTTATTACACTATGTAATAGACAATATCAAATAAAGCTTACCTAATAAAAATTCAATCAATGAATCACTAAAACAAAATGTAATGTTTATAGTTTATATTAAAAGAAATTCTTTTAGACAATGAGAAACTTTATCTTTGTAGACAATACAATGCCATTCATTATTTCTTTTTAAAACAATACAAGAGAAATAAATAAAAGGACATACTTTGCAATAGGATATGAGAGAAACACTATCAACAAAGACTATTTGCAGATTTAAAATTAAAACTTTTTTTATAATCATTTATATTGTTTATGAACAAAAAAAATTATTTACTTTTACTCGTAAATATCTTTAATTTCTAATTTTTTATAAACATTGATAAATTTAAATAGTATTTTTTTTAATATAATTGGACAATTTTCACAATAATTTAAGAAAACGAATGTCCACTTACAAGTGACGGAAAAAAATATCCAAAAATTTCGTTGGTGTACATTTTATCAAAGATAAAAATTATTCCAATTACATTTTTAATTGTAATTTTAATTTTTTTTTTTCTAAAAATAAAACAATTTATTGGTTTTCGATTATTTCGATTAATGTATTATTTAATAAATTAATCAAATATAAAAAATAATAAGTGATGATTTAAATAATTGAATATACGATGTTTAAAAATAGATTACTTCTAATTTCATACTTAATTAAATCTTTATTAAAGAATTTATTAGATTTTTTTTTTCATGTGTTACGTAATTTTGAGGTACTTTTCTCTATTATATTCTGACACAATTGAAAACAACATAATTGTTTCTTAACTACTATATCTTGTACAATAAAGTGCCTCACGAATAAAAATCACATGTAAAAAAAAAAAAAAAAACTATAAATACGGATTTCTTTCAATAGCATTATAAAAGTGCTAGTTATGAGATATTTAACTTCAAAATATAATAGAGATATGCTAACACCCGGAATATATATTCAAATAATTGTTACATCTCTTTTCATTCGCGGAATATTACAATTTTATTATCTATTTTTGTTATATTTTCTTTATTTAAACCTGTAATTTTATATAGTGTCCTTTGGAAAGGTCTATTCTGATATTATTGAAGATTACAGATAATTTACCAATTTACAAAACGCTCAATTTTATACATTTATTTCCCAAAAAGTCAAATCAACAAATCTTCATCATTCAATCAATGAATTTGTGAAATATATAATAAATTCTTTTAAAACCACGGTAATTAATAAACGAATTAAAAGTTTTTGAAATTTACACGAATTAATAAGTTTTATGATAAATTTATGCTTGTGGGTACATTTATTTTCAAATCTAACCGTGACCCAAAAATTTTACTTGTGTTAGTAAAAGACTAGAAAGAGGGACGAAAGTCGTTGTCAAAAACCTAACTCATGCAACAAAAATATATATATATAACAATCAGTTTTTTGAATTATGAAATGAATTTACCACATATATCAAGTATTTTTGGGAGAAAACTATGGGCTAAAATATAAGTTGGATGTCACGCCCAGTTTTTTTTTTTTTTACTTTCAGTGAAAATCAATTTTGCTACTTCCTGGATGCTACTAAGACAATTCACATAAATTTGACATGCACAAGGAATAGAATTTATTGTATATTATAAATTTTAATCTATATGGGTGCCACACCTCCTTTTCGCCCACTTTTATTATACTGTGATATTTTTTTCCATTTTTATGAAATTTGAAATTTTCTTACTAAGAAGCAAAGCAACCCTTTTTTAAAAATACTAAAATATAAAAAAAAATATTACAGAATATTACAGAATATTACAGAATTACATATACATACATTACATTATACTCAGCTAAAAAAGATAATATATACCCGCTTCTTTATTAAAATGAAGAATTTTTTAAAGTGAACTTATGTTTATTTCGGTGACTGTATGTGGCATGTTTCATTTTAATTGGTTTTGTAGTTTCAACATAAGATCAAATGAAATAAAGTAAACAATATTGAGAAAAATGGGCGTAAAAAGGGAGTAGAATCCAGCAAAAATCTAGCATAATGCTAGTAGTCTGTAAAACAACAAAAACATATAATAATATTTGAATTAAATAATTTGAATTATTTTTTTTTTACAAATCATATTTAAAATATGTAATTGAACCGAAATATTTTGGGGATTACTTTATAACATATACAGTTTTAAATTTGTAATATGTACATTGTAATAAAATGTGATTATACATAAGGAAAATTCAGATTAAGTTAATCTAAACTTTGTAATTAAACTACCGTTTGTAATTTTGAAAACATCTTCTACTTAGCATAAATCACAGCTCTCTTACAAAATACATATTTGTAAGAGAGAGAGAGAGAGAGAGAGAGAGAAAAATAATAATAATAATAATAATTATTATTATTATTATTATTATTATTATTATTATTCTTATTATTCGAATATTCGACATAAAAATATTAAAATTATTCGTTATTCGAAAAATACCATTTTTATATTCTTCACGTAATTATGCGTAATAAATTGTTCGAAAATTTCGAACAAACATTATTCGAATGAATATCCTATAATATGCCTTATGTATTTTTTTTATTATACATAAGCTCCCTAATCGAAAAAAAAAAACAAGGTCCGTTGGGATTGGAGGAAGATAAGTTTCATAAGTAAGCCAATTTCAGACTTTATACGTTATCTAGGAGCTTCAGAAAGCCCTGGAAACAGTAAAATATAGATAAAAATACTTAGGAAATTATATATAATAACAATAAAAATAAATAACTTTTTAATATAATTGCAGATACTTTAATTCTAATCCCGTTTTCATTATAATCTAACATTAATATTTACAATTAAATTTTAGTAATTAATGAAATTATGAATACCTACCTAGTATTATTGCACTTCTCTTTCCTAATTAGAATGGTTTAATGTAATGTAACAGTATATTGTTAGTTGTTAGTTAATTAATTTTTTTATTTTGATATACAATGAACTCTGATTCTTTTAAACAAAATGTCAATACACTATAACAATTCAAATGATTTTTTAATTTTTAGGGATTATTTTGTCTATTTTACACAAAAGAAAACTTAAGCATTCTGTAATGTTGATGATAAATAATGTTGGTTGGTGACGTTGATGATGGATAATGATTACGATCATTAAAATGATTATAATGATGAATAAATCCGAAACCGAAATAAACACAGGAAACAATAATGAATATTGAACAATGACATTAACTAAACATTAACACATCAAAAACATAAATACAAATATACAAACAAAACGTATGATGATATCGGTGGTGACAACTCTTCATCAGCTCGAAAAAAGAAACCTTTGATGAAAAAAATAAAATGCAATAGGATTGTGGTATGTGTTATTTTGTTCTTTATTGTTTAAAAAGACGACAAAATCAGCAACAAACAATGAGATTGAATGAGGCTGACACAAATGAAGGATCCGTAGACAACGAGTAGTTAAGTTATCACGATGTCAATGAGCAACAAGCTACGCAAAGCTAAAAAGTCAAACTAAATCTGAAAAAAGAACGCGAAAGGAAATTGCCGGGGTTGCAATACAAAATGAGCGACATCTGAAATTGAGACACACAATTTTTATGTACAAGTACATAACCAAAATGACATGCATACATAAGTATAAATACATAAGTACATAGTATATGTATGTACAAAAAAACAAAAAAAAAATAATAATATTTGTTGCTTTCTTATTTATTTTGTTTGTAACTGACATAATCTTTGTAGTTGCAAACAGGGTGCTTATGCAAAAATTTATGCATATTAAAAAATAGATATTGTTGTAATCTACATCACCATATGTATGTGGATGGGCCATTATAAAATGTTCCTACACTCACGTTTTATATACACCAATTGACTTACAATCACTTTCGGAGTCGATTCAACGATGTCCGTCAATCTGGCTGTCCGTGATTGTAAAGCTTGTGAATTGTGAATTTCTTTTAATTTTTTCACCCAAAATAATGAATAAAAATCCGAGTGCTAAATTCAACGAAGATCGATCGATAAATGACCGAAACTCCCATTCATCACTTTAACGCGAATATATTCTATATAAATGTTAATATTGGGATATTATTTGACATATATCCAGTGTTGCTAGAAGATGAGGAAAAAAGAGGATAAATTGAACTTTAAAAAAAGTCAAAAAAGGCTAAATGCCTTTTATTAGGTTTTGATATTTTTCTAAAGAAATTATAATAAATTTATAAATAACCCCCAATAAAAATGACTCAATGAAAAATCACAAAAAAAAATCCCATACAAATTTGGGTTATAATTCATATGAAAAATTACCCAACGCTTTCAAGTGATTTTTCGTCATTTTTGAACTATATTTTCTTTTTGACTAAGCATTTCCAAATTTTTGGGTGTTTTTTTTTTTGCATCAATAATTTTTTTAATTATTTTTATTTATAGTTTCTATTGTAGATAAAGTATATTAAAAAATTATTATAATAATCGACTTAGTAACTCTACAAAATTTGCTAAAGTACTTTTTATTTAGAGAATGAAGCACCGCAGGCAACATTTTTTTGTTAAATATAAATAATAAATAAACAAAAATGCATAAATGGATGATTCTGTAAAAATAAAATTAGTAATAGCAAATAAGAAATTATTTTCTTCTTTGTTGAAATAATAACATTTTAGTCTTTTTAAGGCAGTTTTGAGAATCAAAAAACGAAAATTTTGAGGTTAAAAGTAAAATAAAAATGATAGATTTAGCTTAAAAAGGCTAAACAGGAAACACTGCATATATCTTCTATATACAGTACTGTGCAGCACAAAAGCAACAAAATTAGGTTAAGTTTTGATTTATTTTTTATATTTTCTGTGTTATTCCGATTAAATTGTTAATTGTTGTTTCTAAATAAAATAAAATAGTTTCCATTTACATTTTTTGACTAAACAACACTATGGACAACATTAATTTTAAAGTCACATAAATTATATTTTAGAGGTTTTTATATTTGACAATTAGACCGCACGATTAAAAAAGTTAAAGCAATTATGTTTAATGCAATCCTTTAAGAGTTCAAAAATATATTTCTCATTTTGACCTTGCTAAAATGTCGAATTAAACAAGTATTCCCCTGTGTATGATGAAGTTTTTGGCTATTTAAAAACAACGCCTATTAGTTTTTTTAGCTAGAATGCAAGTATAGACTAATAACATTTTCTTCTTGCCCAAAATAATGTTTGGAATTGCACGATTAAAGATATATATTTTGACGGAAACCGCAGTTCGGTCATTGCTTAATTTTGTTGAGTTTAGATGTAAATAGGTTGATTTTCTATTTATATGAAAAAGATAAAAAGCTTCTGATGTAAAAAAAGGAATAAAAATTATACTTTTATTGAATAAGCATTTCGGTGAGCAACACTATGTATATAGCTTGGTCAGTAACTTCATTAAATTCTTTGAATAGATTTTGAGCGGACTATATGTATATAAAATTTTAGATTACATAACACAGTGTTACAAATTGTAACTTTTTCTTTTGCACGAAACTATATACATCTGAAACAATGGTCCAAATTTATTTTAAACTGCATACACAGTTTTTCAATTTCTGAACTTTTCTCCTTTCTAAGAACGTATTTCGAAAACATTTTTATCATGATTTACCCGGAATTCACTTGAGCCCTCCTTGAAAAAGAAGTTATGTTCAAATTTCATTCATATATCATAGTTTTCACTTTAAGAGAAACAGTAAAAGCGTATTTCGAATTCACTTGAGCCCTCCTTGGAAAGGAAGTTATGTTCAAATTTCATTAAGATATCTTGCAAATTGTAAGCTATAGTTTGATCAGAACGTTTACATAGATAACGGTTTGGATGGACGGACGACGAGCTTTGCTGAATTGGTTAAGTAAATTATTTGGTACCAAATTAAATACTTGAAGGTAGCTAAATAGCATTGTTTTTACGTATTATAAGCATTATCCAAAACGTCAAAGATGTAAGTTATAATTTGAAAAAGGACAAAAAAAATTATTATATTTTTACTTTTTATTTCGGTTTTTCAATAAATAAAAATTTACTTAGGAAGATTTTGTATGTTTAAATTTTTAATTATTTATTCGTTAATAATAATGTAATGCAGCTATAGAAACAAAATTTAAGCATGATGTAGAGATAATGTCATTGTTTGACATATATTATTTTTACAAAGATTTGTTGCATTTTTACAAGGATACGGAAAGGATAAAATTTTTAAAGCAAATATTTTAAAAAATTTTGTTCTGACGAATGAAAACATAACATTCTTTTAGCTTCCACTGATAGTTCCCTTTCATTTAATACGCATATACATAGAATATGGTGTAGAAATAATTAAATTATATGTATGAAAATTTTAAAACAATTATGGCCTTTAAAAAGGAGAAAAGATCAGAAAATTAAAAACTATGTATGCAGTATTACTATATTTAGGCGCGGAACCAGCCAAAGCATTTTAGAGCGATTTTTTTTTTTTTTTTAACTCGAAATTATGTATAAGATTTTAATGACTAAAAATTAAAGTTGATAAGTGGCGATTAAATTTTATACAATCATTATTTCATCATCAAAAAACTCGATATTTTACTTCATTATTACTTTTTAGTTTTTGAAATACAAAAAAAAAAATTAATGAACCTATGGTTCGTAAATTTCAGGCAATATTGAATAGATTTTAATAATTTGTGCATTTAAAACAAATAAATGTATTTCAATGAAATTTATTAAAATGCATAACCTTAAAAACTCGTAAGGTAGAGTTATGTGGGTTTTGATACTTAGAATATCAATTTTACTTAAATAGATCTAATTATGTTCTTTAATATCAAAAACTTACTGATGCAAAAATTTGTAACTAATCTGATAAATCGTATATCTGTATATCAAAAATAAAATAAATACTTTATTTTTATTTGATTTCAGTTATTAATAGCTTTGCAATATTACTTTTCATTACTTGTAAAGAGTAAGAAATTGTAAGAAAAACAACAAAGTTGTCAAAGAGAAAACTAACAAATTTTCAAAAATTCAAAATGCCCCCTAAATTTTCAAATATTAAAAAAAAATGTTTTGATGATAGTTGATGCACTAAAGTTCTCGTAGCTATCTAAATTTTAAGTCAATTTTTAATTTAATTAAATGAAGAAAGCAAAAGACCGTAGCTTTTAAACTTTATTTGAATACTTTATTTAAATATTTACTACAAATAAGAAATAATTTATGATTTTTTTAAATTAAATTTGCTTTTGTATTACAAAATTTCCATGTAACAGGCAGTTACTGTTTTTGCGCTCGTATTATTAAAACAGGCAGTAAATCTTTTGATTATTTTTTTTAGCACTGTAGATATCAAGTTTAAAATGTTTTTTTTTCATTTACAATAAAATGAGACGTCAATCTTTCAAATCGTTGAAATACTCAAACAATTATTTAAAAATTTAATATTATGTTCACGCACATTAGTTTTTAACTTGTTTTTTGAAAAACACACTGTTCACATATCATTTTATTATGTTTTTCCTTTTGGCCTGTTTTTCATTTGCCAAAATATTTTCACAAATATCTGATTTAAAACAAAAAATAATTCATACAAAAACACTTTTTAATTCAAAAAATACAATTTTTAAACATTTAAAATTTATGAACAAATATAAATTTCATTCATAATTTTTAATTTTATGTGTTTAAACTTCGACAATTTTTACAAATTCTTTCCCAAAAAATGTCTATGTACTAAAAATACTAAAAATTTCTACCCTGTACGGAACATACGAGTACTAAATGGTTTTTGCGTGTTGAATAATTAAACAACTCGAATCGAGATGTTTTTAGCTTTGAAATATGTGAAAAAAAAAAATCAATTTGTGTTTTTTGAGAAAACGACTCGTTTTTCAAAAAACATAAAACTTTATCAAATTATTTTTAATATATTTTTAAGCAAATCACTTTATGCTTTGTTTGAAACATACTTGGGCCAAAAGCAAAAAACAAAAAAAAAAAAACGAAAAAAAAAATTCAAGTAAATCATTCCACATAAAATCGAATAAGTAAGTTCTAACATTTTTGACCAATTTAAAAGAAAATAAATCTTGTTATGTTTACAAAAAAAAATTATAATAAATTGCATTAGAACTTGAAAATTTTCATTTTTTTAAACGTTGTTTAAAAATTTTCTTTAATATTTGATCAAAACATATACAGATGTATATGGATAACAAGCTTCATTCATTTTTTTGAGTATAATTTAAAATTTGTAATGATTTTTAGTTGCAAAGTTATGCATATTTTCAATTAACATTTTTTTAAGAATGCTTTAAAAATTACCATTTTTAGGCATTTATCATTGACAATTTATGTGTAAATATTTTTTTTAACTTCCAAAATAAAATTGTCTGAGAATACGCAAAATTTTCATTATGTTTAGTTTAATAATATCTAGGATAAATATTATATTTTGTATGAAAAAATTTGAGGAAAACTTTTTTGCGTTGTTACCTAAGCGCTTTTTGTATAAAGTTCTGGATAGATTTTTATTTATAAAATAAAAAATATTTTTCATTAACTGATAAAACTAGTACTTAGACAAATTAATTTTTATCGAAAGATGCATTTTTACGGTCCATACTTTGGTTGCTCCATATCTTCCAAACTACAAGGTTTAGGAACTACTAAAAAAAGAGCAGATAGGCGTTTGGTACTTTCTGGAAATTGGAACATATATAGGGTAAAAACTGTATTTTGCTACCCTGTGTACATAAATCCTACAAAAATAAACGTATTTTTTCTTAACAAAAAAATATTAAACACGTCATTGGTACTTTTTGTACTTTTTAATTATAAATGCAAAAAGGCTAACAAATAAACGACTTACACCGGAAATTTGCACTTTATACTGTAAATTTCTTCCATCCACAACTGGTTTAAAAACTAAGCTAGGGAAGATTGTACGCTCCACAAAAAGCAAAAATTAACTATCACATATCTAAAAAACAATAACAGTGCAAGTCTTAATATTTTGTGAGAAAAATTCCTTTATCAAGTTACAATATTGATATGAAAATTGGGCGGGTAAATGTTAATTATCGCACCTAAAGAACTATTATAGTAAAAATCTTAAGAATTTGTGGGAATAATTTTCTTATCAAATCTCGCAATTGAGATAAAATATGTAAATGGGATATGATCGTACCTTCTACAAATAAAGTCCTATTTCGATTATTTTAAAATTTTTGTGGAGACTTCGTAGAGATAAAGATAATTTCCGTAAAGGAGGAGTAAAAATATTTTGTGAAATTTTGTGTATATTCGAGATATTTAAAACTTTTAAATATAAAAAGATAACTTTATAAACTGGAGTAAATACTGATGATAAATTTGTTAGTTTATGTTTATGCCTTTTTGTGCCTTATCTATAAATTATTTTTTAATCCTTTCTAAACTATTTGAGTTAGTTTAGTTGCGAAGGGTAATGTAAATAATTAGGTTACACCTCCACTTGGACACCTGCAAAGCCCATTGTGATTCCTTTCAAATTTAGTAATAACAAGTAAGAATATTATATTCGTCTCGGCCGAATTTATTATACGCCACCCTGGCGGTGGTCCTTTAGGTGGTCCGCCCTAAGCCCTATCCTGCTTTCAACTGCCGTACGGTCATATCCACTTATGTCCACCCAGAATCTTACCATGACCAAGAATATACATAGTTTATGGGGTGTTAGACCAATATTTCGACATGTTACACAAGAAATGACAAGCACAATATACTCACTTCATTTTTTAATGATGAATTAGGGTTTAGGAATTTGCGAACTTTTCCCGGGAAACGGCAATAAAAACATCGTGTTACCGGGAAAATTTTAATTTAACGTAAACCACTTGTTTTGTTTATGAACATACACAGTTTTGTTATAGTGTTATATAAAAAATCGTACAAACTGAATATAACTATTAAAAACAAAATGAAAATGTCATACTTAATGTAGATATGTTAAAGGTTTCTCAAAGCTTTTCGGAAGATCAAAAATATGTTATTCTTTGAATGAAAGTTTTTTTTTTAATTTTATATAAATATGGAATAGATTTGTAAATCAATGGACGATTAAAAAATAAATCAAATTGTCTAAAAAAAAGTGAAAAATTACATATCAGATTTTTCGTCAGCGAAGCAACGATACGTAATGAATTATTTGCTTAAAAATTGGTTTTTAGAATAATTTTGCTTTTATTGCGCTAATTCCAGTGAATACCATAAAAAATATTTATTTTAATAAATTTTTAAGCATTTTTGCTATACATTTGAAATTTTGCGATTAAAGACAAACATATTATTTATTTCGTTTTGAAAAGTGTCTACTTTATGTTCCAAAACTACTCATAGATATAACAGCATGTGCTAATAAGTTTAATTCTATACGACCTAAAACATGACCATTCCCAGACATATTATCAGAACGAGGTCTTTTATTTAATATTTTTATCATTTATGGCAGGTTATTCAGCTCAATTATAATTATAATTATATATATGTATGTATATATATATATATATATATATATATATATATATATATATATGTATGTATATGTATATGAATATGAATATGAAACAGAAAAAAAATTTGTCAAACCAGAATGGATAGCGAACACGACACAAATAGTAAGAAAATACAAATACGCCCTATACACCTATCTGATGTCCTCAACAAGCCAATTCCTTAGATACATCCCCTAGTACATCGTGGAATTTTCTACCAGCTATTCAGCCTGCGATATTGCACCCGACGCCACTGACACTGCAGAAATTCGATGTGCCTCTGTCCCATCTGTCTGTAATGGATCTGATTCGACAGTGTCCCATTATCAAGCTTACGACGATCCTTAAGCTTCTCCTATTCAAGCTTATCAGTATTTTATTATCTGTCACGTCGAGTCCGGGTCACAAGGACCTAGATTCTTTATAGTTTGATTCATTTTTCCATGCAAAGCCTAATTAAAAACTATTTGAATTAAGAAAATTTAATTCTATGTTACATTTATGATAGCACCCAGTATTTTATTAATAATATTATTATTGTTATTATTTATTTCAAATATGCACATACATATAGAACGTATAACAATGCCTCTAATATTATGTACATTTTTCAAGCACTGCACTCACAAAAGGATGCTCTTTTGTTGAAAACGTCTTTAAAGCGCAAAAGAGACGGAAATAAATAAATTATGTTCCAAAGGAAAACGCCATTATAAACAACCCTCCATTATGTATGCGCAAGTCCAAACCTTTATATACTATACAACCAAACCAAATCCATAAGGACACAAACGTTGATTTTACACGTTATATGAATGTATAGGTACTTATGTACAATTTATAGTCGGTATTTTTTATTTTTAGTTTTTGTGGTTGTTGGTAATATAATCCGCTATATAAATATGTTTGTATGTATACGAGTATTCAATAGATTAACAATAAATGTTTATATTGTATTGTATAGTATATATATATATATATGTATATGAATATGAATAAATATGTATTGTACGATTACAAAGTATATACTTGTAGATGTATTTGAATGAATGGGCTTTCCTGACATTGAGGTAATTGTTGAGGAGCAGTCACTTCATTTCAATTTTGTTATTGTTTGATTTTAATGAACTTTTAAAATGATTTTAATGAGTTTGTAAAGTTTTTTTATTCATTCAAACACTCATTCATTTATTCATTACTTATTTGTAATGTTTGGTAGTCGGTATTTAAAAATAAAAATTCATTTTCTTTTATACCAATTTAGACACATGCATACATACATACATACAAACATACATACATTCAACATACATAAAGCCTTTTAATACATACATACATTTTTAATACATACAGAAAGCCTTTTAATTATTACATAAACAAATCCATTTGTTTTTGCTATATGTAAATATATACATATATAGTTTGTATGTATGTCTGTTTGTATTTTACCATGTAATGAGGTTAAAAGTTAGCAAGCGCAATGATACTCTTGTAGATTTTGAATTGAATCAAGTTCATGCGAAAAAGTTCACTGTGTCTATCCGCTGTCTAGACAAATACGAATAAAAAAAAGTTCTTTTGACCTTCATTACCATTGTTTTTACAATTTATGCATTCTGCATCTGCTTAACATTATAAATTGTAGAAAAAGGAATTAAATTAAAAAGTGAAAGTCAGGAACTTTTATAAATATTAATGCAGAACAAAAGGACCTGTTGTTTGTTAATTACAGTGACGAACAGCAACAAATTTCTTAGTTTGAAATAATAAAAAAGTCAACCAATTTTAAACGTTCGTATGAAAACGACTAGATATTTCAAATCTTATAAATTTATCAACAATACAAATGTAACAAAAAATAATGTTTTAAACGATTAATAATTCATAAAAATTATACATAGAAGTGTTAAATTTGGTGACTAAAATATGTAAAATAGAATCTTTTGTGGCTTTAAAATCTTTTTCCATTTCTGAGACAGTACATGGTGCGTTTAAATTTAGATTTAGAATTTAAATTTAATAAAAATACGCATAATTTTATCAATGAAGGGAAAGATTTCAGGTACAGCAGAATAAATCATATCCCAAACAAGATATCATATTATAGCCAATATTTTTGACTGGATTTTTTTAGTTTTTTTCTCATACTTGCAACCGAATGCTAAACATAGTGAAAGTAATGTTAGTTTCGGGACAATTTATAGTAGTATAATACATCGTTTAAAAACTAATTTACACCGAATTAGTGGAAGAGTTCGGAAAAAAAGTTGTGCCAGTCACCCCCTAGAATGAAATAGTTAATGAAGTTTCCAAAAATGCAAAAATTATATTTTGCCACGCCCCAAAATGTTTTGTGTATAGCGTCGCTATTTTAAGTTCGATTATAGAATGTGGTATGTTGTTGTAATGGTTTGACTTAAATTTTCTCTTTGGTGTTTTTTGAATTCGACATCAAATACTCGATGTCACGTCTGGTATCTCGGATATATTCCTCCTAATGTCCAATTCATATGAAATGAAAGCCCTTCCTCAACCTATTATATTTGGTTTAAAAGTATTCATTTTATGCGTAAATAATAAAATTTAATTTAAACACTGCTTAAGCGTAAAACAAAATTTAAAATATACTGAAGTTAAAATAGTTTAACAAATATTTTTGATGCGACAAATGTTAATTTTTTACTTCATTCCATAGCTTTTACGATTAAGTTAAGGCATAACCACAAATAAATAATATTTTTCATGAAAAAGATTTTTTTTTAATATAACTTTACTATTTCAAAAATTTTGTTAAGTGAAATAGACTTAAACTTACATAGTTTTTTGAACCTTTGCAATTTTATTGTTTACGCATAAAATGAAACACTTTAAAAGCTAAAAATACTAGGTTTAGAAATGGCTTTCATTACATTACATTTCATTACAGAAGTGACATCTAGAATTAAGTGTCAGATTCAAAAATCACCAAAGAGAAATTTTAATCAGTTGTTATACCATTAGCACATATATATCACATTCTAGAATCGGACTTAAAATGGCGACGGTATACACAAAAGACAAAAAGGGCGATATTTAGGGGCGTGGCAAAAAATAATTTTGAGTTTTTGGAAACCTCATGATTTATTCTTTTATTCTAGAGGGTAACTGGCATCACTTATATTTTTTACATATGATCGACCCGCTCTAAGATACACTTTAAAACTACATACTCGATAATTACAGTATTGATGCTAAAATTCATCAAATGACTTCCAGTGCAGACCTAACGAATGCACACGAAAAAATATTGCACAATTTAAGGCTTATAACTTTTACAATACGTGAAAAATATTAGTACCGTTAATTTGTGAGCATTTTCCGTTATTGTCAGTAATTATGCGAAAAATTTAGTTGCATTAGCGTAAGTATTTTTTCTTAAAATGGAAATTGAACAAAACTTACGCAAACATATAATTAAATTTTATAATTAAAACCTATGTCGACTATGTAAAACAATTGGTAGGAATGCAGGTGTGTCGCGAAATACAGTTTCTCAGGTCGTAAAGATATATAAGGGGTTTGTGATCAACGAAATGAAACGTAGTAGCCGAAGAAAAGATGGATTTTCACAGTGTAGAAATACAGATAAAATATGACGGATTTTAAGAGAAAATAACCACATCTCTTGAAGCAAAGCGACTTATTTATTAGATCGCTTGGATATTTTATGATAAAAGTTAAAACTAAGCTAGACTTAAACACCTAACCTCCCCCCCCCCCCCCTTCAAAAGTAAAAAAAATCCTTATAGGAACGTTAGATAAACTGTGAAGGCAAAACAAAGGACGGAAGGAAATAATTTAAATGAATTTCTTTAAAGATTATTAATGCTTTCTAAAGGACAATAAATCGAACGTAATGGCGGACATTATACAATATCCTTATATCATGGTGTATTATACCATAGATTAACCAAAGTCGGTTGTCAAAAAAACCTAAGTCTAAAAATGTCTTAGTAAAAAATTTCATTGAAAACAAAAACACTTATAGTTTGAAATTTTTTTTTTCAATTGAGTTTTTTTTAAGTTAATAATGTTAATGTGTTAATAATTTATGGTGTATACTAAATATATAAGAAATCTGAGGAATTTGTTACAAACTGTTATAGATATTTTGATGTGTAGTGATTTTCGTAGGTATGTTTTCAAACTATAAATGTTTTTGTTTTCAATGAAATTTTTTACTAACACATTTTTAGACTTAGGTTTTTTTGACAACCGACTTTGGTTAATCTATGGTATAATACACCATGATATAAAGAAATAGAGGTAAAGCCGTTCTCTCTTTTCGTCACCATACTATCTGTTTGAGCGATTCATTATTTCATTGTGCTACCATATATCTTCTTAAAAAATACATTTTTTTTATTTTCTGTTTTAATTTAATTTTTAAATAATTATATTTTTCAATCAATTGGTACATGAATTGAAATAAAAGAAAGAAAACACAAGATTATTTACAGACATTAACATTTTTATAATCTATTATTAATAATACGATGTTTGAGTGAATTAGTAGTCATTATTTTAGTGATACATTCATCGCTCTATATTCCATAACATGTTAAATAGTTTTGTTTAAAGTCAAAATCCCATTAATAATGCTTTAAATAACCTTTTTAATATATATTTGCTGTAATTTAATAACTTAGCAAAAGGAATAATATATAAGAGACACAATTTTTTATTAAAACAAATTATTAATAAAATTTTTCCAAAATATCAAAATTTGTTTTTGTTTTAAATGTAAGTTAAACGAGTCGTTTTTGCGCTCGTGTTATAAAAACTGGCAGTAAAAGGCAGCCCTCATATTTTTCTAATTTATTGTTTTATGTCAAACATTTTTTGACTTCCTTTCAAAAAATAGCATTTTTTAAATCTTTCTAGAATGGACGATATATTTACATTTATATTAAAAATGCTTTATTAAAGATATTTCCAATGAATTGCTAACTGGTTATTCTTTTACAGTCAAATTTTTAAAGAATCATAAATATTTCACTTTATTGCTATGTTTTTATTATTCGAATAATTTTAAATACGTGATCGAATAATTCTAACAAAATAAAACGCCTTATTCGAAATATTAATTTTGTTCGAACAATAGAAAAACTGAACAATTTGAATACCTTACTAAATAAGCGTTTGGGTTTGAATCGTCAGATGGTTTGAATTTGCGAGATTTTACAGCTTAAAAAAATTTTTTCTAGCTAAATATCAATTTTATAAAAACAAATCAAAATCGCAAAGAAGCTGGTCCATATAAAAAATAATAATATTCAAAGTGGATACGAAACATTTGGAAATAAATCTGTAACTTCCAATCGGCTGGTTGGATTTACAAAAAATTTCATATAGGCATAGCAGAGCAGTGTACAATTTTAAGTTTTAAAGGGAGGCCCCATATACCCTTCAGGAGCGGAACTATTGGGACTCAAAATAAGGTACCTCTGGCATAGAATCGCTTGCCAAATTTTTGTTTCTTATGAGATTTCAAATATTTTTACATCTTCTTAAAGCTCTCGATAAGGTCTATGAAAAACATACTTGTGTATGATATTTATCTCTTATAGTTTTCAATTCATTTTCCATTTGAAATTTCAACTATCTCAATTTTAAATCTTGGTCCAGTTTTTTCAATGTACTTCCCAATATCTTTGATCATTTTTCACGTCTAGACATATTGAGATAATCAACAATTTTTCAGCATATTACTTTGGAATATATTACAAACAACTCAGATCTTATTTCCGGAAAACGAAATAAAGTCCAGGAACAAAATCAAAAATTAAAAATTTAGGCGAGTAAGCTTATTTGGTAAAAAATTGGTTTTTGGAGAAACTACAAATATTTGATCTCTAATAAAATCCTGGTTTGTTAAGATATCTTAATGAAATTTTCAGTGATTATTGACTTTATCATTTGAAATGGTAAATTATAAACAAATTTAAGATTTTTATTAAAGGAAAAATGTTGGCAACCCTATGAATAAGACGTACTTTTTATCAGTGCTTAATAGTTCTTAAACAAAAAAATAAATTTTGTAATAAAAAACTGTTCTGTTTATATCGCAAAGTGTTAAACATAAAAAACAATTCATCAGGTGTTTGATTAAAATAAAATATGCCTAAAAGCAAAGCTCGTCGTAGTTTAACAAATAAAAAAATAATGCTTTGTAATCATTGTGAAGAGGAGATCAAAGAGGAATCTGATGATTTTATAGAGTGCGATAAGTGCGGGAAAAGTTTTCATTTTCAATGTACTAAATTGAGCAAAAGAGAGTTTGAGAGTTTATTGAAAAATTAAAAAGAAACTTTCAACTGTCATTTGTGCAAAGAAGGTGATAGAGAAATAAGGAAAGAATTAAATATAATTAAAACAGAATTATGAAAACTAGAGAAGTTAGAAAAGTTGGATCAGCTGACTGAAAAGTTTGATGAAGTATTTAAGGATGTTGCAGAAAATAAGAAGAAGATAGATAGTACAAAAAGAAAATAAAAAATTTAAAACAGAAATAAAAACTTTAAAAACATCTGTGAGAATACTAAATGATTATCGAGTTCAAAATGATTGTGTTACAAGAGAATTAAAAGTTGATGCAAAAGAAAATGCTATGAATGCTGTAGTTAATCTGTCTGGTGTTGTTTTGGAACCAAATGCTGTTAATGCAGCGTATTTTTTAAGAACGAAGAAAGAATCTGAGGACTGGAAAAAAACTGTTGTGGTTAAATTTTCCTCTAAATTTCATAAGGAACGGCTGATGGCTTCCAAATCTAAATTGAAGGGAAAGGAAAGCACAAGTGAGGTGTTTGTAAATGATTTTAATAGCAAGGAAACTATGAACCTTTTTTATTATTCCAAATCATTAAAAACAATTGGATATCAACATATATAAATATGTAAGGAATGGCAGAATTTATTGTAGAAAAAGAGATATTTCAGTTTTCGAAACTGCATTCGGTTTTTTGGTTTTTTGTAGAACATATAGGCTAAATAAAAATTTTTATTTAAAATAGGTCAAATTCGGAATGGTCTGCACATAGTCATGTTGGGTATTTGGGCTTGTTTTTAATTCTAAACTTATCTCTGTGAAGATGCCTTTGGGAAAAGTGTTAAATTATTATATGTTCTTAAATAAAATTTTATTTTTAAAGAGAAATGAGTGTAGACTTCTTGGACTCAGAAGAGATATGGACTTCTAGTTCTTTAAGAAAATGTAAAAATATTTGAAATCGCGTAAGAAACAAAAATTTGGCAAGTGATGAAAAATTCTGTCAGAGGTACCCTATTTTGAGCCCTAATAGCTCCGCCCTCCTTTCAAACTTAAAATTGTACATACTACGCCTGTATGAAATTTTATGTAAATACAACCAGACGATTAGAAGTTACAGATTTATTTCTAAAAAATTTCGATTCTGCCCCACTGTTATTATATTCAAAAGGGCTATCTGTAGATTTCCAATTTTTTTTTTTTGCGTCAAACTCTTTAGTTTTGTGTTTTTATATCTACGGTATTAATTTTAAAGTCAAAAGTTAATTTTAACACTGCGTTTTTCACTTTTTGTTTTTGGGCTGTCTACAAATAATATATCGATAATTCCATGAAAGAACATCCAAATATTTACCAAGTGTCTTTCGATATTCATAAAATTTTGCGCGCAAATAGTCCACGGATATCTATATCAATTTCAATTTTCAGTTTCGAAAACTTTTTATTCGCTTTTTCACTTTTATTTCGCTTTTTCACTTTTTAAAAAACAAAAAGTGAAAAGCTTTGTGAATTTTAATGATTTAAACGAAAATAAGAAAAATCTTTTAAAAGTGCATTTTTTAATGCATTTTTCGTTAAATATGCATTTAAAATTTTTGATTTTGTATTATATTTGGAAAGTTTTGAATCTTTACATTAAAACAAAAGATCTCATATTTTTGGAACACACTCTCTATTATGCACAATTTTCCTTTTTCTAAAAAATATTCACATTTTTTATATCTTTCTGGTATTATTTTTAAAATATGAGTAGGTTTATATATTTTCTTTAAAAAATTATTGAGCACCTTTTTGAACTTTTATTAAAAATAGTAAACTTTTGTATACTAGAATAATTAATATTTTAAAAGTAAACAAAACAATTTAAAATAACCTAAAGAAAAATTAAAATTTAATGAATTCATAATTGTCAAAAATGCATCAATAAATTTGATTTATATTTTACAAATATTTTTGTACGAAAATTATAATTTTAGAGATGCTGACTGAATTACACAAATCCATTAATAACTTCAAAAGATATGGATATTTGAAATTGCATACTTTTTATATTTTTTTAACTTCTGTACAAATATACACTATGGAGCAAAAGTGAACATTTTTATTGTGTCTGCTTACTTTTTAGGCTCTATCTTCTTAACGAGTAAAGCAATACAAAAGTAATTAACAGTCTAAAATCTTCAAAGTTTTGTTTAAAATAAAGATATTGTTAAAATAAAAAAGTGTTCAGTTTTGCTTCATATAAGAAAAAATTCAAAAATATTTTTTTTAAACAGGTTATTTCTTTATTTTCGAGAATTAAATCCATAATATGATGTGTGATTGTTTCCAAAAAGTTTTCGCAATGACTAAAAGCAATTTAATTTCATTATATCATTATATTCCCTGGCTGCTGTTCCACGTTTCCCAATTTAATTTTTAGTGCGAAGCACACGCTTTTAAATCAGTTTAATTCTGGGCTTTTTGCGGATCCCGCCATAAAGTTCAACTTCATGTTTTAAGTGAGTTTTCGAAAAGTTTGAATAAGTAAGGACTTATGTTTAGACTTGAGTTTGGGAACAATATAATGCCGTAATGTAGTGTCTTCAGCATTATATTCCCAGAAACTGGTAAAATTGTAGTGGATAGTTTAGGGTAATTTTCCTAGTACATAATGCTAATAATAACTTCTCAAAGCATTGATTCATAGTTTTCTTAGTCTAGTTATACTGGGAGGCAATTCTTATTTCAACCGAAATCAATTATTATATTCAGACAAAATAATAGAGTTGAGTTGTTCATGTACGAACATATTCAATTGAACAATTCAATTATATGAACAATGTGAAGTTGTTCAGTATTCTTGTTCCTTTTTTGCTCTTTTTCTTCACTTTATTCTTTCTAATCATTTTGTACACTTAAGTCATTTACTAATATTTAAATAACTAATATATTATATTGTCTATTTGGGATTGTACATCTTTTATTCAAAATATATAATTAGTTACCAAAATATATCAAAAATGACTTTTGTTTGTAAAAAGCTTTATCGAATTTTCGAAATTATCACTTATAATTTTTTGCTAACAACAGAGATTCAAAAAATGGCAACAATAACAAAAGTCATCTTATTCTTGCAGATTGTTCAGTGACTAAATAAACGCACACAGTTCAGACTAATAAAAACAGTTCGTTTAGTCAAACAGCTCAGAACAAAAATGAACAACTGATCAAAAAGAACGAACTTGTTCACTTATTTGTTCAAAACAAAAAAGAACTATCAGTAAAATGAACGATTAAGCCAAGGACTAAAAAATATGTTTGTCTCTTCTGCCAACTAAACTGATTTTTAGTTTCCTATCATCTAGAATTTACAACATTTTTGGAAATTCAAAGGTTCACTAAATTTTGTCTGATGGCTAATTTAAGTTCTTTGGTTTTTTGTAGCGCCACTTTTCTTAAGGTATTGGGATAGAGTACAAACACTAGTATTGCAATTATTGGTTTTAATAGGTTTTTTGGGGGATATAGTTTTCCCCGATGTTAGTAATCTATAAATTTGTTCAACATCTCGGTTTCTAAATATTCTTCTAATTATTCTTAATAGTAAAAAGTGTCCACTTTTCCTCCATAGTATAATGTTTCCAAAAAATAAGAAAATATATTATTTTCATATGAAAAATTTGGAACGTGTTTTTTTAATTGTATTGTGCTTAGTAGATTTGCGCCTCCCAAAAATTTGAAATTTTTATTTTAATGTAAAGATGTGTCAAAAAAATCAAAAATTTTGAATAGCATATTTAACGAAAAATGCATTTAAAAAACGCAATTGCATAAAAAATTCACAAAGCCTTCCCAGAGATATTGATATTTAAAGTTACATACCTTCAAAATTTTTTGGTTTTTGAGAAAAAAAAAACGAAATAAAATCGCAAGTTTTCGCAACTTCGCGAAACTGAAAACTAAAATCGATAAATGCTTTAATGGAGTTTGTGTTTACAAAATCCTATGAAAATTGAAAGACGCCAAGTAAAAAATGGCCTTTTTCGGGCGTTCTTTCATGGAATTTTCAATATTTTTTAAGGAAAAACATGCTATCTACAAGTTTTTATATGATTTTCAAAGTAGTGTAAAATTAAAAATTAGTAAATAATGAGAACTTCTTTTGGAGTTTGTGTTTACAAAATCCTATGAAAATTGAAAGACGCCAAGTAAAAAATGGCCTTTTTCGGGCGTTCTTTCATGGAATTTTCAATATTTTTTAAGAAAAAGCATGCTATCTACAAGTTTTTGTATGATTTTCAAAGTAGTGTAAAATTAAAAATACAAGTTATTGGCACTTTCTAGATCACTTTACCTTTATTTCATAAAAGCACAGAAAGGAACAAAATAATGTAATATAAAAACTTATAAAATCCGCATTGAAGTATACCTTTCGTTTCAGAATCAATTTCTAAGTCGGTTTAACGTCTTTCTATAATTATTTTTCTTCTATTTTTCACTCTCCTAAAAATTGAGAACTAGATTTATTTTTTTTTTAAGTCCACAGATATAGTCCAAAATTTTAAATCATTAACAATTTTCACTTGATATTATCGTCATAAATAATATGGCAAGCAAATTGAAACATTTTCAAGACTTAAAGCCGGTAACTCCGTCGGAATATAATTTTTTATGATATACCTTAATCACGCGAATCAAAAACAAATACTTTACACGCTGCTATAAAAGGGCGCTTTTTATTTTCATCCGAAAAACGATCTTTCTTGAGGACATCGCAAAACAATTTAAAAAAACTTCAAAACACCCCATAAATTTCGAGATATAACGAAAAAAATCTTTTTTAGGGTAGTTTCTGTACTACAGATCTCGTAGCTTCATACATTTTAAGTCAATTTTTAACTATATTACAATCTTTATATATCATTTTTGAATTTATTTCCCCTTTCCAAACTTTGAGTTTGAGTAAATTTTTCTAATTTTTTTTTTTTTTTTTTTTAGTTTTCTTCAAGACTATATATATTTGTTAACAAATTTGAATGCTATTTTGTTTAGAACAAAATTAGATAAAATGAGACCTTTATAAAATCGGTTAGAAGCTCAAAAAGTTATTAGGCATTTTATAAATTTTATTAAAAAATTCTTCATATATTTTTAGACAAAGATTTTTTTTTTTTTTTTAATATTTTTACTTGTTTTTTAGTTTTTGAAGAAAAAATAAAAAATGCATTGAAAGTTTTAATAAATTATTACAGATAAAATCCAATAAGTTATACAGTCTAATTCGAAAATAAAAAATTTTACAACAAAAATTCCTCTAAAAATTATTGCATCGTTGCATAGGTTTTTATAGAAAAAATTGTAGTGAATTGCATTTAAACTCGAAAAATTATGGAAAAATTTTACTTTTTTTAGAAGTTTTTAAACAACATTTAGATTTTAATATTTGACCAAAACGTAACAAATGCATACGGTAGGAACGCCTGTTTCCTCCGCTTTCCAAAGAAGTCTAAAAAGGAAAAATAAACAAAAGAATAACAGAAATAAGCTATGTTCACATTTGACAAATATTTTATAAAAGTTGCGTAACCACTAGTTTTATAAAGATATTGTTTGCCGTTGTTTGATCTTGCAAATGTTTTGTAAGAGAAAACAGCGTCAAACAAAATTCTATAAAATGTCAGCTATGACTAATGATAAGTAAAAAATCGTTCCCCACTAAAAAAAAAAGAAATTAGGAAATATTTTATGTAGTGGTTACGTCATTTTGGTCAAATATTTGACTAGTCTGAACGTATCTTTAGAAATATATTTATACAAGAACCTACCAAAAAAGTTTTTTTTTTTTGCGAATATAATATAATGTATTGAAATTTTTTAAAACTGAAGAAGGCCTATAACGTACACTATGTCATTTCTCGAGTGATTCTTCACTGTAAAAGCGTGTTATTAACCATTACTGTTATTAATTTATTAATTTATAAAGTTTTCTTAAATGTATAATACAAGAACAATTATGTATATATCATAAACAATTTCTCAAAAAGTAGCTTTTGACATTGTATAAATATTTTCAGATATTTTAAATATTTTTAGCGTGCTACATATTGCATATTTTAAAATGAGAATATGAAAAATTGATTTTTAAAGGATTGTAATGTTGAAACTCTGTTTTAATCACAATTGAGTAGCTGATTTGAAATGTAATATAATTTTAATAAGTTTAAAATTTTTTGGAATTTTTTTTTTTTGCACGCTATTTTTTCAATAAGGAAACGGTTCAATAATTTGGAAACGGTTGATCTTAGTTTTGATTTTTTTATTTAATTGATATTATATTAGATATCGCAGAAAAATAGACCTTTTATAGTTCTAATCACTACTTAAGAACTCGTGGACCTTTTCTGGTAACCCTTCCATAAGAGATTTGATAGTTATTTCAATCACTTTTTTGGAACAGTTTGCCCATCTCCTTTTAAAATCTTAGATATTTTTGGACACCTTTGCTCTTTAATCCTCTTCTCACAAGAACACAATATCTCTCCACTAGTCTTAACTCCGGACCATTTAAAGGATTGACCTCTATTGGTACAAAAACTATGTTATTGTTTCGGTACCACTCCAGAGCTTTCTTACCGTAGTGACATGATGCCAAATCGAGCCAAAAATAAGTGGACACATTGCGCTCTCTTATGAAAGGAAGAAGCCTTTTTTGCAAACATTTTTCGATGTATATTTCGGCCCCAACAAATGACTTGTCATACCAAACATTTTTTAGGAAATTATATGTATATAATATATATATATATATATATATAATATATATAATATATATAATATATATAATATATATAATATATATAATATATATATATATATATATATATATATATATATAATATATATAATATATATAATATATATAATATATATAATATATATAATATATATAATATATATATATATATATATATATATATATATATATATATATATATATATATATATATATAATATCCTAAACAAAAATATGTATATTGGTGGACTAGATGGAATTTGACGTTCTAAAAAATCTGCTTTCAGCTCTTTTTCTATCACGTACTGATTTTTTTTATTGCTAAGTATAATATAACCAACCCCCTTAATAAGGTGGTTACACGAGTATATTAATTTACTACAGATTCATCGGTTTTCAAGCTCTATTTTAAGGCAATGGGGGTTGTGTTTTCTTTATAGGTAATACATAATTAAACATATACGTAAGATGCTTTTAGTGATTAGATTATGTAGAAAATTAACATATTTAAAAATTTGTATAATACATAACTATCTCATGAATATTTTTTCTCAGATTTTTTCATATAATTGTAACAAATAATAGCTTTAAAGAAAAATCATGAACATTTTTATGTCAAAAATGTATTCTTATTCAGAAGTTTAATAACATTTAAAGAAAGTATAAAGTTGTTTGTTGCTAATATTGCCTTTGTTCAGATTATATATAATATATTACATGACGTAGAAAATGGGCTTCGAAAAATTCGGATAAAATTTGAATTATTTTGAATTTGTAAAAATGGAAAAAACTATTTCGGATACTCCATTCCAAAATTTACGTTATGCTGTTGCACAGTGTGTCCGATCGCAAACATTTTGGTAATAAATCTGTACTTAAATGATTTTTTGAGCATTGAAAGATTGGTATTTATTTTATATAATACATTCAAAATAAAAATAACATTTAATACTAATATGTTTTTTGTGCAATTTAAAAAAATTTACATTTTGCATAAGATCTGCTTTCGTTTTTGGCTAGACTGAAAGCAGTTTATTACCAAATCGATCAAGTATATTTTATAATTAAACAGTATCAACAAATTTTAAAAAGCTCGCGTGATTTTTTTATAGATTGATAAACATGAATTTTTTTTCAAAAATTCACCATTTTTTTCCCAATGCTGGACGTACAGTGCAAATCTAAATTAATTTAAATTCATTTATTAAGCCTAATTTTTTGAAATATATAAGCAAAACTTTGAGAAAAAAGTGAAAAAATTAAATTAATAAGTTGAACAAGAATTTTATTTAAATGCATCATTTTTGTTACCGTAAAAACTTATGAATAATTTCATATAAAATATCCAAAATTCTCTGAAAAGATATTTTTTCAAAGATATTACATGAAAACAAAAAAAATTTTTCATTAATGTGTGTTATAAAACAATGTAAAAAATTAGATAAAAAAAATAAAGATTTTAAACAAACAATGTGAAAAATAATATTTTAAAAATAAAAGTTATTGAGCAACAGATAAATAAAAATTACAAGCAACGAAAAAAAATTTTATCAATTATAACTGTTATAGTTAACACGAAAACTGACCAATAAGAACCCACGTGATCTATAGTCACCTTGGCGGCAACCTGCTTTACCTTACTGTTATAGAGACGAAAATTTACATTTATTAAAATAACTGTTTTAATTTTACATAAGTCTTATAACAGTTATGTCTCTGAATTATACTATATTTTTGTAAAAAAAAAACATAATTACATTTCATACTAATTTCGGAGTACTCACTTTGAACGTCAAAAAAATTTTTTAGCATATTATTTCGGAATATATTAGAAGTTTCAGAATATTAGAAAAATCACTCATATACGTCGGGACTTATTCCCGAAAAACGAAATAAAATCAAGGCAAAAAATTAAAAATTCAAGCCTAAATATCTTTTTATCTGTAAGAGATAACTTAGGTGAGTAAGCATATTTTTTCTTTATCTCGCCAAACACTACAGAAATATAAACATTTTTGAAATCGGATTTGATTTGTAGAAATTACAATTTTTTGAAACTTTTTCATACTCGAGTTGGTCAACTTTGAAGAACTCTAGTATAACTCGTATTATTACAGTTCGATTACAAGATGATTTTTCTGAAAACTTAGATTCTCCTCCTACAACTCTTCCATACATTTCAATTCGTTCCGGCTAGTGTTTAGAATTATAGCAAAGATTTATAACAAAATTTCTGCGATAAAATATTTAATCTTTTCTGGAATAACTTCCATAACACCTTTTATTGTGTTATCGGTTACTTTTTTGTTAAATTGAGTCAACTTTTTTACTAAGGCCCAATATCTTTCGAATGGGCAGAGTTCTAGATAATTTAGTGAATTGGCTCCCTTTGGTACACACCAGAGCTTCGAAAGAATTAATTGTCATAAAAATTTAATTCAGCTTAAAATAAATAAATTTATCATTCTTTAAGACCGTTTCTCAGAAAATAATTCGTAGACTTAATACTTTAGGTTTAACTTTGCATTGAATTAATTCCTTACAGAAAAAAAATTCATTTGAATGTTTCTTTATTTCCATTTTATTACAAAGTGAATGAAAAAAATGTAGAATTAATTTCCTATGAAATTAAATTCAATTGAATGATATATTTTTATATTTCATTATCTTTTACTACAAATTGAAAATTTTTCTTTAAAGGGGTTAGGGGGTGTCAAAAACACCAACAACAATAAAAACAATCCACTTAAAAATAGTAATTGGCATTGATATTTTACCCTATTTAAATGTAAGAAACCTTCAAAAGTTAATGTTAAAGGACTGGCAACACTGGTTTGCAGTATTGTCAAAATTAAGAAATAACTAAAGTTTCGAAAGCAAGGATTCACGCACCGACCATATGTTCTGAAATTAAAAATTTTTATATATTCTATAAACTCTGGCAAAAAATACCATTGTGTTTGTATCCTTTATAAATTTTTTGATACGAACCAAGGACCCTTGTACCTTTCATATATATATATATATATATATATATATATATATATATATTAAAACTATTATAAATCTGCCAAAATTAATCTCATATCAAAATATTTTACCTATTGGTGCCTTTCATTAGCATGAACACTCGTACCAAACTTCTTTGCAGTTCGCTTAGTAATTTAAAAGTTATAATAGAGTAATTACGTAATTTTCATCGAGTTGATGTGAGCACCATTTTTAGTAATATAAATTGTAACAATTCAAGAAAAAAAAAAAATAATTCTTCAAAATTTTATGAATTTAGCTTTACTTCCATTTTAATAATTTTCTCATTATGGTTTTCATAATTTATTTTTTACATCAATTTATAAAGATTTGTGTATTTTTTTTAGCTTGTTTTTTTTTTTTTTTTTTTGTTTCTTTATAAAAAAATTTTTCTTAATAAAGAATTTTTCTTTAAAGAATGGCAACGCTATAAACTGACATTTATGTAAAACTTCGCCGGGAAATTAGGCAATTGGTTATAGGTAATGCGAAAGATAGTGGAAATAATTTTCTATGTTGTTACGTTTGAAAAAAACTTCGCAGGACTAGAAATTTTAATAATATGAAAATTTTGCACTGGAAACTAGCAGAGCTATAATTAATATTGTATAATTGATTAATATTACTCATACTCATAATATTAAACATTATGTGTTTTTTTACAAATTCAGGCCGGTTTTATTTTTTGGTAATAAACAGTGTTGCCAGATGAGGGAATTTGTACCCAAATTCTGGATTTAAACTCTTTCTTGGGGACAGATTTTCATAAGGAGAGATTTGGGGATTTTCGTAAATTATGGGGATTTTTATTTTTTATTACTTTATAAATTTATAAAATTCGAAATAATTTTAAGTACCCGGAAACAAAATTCTTTAA
Source organism: Protocalliphora azurea (assembly GCA_932274085.1). Classification (NCBI taxonomy): domain Eukaryota; kingdom Metazoa; phylum Arthropoda; class Insecta; order Diptera; family Calliphoridae; genus Protocalliphora; species Protocalliphora azurea. Next base: position 68,641,153 of record OW026519.1, read on the forward strand.
CATCCTTAGAACTAGTAGTGTCCCAACCAATTCTGACACTAACGGAGTAGAACTGTGACTCATAATTAGTTTTGAATAATGTTTTTGAGAACTTTCGCTTAAGAACTAGTTCTGTATTACTTCGTTATTAATTTTCTGAACAAATTCTGGTTCCCAATTGAAAGTTCAAAAAGCAAAAAAAAAATAGATTTAAAAATGTGGCCTTTAGGAAATAACTCACTAGAATGAAAAATAAAATCAAATAGAAATAATTGATTTTAATAACTTTTGGGGATTTTTTGGGACATGGAGCTTCAGTTTGGGAATATAAGACAAGCATTTTCTGGTAACACTGGTAATAAATTAATAGACTACAATTAAGACAAAAAAAAAACCTTATTCCTTCTATCGGACAAAGCGCTTTTATATGCTTTTACAACGTTCCATAGTTGGGCAGAATGAAAAATTTTTGGAAATAAATCTGCAACTTCTAATCGGCCAAAATTTTCGTTAGAATATCTTAACTAACAACGATTACAGATACAATATTTAGAGTATTTTTTAACCAAATTTTTGCAAAGATCTTATTTTTATTCAAAAAATCAAAAAAACTATAGATTCCAAATTTTGTCTCTTGTCTAGCTAATGTAATTCTTAATTATATGTAATAAGATTGAAGTCAATATCTTTTATAGAACCATAACTACGCTATTTTAAAGTTTCAAGAATATTGTGTTATTTTGGATATTAAAAAGCCATAAGTAAATAATTTTTTCCCAGAGCCAATGTTCGAAGGTGTGTTTGTGCTTAAATACGAAAAAGTGCTATTTTAACTCCGCTCATATTTTTTGAGGCGACAAAACCATAGAATACAACTAGAAGTTTAAGTGAGAAATAAAAATGAGAAAAATTATCAAAAATCTAATTCATGCAACAACGAAATATATGTACACATATATTTTGCTTTTTTGTTTTGGAAAAAATGAGTAAATTTTTTGAAAATTTAATTTGAACTGCCTCTCACATAAACTTTTAGTTGTATTCTATGCACCAAAATCTATTACTTACTAGGACAACTTAATGGGATATAGCACCAAAACGATGCAAAATTATATCATTTAAAATATTAAAATCGCTAAAATGTTCATTTCAAAGTTTAACACCATATAACTTTTGATCAAGTAGCGATAAAGCAACATATGAAGTAATTTTGTTCATCTATGTCCAGATAGTAGATCACTTGTATAAATGTTTTCTTACATTCATGTGTTGTATTGTATAAATATGCATTTTTCTAACTTTAAAATTCTAATAGCTTTCGATTTATTATAAAAAATATTATATGTAAAATAATATATGTACGTCTGAGTTTTTATAACCATCATCCAAAAAGATAGTTCAAGGATCGATGCAAACTCGAATTCTAAAATAGTATGATCCGCCCACCTTCAATATAAGGTTGCAGATGGTGGGTAAATAGATTCGGACAAGTCGAACATAACATTCCTACTCGTTTTCTTTACAATTATGTACTAAATTTTAAAATAAACTTAAAAAAAAATTTGCAAATTAGTTAAACAAACTTTAAAAACTCAGTAAAACTGAGTTTTTGTTAAGAAAACTAATTTTTTTATTCATTATATCCAAATTTATGCAAATAATTGGAAAAAGGGCATTTTTGTAAAATACTTTTGAATTATGCAAAAGCTTACAATGTTATTAGCATGTACGAAATTATTGAAATTAATTACATCACAGAACGTTTTTACAAATATTTCAGAAACCATAAAGGAAACTTGTGAGAGACTGGATGATACAATACCAAATAACATATTTAAATATATTATTATCAAATAATGATCTTATTGTGTCTGTCCGAATGTCTTCCGACAGAATTATCAACTTGAGGTCGAGAGTGTTCTATAAGCATCGTTTAAATAATTAAATTAAATCGACCCACTTTCCACTAAAATTTCAAAAATTTTTTAACTAATTTTATTTATTTATCTAGTTTTTTTTTTTTTAATATGTAATAACATTAAACATGAGATAATAAATTATTATCAAAAAATCAGGGAATAAACAATATTAATAACCATACAAACATTTAGAAGATATCTTCCTAGAAGAAATTTACGCAATACCTTCTTTCTATTATTTGGACGAAAATCATCAAAGCAATATTTTTCTAATATTATATTTTTTTTTTCAATTTAAATAAAATTAGGCAATAAACAATAAAAAATATATAAAATTTTAATTTTTTATTATTTTTATCCTCAAAATATCGTTTTCGTGCCTTTTAAGATTTATATTTTTCTTCTAAGCAATATGAATTCGAATCACTTTCGTATTATTTTGCTTGTAGGTTAAAGAAAATGCACTCAATATTGTTTGCAAAATTGTTTTCATCGATTGTCAAAGGTTATGACTAAAATACTTTAAAACTCAAATCTATGAATACCTTTAAACCTACTTCGAAAAAAGTTCCAAACTTCTTTTTTGGCAAAATGTACCAGCCGAGTGATTTTCAATCACTGCACAGTGAGGCAGAATCAAAATATGTTGGTAATAATCTTTAATTTCTAATTTACATAAAAGTTGACACAATTATTTTACACAGATCTTCTTTTGCACATCATCATTCCAAATAATAAAGTCGACTTTCATTGAAAATTTCGTATGGATATATCAACTAACAAATTACAGATACAATAGAGTTGTTCACGACTACTAGGTTATCAGGCTATGTGGTTATCTGGTTATTATAACAACTACAAAATACATTCAATAAATATAATCCACTATGCTCAACTTATTTTTTGTTTATAAATTATGTATTAATCTGCTTCTTCTTTAAATCCTACAAAAAGGGTTTTTCCCTTATGCTCAACCCTATTTTTTTAATTTGAAAACATATAGTAGGTTGTGTAAAAATAAGAGTGTTCACAATTCACAGAGGTTATTTTTAATTTCATAACCATATAACCCAAAAACCAAGTATCCGTGAAAAACCCTAATAATTACAGTTTCTCCGAAATCTGATTTTTTACCAAAATTTTGTCTCCAAACATGGAAAAAATTATGGACCCTACATTTCTTAATGAATTCTGTTGTCCAACTGATAAAATTTTTAATAATATACAAATTTATATATCTTTTATTTTAATATGTCACCAAAATTAAGCAATAATATATTTTTTCCTGTGGTTTAAATGAACAAAATTGTTAGTTATTTATCCATTTTAGGCTATTTTAGAAATTTTGGCATCTTTTTTGTACATCATATTTTTCCATATTTTGGTGCTGACAGTTTATTTTTGCACATTTAGGACTTAAAAACTTTTTTTTGTTATATTTTTTATGGAAAATCCTTATTTTAAAGCATATTTTAACAATTAAAATGACATATTTTTGCATGTTCTACACTTTAGATCATAATTTTCATTAAACTAATGAACATAATTTTGCATATTTTACACTTAAGAGAACTCAAGAGTTTTTTACATAATTTGCTATTAGAGGATTTTCCTTTTTACTGTCAAATACGTTTTTCAAATCCAATTCTTCAATTATTTTCATTTGATATATTGAGAGAAATTTTTTAATTTATCGATATAATGTATCAGTTGTGAATATATATAAAAATATTTTTTAGTAATTTGTAATTTGTCTTAAAGGCCAAATTTTCATGTTGTTCCTTTGGCAGAAAATGAAAAAAAAAAACGATAGGGGACCTTTTTAATTTTGATCTGGCTCACGAAAGGATAATGACAAGATAAAAATATGATTTTCGATCAACAGTGAACATAATTTTTTAACTTTTTGTCAAAAAGATTACAACATATGATACACAAATGGAATTTAATACATGAGTAAAAAAATTTTTAAATTAGTTTTCATTCTCGCAAATTTAAAATTTTTGTAAAATTTTCTATGATTTTATTTTAAATGCTGAATATTTTAGACTTTTTCCATCGTAATTTATATATTAGGGTATCATTGAAAAGGTTTCATTCAATACTATTAACATATTCATCTAACCCTTTAGTTGTACAAGTAATATTTTTAGATTTCCGGTCCATAATTGGTTAAGTTAATTTGTAAGTCAAATAAATGGCTAGTTAAGAAAATAAATGTCACCAAAAGTATATATTTATTATAAAAACTATAAATTCATGTAAAATAGTGACAAAATTTCAAAAATCTCTCTGATTCGATTATTATCGAAGTTTTAAAAGAACTTATTAGATTTTTCATAAATACATCTATATTTAAGTGTAATAAATACTTCTTCTGTGACTTATTTGCAAATATTGCTAATTTAAAAATGCATAAAATGCATAAATCATGCTGTTAAAGAGTTAATTACGTGTAATATTTAATAGTATCAGGACCATTCCAATGGTACATTAAACCCCAATAAAAAAAGAAAATATCACAAAAAAGTTTGTAAAATCTTAATATTCCGCGACTGAAAACAGACATAATTATTTAAATGAACATTCCAGGCCTTGCAAATTTAAACATTTGATGTAATATTTTGGCATATAATAGCATTAGGGATGCCTAACGAGATTCATTTTGAAAATCCCGGCATTCGGAATTTAAAAAATAATTCCGAAATACCGATCCCGGGATTTTTTAAACATACCTTTTTCATAATAAAAAATATGTTTTTTAATTAAAACTACGAAAAATAAACATAGAATAAAACCCTAGCAAAAGAAATCTTTAAAAAATGTTTTGAACATAGTGCTGTCATTGGCCGGAGGTCTTAGCACTAAAAAAAAGCTTAAGAAGTATTGATTTTAATCCATATTTGACATTCAAATGACATTTTTTATAATTTTTATTCAGTGCTTAATAAATAATAATACTTTTATTGTTTATAGGAATATTATTTTAATTCGATAAAAAGTACTTTTTTTAGAAATAGTAAACATTTGCTTTAGTAAAAAACGTTTTATTTTTCTTTTTTGAAGTAATTGTCAATAACTTTTGGGACATATCCGCCTTCATGTTTCCAAATTTTCAGCGATTAGAAGATGATTTTTTCAAAAGAAATTTCTAATTCATCAAATCGTTTGATGATTCTATTTTGTTCCTCAATATAATGTTAAATTACATTTTTCCCCGTTTTCTTCTTTGGACAACATTTAAAGTACAAATTAAGTGCTTATATGCAAAAACGGTTATCTGCAGATTTCCAAACTTTTTGTTTTCGTGTTCTTTACCAGTGGTATCAATTTTTTTAAATAAAAATTAATTATAACTAAAAATCTGCATGTTCATATTCGATTTTTGCAGATAGCCTTTATTGAATATAAGCCCTCGATATGTAATATAATTAGATAATTACAGTTCAAACTTTTTAAAGATATTTTCAAAATAATAGATAAAATATAAGCTTTATGCAAACAAAAAGCATAAAAACGGGAGATATAAATCCGGTGACTTGAAATTTAAAATTCCCGAGAATCAAGTTTTGTAAATCCCAAATATTCGGGATTTCCCGTTTGGCATCCCTGCTTGGAATGTTTTATAATATTTACTAAAATATTTCGATTCTACGATGATCGTTCGTGAGCTGGACCGTTTTTTAAAAAAAGTTTTTTATTTCTTTTTTTTTAATCATTTGTATTTTAACGCAAACATATTTATTTGGAAGCCGCCTCCATCGGTATATAAAAGATAACAAGGAGTGACTTCAATATTTTTATATTCCATAAAATACTGTATCTTTGAAGGTTTTTTTAAATTTTAAAATTGATACTTACTTTAAGATATGAGTCGCTGTTATTTGTTTAATTTTAATTTCAATATTCTTACAATTTCTCGATTTATCTGACAATCAATTTGATTTAAAACTTTACAAGAACATAGCTAATATGGTCATCAAACTTCTTTTGATGAGAACTACCCGTTTGAATTAAAATATTTACGAAAATTCCAAAAAATGGGGGGTAATACAAAAATTTTCTAAAAACTAATAAAAAAAATTTTTAAGAACGGGAATGTTTTGGGAAACATCATAAAACATACCAACATAAATTTTCAGTGGTAACAGAAACACTTGATAGTGAGTCGCCCTAATATCATTTTAATGTTCTCGTAGCCGTATATTAGAAACTGTACATTCACATAAAATCATAAGAATTTTTATTCACGTTTGCCGAATTTTATTTGACAAGAAATATGAACGCATATTTTTCTCACTTGATTAAACAATAAAAAAGAAATATATTATTGAATTTGAAGAAAAAACGTACATATAAATTTGTATTTATATTAAAATGGATCTAAATATTTCTTTACTTACCATAAGAACATAAAATGGGAAATGCCAAACAAACACAATTGGAAAAACAAATGTAACAATTTTTGAGGTGTGAATAATTTGATTTCGTCTATCACTTTTTGAAGAGATTTATCGTAGCTTAATAATTTAATTTATATTTTTTAAATTGATTTAATTCACTCTACTATGTATGTAATTGCTTAATGTTAAGTTTTTTGTTTTATTTAAGATTAATGCTGTTTTCAAAAATTTTTAATTGTTCAAACACTGGTGCAGTTTTTAATTACATTTTTTATAACAAACTCGATTTTTTCAAATCTGTAAATAAACAAAATAAAAAAAGTTTTAATAATTTCATAAGCTATAAATAACACAGGGTAGCACTGATTCTGCGTCACGGGATTTTTCAGTCAATTTAGATACATGTGATTATGGTGTTCTATAAACCACTTTTTTGAATTGGCTCTAGTTCTCGAGGTAAACTATTATATAAAATTATTGAGGTTGCGCCACATATTGCAATATACATATATCAGGAACAAATTGCCGGGTAAATTATAATTCCAATTGAGATAAAAAGCTACATCTACTATTAAAAAATTGTGTAAAAATTTTAATAATTTTGTTAAAAAAAAAAAAAAAAAAAAACGTTAAAAATTGAAAACGGCCAAAAATGCTCATTTTTCTACTTTGCCATAAAGCTGAATATATTGCAAATAAAATTCGCTATATTTTGCTAAAATCGATGCATAAATGTCTATTTATTCGCAATCCTCTGAAGGATTAATTTTTTTTTCAAAAAATAGTAAAATTATTTACAAAAACATTTCAATAGGACTTAATAAAATAGTTTTTTTTTTTAATGAGATACAATCGCTTAATTGTGGATTGATTTTAGTAAAATATGAATTGTTTTATTTGTAACGTATTCAGGTTTATGATAAAAGAGAAAAATTAGCATTTTTGACCATTTTCGAATTTTAAATAGTTTTTGAAAAACAAAATTTTAAAATTTTGTAGGAAACTTAAGTAATTTAAATACGATTAAAAAATAATATAGGTATAACTTCAAGGTAATACGAATTATAATTTCGTAGAATTTTATTTACCCAATCAGTCATTTTGTTCCTGAAATATGTTGGAATATTAATATTATTAATTTCCCATATATCAGTTTATCTCGAGAAGTCGAATCAACTTAAAAAAAGGTGATTTATAGACTTAGACCTCCATATCTTAATTATCTAAGAAATACTGTGCGACAGAAAAAAATATTTTTTGTCCCCCTGTGTAATACTTAAATATGTATGTATTCTTTGTGTTAAATTAGTACACTATATTTTTATTATAATTAAATGAAATAACACAATTGTAGTACTAATATAAAAATTTAAATAATATTTAATCAGAATTATATAAAAAGAAAACAAAATTGAAAATTGTTGATTCGAATACAATAATTATAATTATATAAAAAAACTGTTTTTAATATGTTTTGTAAGGTACATTATATTTGCCTGTAGTCGGCATGTATTAATATTTGACATGTATATGATCCTATAGTCTACATGAAATTTTCTTAGCGAATTCCAATGTTTCTTACAGATAAAATCAAAAAATATGGGAAATTTTTTCCATGATGTATTCTCTAATGGACCGAAATTCTTAATGAAGTAATTCACGTCACGAGTTTTAGTCTTGCGAAAGTGTGAAAATCCGAATTCTTTTTTTTTTTAATATAACAACAACCACATAGAAAATTATTTCGCATTAACTTTCGCACTTCATACTGCCTATAACCCAGTGTGTAATTTCTGTGCGAACTTTTACACAAACGTCAGTTTGTAGCGTTGCTATTATTAAAGAACATAATTTTATAACAATAAAAAGTCTAAAATTTTGCAATTATTAACGAAGAAAATATTTTTTGTTTACAAAAAAAAAAAAAAATCTAAAAAAATTAATTACATAAATCTTTAAATTAAAATGAATGTGGTGAAAAAATTATGAAAATCATAATGAAAAAAATTATTAAAATGTAAATAAAGCTGAAATTCAAAAAATCAAAAAACCAAGTTCTTGTTGCTAAAATTGGTACTCACGTCAACCCTACCAAATGTACGCCTTTTCGCACTTTCGCAAGACAAAAATTGGTGACGAGAATTACTCTAACATTTCTTCATAAGAAGCTCAAAATTACAAATATTTAGAAACCAATCTTGAGAAAAAAAAGTAAACCTTTTTTGCCAAACTCATTAAACTCGTAATTTTCAATATCAGGTAAGGAAATGCATGCGAATTTTAATATTTTTTGAAATAATTTTCCAGTAAGCATCACAGCATTTTTTTAAGGCACACTAATGTACCTATAATAATAAAATGCAGCCCATATGGTCATGACAAAAATATTACAAAAAGCTTTACATATCTCAAAATATCATCCTATTTTGAGACCTTTTGCTGTAGTAGTTTAAATAAAATAAGAAAAATTAATGCCGACTTTAGGATTGATGTAAAAAATCGAATTTGACAGTAGTCGGCATACACTAAATTTGGATAGGGATAACCTACTCGCGTAGTTACAGATTGAGTAAAAATGACAACAAAGTACTCATCCTATAGGTCGATTATGTATAGCAAATGAACTTTTGTTGCCAGTTGCCGAAATAATATTGCTGAAAGTTATCAACTTCAACTGCCATATAGGCAACTGTAAATTTCTGGTTGCTGAAAATTAAAATGCTAATAATTTGATAAATTTCTAAATCATATATCAATTCCATATATTTAAAAGCACTTAGATTCAATCAAAAGCTAGAAAATTTGATGCAACACGAACATCCAAGAGCCATCTAAAAGTTAAATATTGCATGCCTGAAATGCAGTTTCTTTATCACAAACAGATTTGTTTCTGCGAGAGGATAATTATAGTATCATGCGTAAAAAATCGTAAATGAAGTCCTTCAACCAGAAAAATCCACACCAAAGTGGAATATCCAAGGCAAAAAAGTAATTTCCTGTATTTCGTGAGTTCGGAAAAGTGTCATCTATTACGAGCTGTTAAAACCTGGTGAAATGATCACGGAAGATCTGTAACAAACACAATTGATCATTTTAAAGAGGCCGTTATTCGCTTAATTTGTTTTTTTTTTACATTGTTTCTTTGTTTAATTACATTTATTTCATTTTCGATAACTTTTTGGCAACTGAAAGAAAGTTACCATTCATAAAATATATTTGCCTATTATATAGGTATTATTATACTTATACCTATTTCATTTGAAAAAAATATAATTTTAAATATTTTTCTTGATTACAATATGTTCTAGATATATGTCAGATTTTACAGCAGGTCGAATTATTGAAATCCATTCGTTTGTCCGCATGTAGATGGCAGTCAAAGAAAAATGTACAAAATAAAGTTTGATTTTTTAACTGTTTTTTTTTTTTTTTTGGAACTTACTAGAAAATGTTAATTGAGTAAATTTTAATAAAAGTATTACATTTCAGCGTAATAAAAAAGCTTAACAAGCACCTAAAGAATGAAACTTGGTTCAGAGAAAGAAAAAGTCACAAGAATGAATTCCAAGCCCAAAAAGTAGAGAAGTTCCTAAGAGCTATGCCAAACATGTTCTGCTGCGTATTGGCACGTTCATTCTTTAAAGTCAAATATGAGCCATGTTAAAGATATGCCTAAGCTTGCAATCAAATCTAAAAAAAAAAAACAATTAAGTAACAAAACTGAGAAGAACTCTGGGGAAAAGAATGATCAAAGCTCCTCAATAATAAAAAAAAATATTTTCAATATTTTTTATTAGCATAGAAAACATACGTTATTGCTGACTTTTCTCACGATCCAAAGTACAAGTTTTGTATACCGAATAATCGAGAAAATGGTCCTGAATAGTATCGAACTAAAAACATTAAAGATTTACAAAACATTTTGTCGTATGACTCAACATTCGACAAAATATGTGATTATTCTTTAGTCTGAATAAACTCGAATAATCGTAACCAAGAGTGTCATAAAAAGACATTGATGAGACTCGTGACATGCAGCAGTGTTTTTAACATTTTCTGGTATTAGTAATTTGACAATTGTAAAAGAATTGTATTCAAGTTAAAAGCAAATTTAAGGAAGCCTCAATAGTGCCCAATTGTGATTATTAATTTAAAATTCTTATAGAAAAATACCGCGAAAAATTTCGTAAAATACTTTAATTTTTTTTTTAGAAGTCATACCTAAAAAATTAAAAGTAATCTAGTTGCCGATGAATTTCTATATAAAATGATATGTAAAAAAATCTATAGAAGAAATGTTACAAGTAGTTGAGTTAATTTTAATCTTAACTTATTCCGTTCATCTTTTATTAAAAAAAAAAAAACATGTTGTTTTATTTTAACGCATACCTTATTTAGAAAATTTATACATATTTTGAACTAAAATTAATGAAATTATCAAAAAAAGTCTTAAAAAAGTCACAATTTTGTTAGGACTCAAACTTATGATTATTCATGCGAATCGGTCATAACTCTGTATTCTGTTGACATAGTCGCAAAACATGCTTAACATGTTATGTAAAGTACAAATTATGACTTTTCTTCTCAGTTAATTTAAAAAATAAAAATAAAAACTTTTGTATAGAAATATAAAATGTTTATAGAAGAATTGCTAATTCGCAAAAAAGACAGAAAGATGCCATAAAAGTCAGCAAACGCAGAGAAAAAAGATGGTTACGACATTGTCACTATAGCAATATTATGTTCTCATTGTTAATTTTCATTAATTTTAATAGTACTGTGTTCGTGTTTTTGTTTCAGTTTTATCATTCAATGTTTACATTTAATAAAAATTTTAATATAGTTGCTTACAAAAATCTTTTTGTCTTTGAATATTTTTACCAGAAATAAAATTTTATTAATATGAAAAAATATCTTGATTTCTACATCCATTAAATATTGACAATCTTTTTCCTTGTTCTTAAACCATATCTTGTTTTTAAAACAAATTAATATTATTATTCCCATAAAAATATAATGTTACAAATAATTATAATACGTATGCCTTTTGCAAATAATTTGTTTATTTTTTAATATATTTTGCTTTTAATGTTTGTTTTCCAACTTCTTTATAATTATCATTTAGTTTATACATGAATCAATATAAGTGACAAGGTTTTGTTATATTTAGTATTATTCAATCAAAATAAAATATTGATTAACTACTATTAGTTAATAAAAAGTATCTTGTATTATCTTGCACAACATATGTAAATATAATTAATGACCAAATAATGATTGATCATATTAAGATTAATATGAAACATGTTATGAATAATTTTAAACATGTTATACAATTTTTTATGGTAAATAATATGATGAAGGTGAATCATAACATGAGAAAATCAGAGCATAATTTTATAAAACTGGATCATTACTATTATAGAATATTTAAAAACAAAATGCAAAAACTCGGATCATATTATGAAAATGTAGATAAATTTATAATTATAAATGTTCATATTTATTATTACTTATAACCATATAGTCCAATCATAATATTTTTCTCTTCGAATATGATTACGGCAACAATTTTTTTCCCTGCGTGCGGGAAATGCGTGCAAGAATTATATCTATAACTGCATTTTCGCTCCTTGGTCCTCAAAGATTTCAATTATGTATGCATATATTGTTTTTCCCATAACTAAAGTTTTCATATTTTCATATTTTTTATTTTCAACTGTTTTAAATTTAAACAACTATTTTCCAGAATAAATTGATTACCATACGTTATACATCGACCACGATTTTCTGTATACTTGGAAACTTTTTAATGCCGTGTATAAATGTTCAAAAGCAATATTAATGAATATTGAAATATTTATATTATTTTAAAATTAATTAGTTGTTTACACAAATACACATTAAATGAAATTTTAAATCAGGTAGCGCTGTTCCAAAACGATTATAAATTTGACTATTAACATCATAGCTCACTCTATTTTTTTAAGCGAGGTGTGATTGAATGAAAACTACCAGAAAACTAAATTTCAAAAAATTTTAAAAAATAGATACGTCTTTTTTATATTAAGCCAACTATATAAATAAGTTGAGGCATATGTTTTATTTATTTCTTATTATTATTTATTACTCAATGCTTTTCATTTGGGTGCTCAATACTACTCGATACTTAAATATAATAAATATATTTTATAAATTCTAATTGTTTTTTTATTTTGTAAATTTATATTAAACATAAAATAAATAGAAACGTTAACTTGAAATTTAATTTTATTGATAAAATTATTTTCATATATTTAAAAATTTATTTGTATCTTTATGCACAGTGTTATCTTAGCCGTTATATCTTTAATACGATATCATTAAAAAATTAAACTCTAAAAGTAGTGAGTAACTTCTTTACAGTATTACGTACCAAAAAGAAAGGCAAATACTCGGTACTCGATACTTAATACTCAATACTTGCGCAGCACTAATATATGTAATGAAAAATATTACATTTTATCTAATATTATAAACAAAAGTAAGTTAAGTGCATCATACATTTTAATTTTTGTTATATTTTGTTTGCTTTTTTTTGCAAAATTTTAAGCATTGCCATAAATTTAACATAAAATCAACTCTGTTTTCAAAATTCAGTATGGCAATGCTAGCGAATTAGACAGTTTTAATCTTGCACTTAAAAAAACATTGTTAATTAAAGCTCGTTCAAATGTGTTTGTAGATTAACTTGACAACAATTTAAATAAAATTTAACTAACAAGTAAAAACAAGCTCTAAGTATAAAAACTTTTTGTTTAACCTTAATTAATATACATTTTCATATAAATTTGGTATTTGGATTTTTCTTTAATGTTTTCCCTCTAGATTAATTTTTGAACGTGGTACGTATTATTATTTTCACTATACCATATCTGAGTTAAAAAAAGCTATTAATATTTAATATGAAGAAAATACATAGACATGGTCATTAAAATAGGTACGGCATACAATTTTTCAGCTAATATTTTTGCAAATAATTTGCGTTTGATTATTTGTTATATTTAAGGGTAGATTAATTAAATTAATTCATTGGACGTAGGTAAAATCATAAGGATCTACTGATATGGATAAATGATAAATATTAAAATAGGTACCGTATCCAACTATGTACTACTCTAAAGATTAAAAGAGAAGAAAAATAAGAAAATACACATTTTCGGAACAATTGATTTATTTTCGTAGTCTTCCCAGGAGTATTTTACCAAGAATCTTGACATTTATTCCGAAATGCTGGTTTATTTTGTTGAATATTTTTCTGATACAATTTTTTAGATCTAATCGAACTATTTCAATAGGGATTCGAACCAATTATTCAATTAATCTCAATTTTTTTTTTTTGTCACGACGTATTGGAGTCCTTATCATATTGAAACCCCTACCAAACATTTATATTTTTATCGTATTTTTATTTTATATAAGTTTCATACACTACTTTGAGAGTACTAAAGTAGAAAAAATCCCCATCCAAGTGAGATACCCTAATTCGAAATGCGCAAAAATGATGTCCAAATTCGGAAAACTGTTATACGATTAAAAAAAAAAAAAACTTTAGATGATTAAGTCAATATTTGACAAAAATATTTACAAAGCAATTGTTAAGCAGAATGGAAAAAATACAAATGTCCTGTTACAATACGCCTAGAGAGGATTTGCTAATTTTATGGTTCATAAACTATTGACAAATGGATAGGATACATAGGAAATGTATGTGAAGATAAATTCTAATCTGAATAGCAAAGGCACAAACCACTTTTTTAACAGAGAAAAAAATCTGGTTAACAGCGCACTGTTAAAAATTAACAGAGCTTTGTTGCAATTAGAAATAAATAAACTATTAAATTAAATAAATTACTTATTCCTTGTTTTTCCAAAATATCCATTCATCTAGAGAAATGGCCAAAATTGAAAAAATTAAATTTCTGTTCTGAAATATTTATGGTTCAGAAATTAGTTCAGACATACCACTTACACTATTCAATAAGGTATTCCCTAGGCTATTGAGCCTATATAGTGGGATAATGGAACTATTTTTTGTTATTTTTCCCATTCATCTTCTAGAGAAATTGCGAAGAATAAGAAAAATCAATTTGTTCTGAAATATTTCCTGTTCTGAAATTATTTCAGGCATACCATTTTCACTATAAGGTATTCCCTGGGATATTGATCCTATATAGTGGAATGGTGGTACTATTCCTTGTTTTTCCGAAATATACACTAATCGTCTAGAGAAACACCAAAGTTTGCTAATATTTTTCTTTGTCTTATAGAAGCTTTTCATTTCATATTTATTTATTTATTTTTTTAAATTTTGCAATATTCATTATTATTTTTTACAATTTAATGTATTTAATTTATTTTAAATTGCAACCAGGGGTCTTTTAAGAGTGCACTGTTAAACCAAATTCTCCTCTGTTAAAAAAGTGATTTATGCCTTTGCTATTCAAATTTTAATTTATCTTCACATACATATATCCCAGCCATTCACCTAACTCCAGAATTGGCCAATCCTGTACAGATTTGGAATTTTCACAAAAATTTAATTTTCTGAAATTCCAAAATTATGTGTTAATAATTTTAATTTGTCTTTGCTAGTTAAATTCGAATTTATCTTCGCATACATCAAACACTGGGTGTAAAAAATTTAAATAAAGCAGATTTTAAATAAAATGGATCTTAAAAATAAATTATACTTAAGTTTAATTTTATTTAATTAGATATGTATATTTGAATATAAAATTGCATATCGTTGCCAAAAATACAAAAGGTCAATAGTTTATACATATGTACATTATACACTGCGTACCACATCATAGCCCATGTACTGATACTAGAAACCGTTTTCAAAAATTATTTCGACGAAAAAACCTTCCCGCACCGAAAGCAATTTCTAAAACTATTTGAGATTTTTTTTGTTAAATTATTTTCAATAAAAAAAAAATATATTGTTCATACTGGTAATAAAAATTGGCACTGTACTGAATATTCTGCTCAGTACCAAAGGGTTTTTAATTATTTCCACTATAAAAGCTTTTGTTTAATTCAAACGATTTATAAAAATCAAATTTTTTAACCGTCAAATATAACGGAAAATTAATTTAAAATGCATTTTATTTATTTTAAAATTAATTTAGCGTTTTATTTAGCAAAAAAAATTTAATTGTAAAAACAAATATTAAGAATTTAAAAAAAAAAGAAATATGCGACATTAAATCTTTATATGAACACAAAAAAATAATTTTGCGAATTCCCTCGAACATTAACGTGTTTTAAATCACTTGTGTAAGAAATGTACAAACGATTTTTTTATTTTATTTTATTTGTTTTTTTTTTTTTTTTTTTTTTTTTTTGAGAAAAATTTAAGTATAATGTTTTTTTTTTTTTGTATTAAATTTTAATCATAATACAAACCCCTTTAAATGGTTGGTTAAAAAAATTAGTTTTTTTTAACTGCAAAGCATATAAATAAAAATTAATTAGTGTAATATCTTCTATAACTAAATCGTGCCCTGCGGATTTTCCCAAATTTAATGGTCAAGAAAATTCGTAATAACTAATATTTTTTAGCCTATTTTTACTTTTTTCTTATTTATTATATATCATTATGTATAGATTATGATTCCCTTATATTAAAAATAATATTAATAGTTAAAAAAATCATAAAAAAAAGTCGAATTTTTTTGGATCAGTCTAATGTCCTCATGTGTATATAGTACGTATATGGTTTAAGTGCACTAAAATATCACATAATAACATTTATAAAATTTACACCTAATGCACATGTAATTATTATTTTAGAACAATTGTAAAATATAATATAAAATTATTAGAATGTTAGTTAGGGCCATTTGTATTTTAGGTAGCGATATAATATCAAATATAAATTTATTTTTACCTTTGAAGTTACGTGTTGTGGACAAACAAACGTAAAAGTACTACTGCTACTACCACTGTCATTAAGATGTCAAGTAGAGCAGCAAATAACAAATACAAAGTAAATTTGACATTCGCAGAGTTAAGAAGACAACGACGACGACGAAAGGTTTTTTGTTGAGTGGGTGTGGACGGGTTAAGAATTACTTCCTTTGATGTTGCGACAAAGATGAGTGTTTTTTTATTTGCAACAGGATCAGAGACTGAGACAGTTAATGATGAAAGAGCCGACAGTAGTAGTGGTGGAAGTGGAGTTGGTGACAATGTAACACAACAAGGGAGGGAGCTGATTTTCATTTTGATTTAATGCTCATAAGTTTGGATTTTAAGCAAATTTAATTATAAAAAAAATACTTTTTTTAATTTATTCCATTCTTTTAAATTAAATTTAATAGTTTAATAAACTAAATTTACAATCCGAAGACAAATTTAATAAACTTCCAAAAATTAGTGCAACTCTTTTTTGGGGAGTTACGAAGAGCTGAGTTGTGTGTAAAGGTATGTATGTGTATAAGTGTGATTGTTTGTTGTGTATGCACTTTGCAATTGTTAGTTTGATTTTTAATTTTTAGTTTTATTACTTTTTGTTTTTATTTTTTTCTATGTCGACATTCATATAAATTCAACCCTTTGATGTTCTGCAATTTTCTTAATATTGTCCGGGCTGGTCCACAACATTTCTAGACACTCCGAGCTGACAAATTTCTTTATGCCGACATTTTTCATTATCGTTCGGTTCGGTAAAGTAAAAAAAACGTGAAAATTTTTCATTTACCAAGGACGCCCTAGTACTTGTTTTAGCAGGTGTATTTGTTTTTGTATTAGCACCATTGAATCGAGGAGATTATTATGGAGCTTTTCACACAATTCTTATTTGTATTAGCTTCCAAAAGCGAAGAAATTTTTATCAAAAATCCATTTATTTAATTGGTTATTAACGTTTTTTTATTTTTCGTTTTTGTGTACTTTTGTGTTTTCCACGAATTTTTGTGTATTCTCTTTTGTGATTGTATTCTTCCCTTTACTGATACTTCTGATTTTCTTGTCTTCTACAATAATTTTTCCGAGTTTGCAGGTATTTTTTTTTTTATTTGTTGGTGTTGTTGTGCTAATGCTAACTGAATTCAACTATTTTTTCTTTCTTTGTGGTTGGACGTTTGACTTTGATATGAATTTGTTTAAAGAAAACTTAAGTTAAATGAACGGAATCACTGTTTAACAATTAAAATTTGATAAAATTAACTAAATTAAAATTTTATTTTCACTAAATACACGCACAAGATGAATTTATTTTTTCGTCTCTTTCAACTTTTGTTTCGCCTTAAATGAGAGACCAGCGCCGAACGATTTTACCGACGGCTTTTAAAAAAATTCTTGGTGGCGGCTCAAAATCGGTTGTCAGCCGGCTAAAGAGTTAACATAAAAACTTTTTATTTCTTTGTTTTCGCATCGTCTTATAGAACAACGGTTCCTAAATGCTGGTCATTTTCCCCCTTTTATGTGTAAGGGAGTGAAGAAGACCGTTTGTTTGAACATAAAATATAAGTATTTTTTAAAAGATTTATAACAGCAATTTTTGTATTTCTTCTATTTACAAAATGTTTCGAAGTAATAAAGATAATCACCCTTATTACGAGTGTCATTATTGTATTACTAACAGTCGCTATCATTAAAAATATTTTTTGATGCCATGCAAAATTTTCGATAGCGACAATTTTTGTAGAAGAATAAACATTACAAAATGATTCATAATTGTGATAATTTTATATAATCAAAAACGACTCTGTTATGAAAACCGTAATTTTTAAATCGATTTGTTAATATACATTGTATAAAAAAATTAATTAAAATGTTAAGTTTATCTTTATTTTCATCTTCTGAAGTTGGATCCTACACACGGTTTTTCAACAGTGATTAGATTGATTGGCGACAAGTATATTGTTACGAAATTGTACTTGAATTCAAATATAACGGTTTTAACGGCTGGTATAAAGCTAAATAATGCTTCTCAACCTTTCTCAATGCTTCTCGACCTTTCAGTTTATGTTAACAAGAGTTAACATAAACCGAAATTATTAACATAGCTGTAAACATACAACATTGAAGGAAAAGCTTTCACCATTGTTTGTAAGTATGGCAACACTAAATGTTAAGCTGTTAACATTAACATCGAAAGCTCTAGAATTCGAATATACTAGATTGTCCGTTAAGATCATTATAGAAATAGAGCTTTCGAGAAGCATCTAGAAGATAATGCAGTGTATATAAATTGGCCGTGAGAACACCATTGAGTGAGTCTAATTGGAAGCGTCGTTAAGTAAAGACAAATTACATGCCTTGGCTGTATATTCTTGTACATTATTAAAGTGTGCTGTATAAAGTGTGTAATTTAAGTGTGTGTGTATTAGAACACATAGTGACTATTTAAACTGTTATTATTATACATTTCTAAATAAAATAAAGAGTCGTTACAAATTTTAAACTACTATACTGCTTTTATTTGCAATCAAAGTATACGGTTTATTTAAAAGGAAATAAACCACAGTTTTTAAAAGGTAAAAACGTAACAGCATATATAAACGAATGACTATTGGTACAAAGATTTTATCCAGCTCGCTGTCTCTGAAAAATGAAGCTTTGAGTATTATAAAGGACAAAAAATTCCAGTTTTATATGCATGAGTTGAAGGATGCAAAAGTTTTAAATGGGTTTTATTTGGCTTACCAAAACTGGATATTAAGAATTTGTTAGCTTGCTCAATATAAAATTTGCAAGAGTAAAGTAGCTAGAAACAAAGAAATCTAGTGTAGATAATGAGCTCTATCATATCAAATTTGATCGTCAACATGTTTCAAAAAGGGATGTTATGAAAATTATATATTGTTGTAATATTTCTGTGTATTGGAGAGAACCTTTAAAGGGCAGCAAAGGTCCCACTCAATGCTCCAATTGTGCTAAGTATGGACATTGTGCTAAAAATTGTAATCGTATCGTAGTGTGTTCAGCCTTCGCCGAAAATCACGATTTTATTTTATTTTTTTTTTATTTATTCAATAATGTAATACAAAGCCGTTTCATGGCCAACATATAAATATGTATTACATAGTAATAAAAATCCTGAGTAATTGACAATTAGTTAACAATTATATATAATAATAAATAAATATATAAACATATATATGTAAAAATGTAACATATACAATAATATAAAAATAAAAAATTCACAAACATAAAAATAAGAGTTAATAACATAATTGGCTCCCCAGCCATAATGCTTTAAAAAATAATTTCAGTAAAGTACAAATGCAAGTATAGTACGTTATAGAGGTCCCTATCAGTGGTAATTATGGAAACAATACTCTGACAAAGATATTCAGATGTTATTTAACAAGATAGTTGACGATAGATAATTGTTATATTACCAGAAAAAAAGTGTGTTGAAAATAACCATCAATATGAATTAGTTAGATTTGCAGTAAATATTAAGTGGCATATCTAATATAATATTGAGGACTTAGTGAGTTAAAAAAGTAATACCCAAGAAAAAATAAAAAAAGTCTCATAACCAGCAAGTAAACCACACCTAATGCTTTCACCAATCATTAATATAGTCACTATATATCATAAAAAAATAAAATAATAATAATAAAAAAGAAATAATAACGCCTAAAAAAATTTCGATGTTCGAATGAGATAAGTAAAGTAATTTAAAAGTTTGATACGAAAGACATTATTAGAGTGGGAAAAAATTCGCAATTCATAAAGCAAATAGTTCCAGCATCGAGCAATTCTTACCACAAAAGACCTCTCAAAACTCAACCTATAAATCCGAGGAATAAAAATAAAAAACGATTATGCAGTTTGTTCACCTAACAAAGATAATTGTGATGGTGATGTAATTTATAAGTGCTATAACTGCATAAAAAATAACCTAAAGAACGTTAACCATAGAACACAAAGTGTTCAAGTAATCAAGAATATTTAGAGATCCTACATTGGGTAACATCTAGAGCTAGGGCGACCAGCAGAATAACTGTTACATATTTTAACTAATCGTGATTTTCCTGTATTACCAAGACAACTACTCCAAAATGATGCACTTAATTCCCGCCCTCGTGGTAATTTGTATTCTGAGGTAGCTGAAAGCAAAAGCTACTAAAGGGATAATAACGATGACATTTCAAACGAAAGACTTACGCAAATATTTTTTCATGCTGTCAATGCTTTGCAAATATGTCAGGATAAGTACGATAAGCTACGGATTTTAGGCATGATACTTCAAAATGCCATATAATTCAACTTGTATTCACAATGTTCATGTTAAGCACTGGAATGCCTAAGGCATAACAACTGAGTCAGCAACTGCTCAGCTGGAATATGTTTTGAATAAAAGGAAAATCGATATTCTCCTTTTAAATGACTCTTCTTTGAAACCGTGCCAAAAATTTCATCTTGGTGGTTATAAAATTTATAGAGGATCGGTCTACGCATGGCGGAGGAGTCCTAATTGCAATAAAGGGTAATATGAAGCATATGTTGTTACCGAAGATCAAAACGAATACTACAGAGAGCATTTCAATATAAGTTATGATTAATAGAAGACCAGTTATATATACTTCAGCTTATAATCCAGTTTACACTTCCAATTTCAAGGTTGATTTGGATAAACTAACTTCATTTTCGAAAGATTTTTATCTTCGGTGATATGATTGCTCAACACACACATTGGATTTGTATGTCAAGTAATTCGGCCGGTAAGGAGCTCAACAGCCTCTTCCTTCAATGCAGCTATTACATATACTACCCAAATGATTATACTCGCTTTGTACAAAATATTAACGTAGACATACTTTTCCTTTTTTCAAACCTTGAGACACTTACAAATGTTTTACAGTCGAACCATATACCAATAACTTGTGTTGTTTCTGGTCATATTCAAAATATGACATATTCAGTTCCCTTGTATTATCGTGCAGATTGTTTAGCAACCAAAAACTAAGTGGAAAACGAAATTAGAAGTCAAAACATTGGTCAATCTGTTTCTAATTTAGGTAATCTAGACTTTTATTTTAATAAATTAATATCTATAGTTAGCGAAGTTTTATGAAAATACTTGTCGGTCGTAAAATTTCTTGGCATCGAGGAATTTCTGTTGTCAGTAGAATGTTAATTAGTCAGAGAAATAAATACAGACGTAAATTTCAAAAATGTAGGGATTTAAAATATAAAAATCAATTAAAATGCATTTTGAAACTATTAAATAAACTTATTGATTTCCACCTTAATAAGTGGAAGATAAAAGTTAATGTTAGTAAAACGCAATCTACTCGTATTATATTTCCATATAATAGACCACAGAAACGTATTCCTACAAAAAATTTATATTGTAGGGGTGTTTTTATTCCTCTGCAGGATAGTATTAAATATCTAGAAATTATCTTAGATAAACAACTATCATTTAAACAATACACACACTATATTTGTGACAAAACAATTAAATGCGGCCGCGCGCTTTATCTCTTACTCAACAGAAGATCGAAACTTAATTTAGAAAACAAGATCCTTATTTACAAAATGTTTATTCGACTAATTTCGACCTACGGATGCCAAGTCTGGTTTAACAAAGCTGCTAAAACTTACACAAGAAAATTATAGAGAATACAAAATAAAAATCTGAAAATAATTCATAACCTACACCCCAGATATTCTACTGAACCAAAAAATGTTTAATCCATTTGTCTCTGTCATTTAATAAATAATAAGAAATTTGCTAAAAATAATAAGAAATTTGCTAAACAATCACTAAGACTCTTTTTAACTTAAAGATGAGATGAAAATGGCTGTTTTTAAAATTTCTTATAACGTTTAAGTATGTACAAGGTTTTTTTTGACAACTTTTCCTTAATACTGTGATATTAGTAGTTTCCTTATTTAATTATTTAGTTGTTAATTGTTGTAATATTTTTAAGTAAATCCTCATAACAATGTAAGTAATTAATTAATTATTTTGTAAAGGTTTTAATATATAAAAAATAAATAAGCTTTTAGATATGTTTTGGAAAAAATTTCGCCAAAATTAAAAAATTCTACAAGGTATACTTCTATATTAAATATCAAAAAGCTTGTTCCTAAAACCAAAAATGCTAAAAATTCAAATTTTCGCCAAAAATGCACTAAAAATTCAATTCTATAAACTCAATATTTCATTAAAAATCCGATTTTCTTCATATAATACTTTAAAAGATAACACAATAACGAAGTTGTGATACTTATATGTTGTTTAAATCCATTTTATTTAATAATTATAATTATACCCTTCACCACAGGTGTAAAGAGTATATAAATCAGCTTTTACAAAGCCCCAGATATCGCATATATATGCTTTATACATCAATTTGCAGATAATTTGCCTTAGTTGAACGCCAATACGCCAAATGAACAAAAGCGGTCCATAAATAGCCGAGATATCGCCACATACCGAAAAACGTGTTTGTTTTCGACTTTTTTAGAAAATAGAATATATAAATAGAAAATTCGGATTTTTTTTTGGAAATTTTATAATGAAGAAATAAACCAACCGGTCCTTTAGTATCCGATATATCTATCAAAGTAGTATCGCTCCGTGTGGAGTCTTTACTTGTTTACCCACATCGGACGCGTCCCCAGGTGGCGTATAGCACCGTATTCATGTACGGTGCTGGAGCCCTCTCCCTTTGTCGACATTAATGCATCCTTTGTATCACACCCGCTCCTGGAAACGGATAGGTTTGCTGGACTGGATGCGGTGCAATTGATGTATTCTAATTGGTGATTCTGAATGCATTCTCTGGCACTGGGTACGGTCTTGGTGCCATATGTTTTCCGCGGACCAAATAAACAGGTATCATGCACTTTTAAGACGAGGATCTGAATGATTAGTTAGTGCGAAAAGAAACTAATCGAGAACAGCTCCCCTCTGATGCTGATGGCAAGGGTCAGTTGTATTACAGCCCAGTCCGCGTACGCCGTCACTGCGCGAGATGGTCTATATTTTACGTGCATACTCGTGGGACAAAAATTGAGGAAAAAAGATTTACAAAAACAAATAGGTTAAGGGGGTAAAAATGTGGAAGAGAGAATGGATAGAAGGGACTTGACTAGGGAGGAGGAAGCTACAGACGCTGACATAGGGGTTAGGGATAGGGTCGAGTTAGGGAAAAAGAAGGACGACGTTCTGAAAGGGGGGGAGCATGAGGATGAGGACGACGACATGGACAGAGACAACTGTTGTCTATGCTCTTGATCGGGGCAAGGAGATCGGAACTGCAGTCACTGCAACATGGTCCTCTTAAGGGGACCATAAAAAGAGTGAAGTCTGGGGATGACCAGCAGATACCATCGGCGAAGAAGGTTGGTAAGGCACCAAGTGGCCGCTTAAAAACTCTCATAAGGGAGTAGTAAAGCGGGTAGTATCTGGTGATGATCAACCTTCACCGTCCAAAAAGGTGAAGGATTCGTCCAGGTCGGACATTTTTCAAGCAGCAGTCATTGACCGTGCTGATTCAGATGGGAGAATCAGTACAGAAATGTGGCGGCTGATTGAAGATAGGCTTATGGACGAAATTTTCCAGGCAAGGCACAGGCCGGGTGAAATAGCCATCATGGATGCAGACTGGACAAGGGGTGTCAAGACTGTTGCTTGCGGTAATAAAGGAACATTTGAGTTAATGAAAGCCGCGATTAGTAGATGTGGTAACCTTTGTCCAAATGCGCAACTGGAGATTATACCAGCGTCGGAATTGCCGTTGCGACCAATAGTCACGGTATAGATTCCACCACCCATTAAATCGGTGGAAGTCATACTGGGAATATTGGAAGGACAGAATAGGGGAATCAACACAAGTCAATGGAAACTTGTCTCTTCATTGACTTGTGAAGAGAACCAGGGAAAAGATTTCCGATTCGCAGTAGATCGGGAATCTATGAAGAAATTGGACTCATTGGGGGGGGTTGTCAAATTTCGATATTCGAAAAATGACAAAGCCAAAGAGGTTGCGGATGGATGGTGAAGCGGCCTCGACCGAATTAATAACCTACCTCAGTGAGACCAATGTGGATGTGGCCATAATCCAAGAGCATTGGTTAAATAACAACCAGGTCTGTAGTCTTAGGGCAAAAGGATACAAATTGTTCGTGCCGTCCACTGAGGATAAGGCAAGAACTTATATTCTAGTGAGAAATGAACTCCAGTTAATTCTTCTTAAATCTTTCAGTTATGGAAACCTAACGGTCGTACAGGGAGAGACGTTAGGAGGTAATAAACTGGCCTCGGCCTCTGTATACAAGCCCTATGAGGCGACGGAACTACCGGATGACAGGGTGTGGACTTTAGCCGAGTATGCAAGACGGAATGGAGTACGTCTATTGTTCGGTTGCGATGCTAATGCACACCACAGTCAATGGGGTAGCAGGGACATTAATAAGAGAGGTGAGTCAATATTTGATTTCATTATTGCAAATGATCTTTTAATGTGTAATAGGGGAGATACCCCTACGTTCAAGACGAAGGATAGGAATTCAGTAATATATATCACATCGACTAACTCTAGGGACCTAGTTGAGGATTGGAGGGTGGCTATGGGGTGCACTTTTTCTGACCATGGCAGGATAACCTTTAGTCTGAACTTTCTGGGCTCAGAGGGGAAACCTTTTAGGAATCCTAGAAGGACTGATTGGGACGTTTTCGGGCGTGATCTGGGGTCAAGACTGGCTGGAACTCTGATAGAATTTATGTCTAGAGATAATCTTGACGAAGTAATTGGGAAGGTAACGGGGTCTATTATCAGTAGCTATGAGCTCAACTTTCCGGTGAGCTATCCGGGTAAGAGGAAACAGCCGGTCTGGTGGTCAGAGGAGTTGAGAGCTCAACGGACCACAGTTGGCAGGTTGTATAAAAGGGCCCATAGAACTGGTAGGGACGAAGATTGGGGCACCTATAGAGTGTGTTTTAATAAGTACAAAAATGATATTAGAAGAGTTAAAAGGGCCTCGTGGATTAAGTTCAGCGAGACCATTGACTCTGTCAATGAACTATCCAGATTCAGAAATATACTGTCAAAGGATCCTAATGTTCCGGGGAGTATCCAGAGATCATGGACGGAGTCTAGTTCTGAGTCACTTGATTGATGGAAGGATCAGGTGAGGAAGAGCACTTCTTCACAGAGTCCGCCATCGGGATAGGTGAAACGGTAGTGAGAGACCTGATTACAGTTGAGAAAGTTGCATGGGTGGTAAATTCATTCGAGCCTTACAAGTCACAAGGCCCGGATGGAATTTTTCCGGCTATGTTGCAGAACGCACCGTTGACGGTTCGTCTACTACTCGTTGATATTTTTAAAGGGTGTCTGCTACATAGACACATACCGAGGGGGTGGAGAGAGGTGAGAGTCATATTCATACCTAAAGGTACTAGGACTTGTCACTCGAATCCCAACGATTATAGACCTATCAGCCTATCGTCTTTTCTTTTGAAGACATTAGAGAGAATGATTGACCTCTTATCTAAGATCATCTGTTGGCACCAACAGCATAAGTAGTGCTCAGCATGCTTACCTAAACGGCAAATCTGTTGAGAGTGCGCTGAATGATGTGGTGGGTTATATAGAACAAGGACTACGGAACAGGGAATTTACCATGGCCGCGTTCTTGGATATTGAAGGAGCGTTCAACAATATCAAGATTGACGCTATTAAGCAGGTGCTGGTGGATTTTAAAGTACATAACTTCTTGATCGAATGGATAATCCTCATGCTGAGCAACAGGATTGTCAACTCGAGCTTGGGTGGAGTATGTTTAAGGAAACTGGTGACTGGGGGGACACCGCATGGGAAGTGCTCTCACCCCTACTGTGGCTATTGGCTGTCGACGTGATTCTGCGTCAATTTGACAGCAGGGGATGGAAGATAGTGGCAAATGCTGATGATGTGGTCATACTGGTAAAGGGAAAATTTCTTCCCACAATCAGTGAGATCATGCAGTGAGTTGTCCTCTTGGGCCGCTGAGTGAATCCGGAAAAGACAGAGTTGGTTCTGTTTACTAGAAGTTACAAGGTAAAGAATTTTATATTACCGGTACTATGTGGAACTGAACTAAGACTTTCCGACTCAGCTAAATATCTAGGTGTATTCCTCGATAGTAAGCTGAACTGGAAGAGGAATATTCAGGAGAGACTCAAAACGAGACCTTAATGCCTACTATACTTATAGAGGCTCCATAGATAAGAATTGGGGGCTCAAACCGAAAGTTGTAAATTGGATTTACACCTCAGTGGTGAGACCAGTTCTTGCTTATGGTCATTCTGTTTGGTGGCAGGCACTGGAACGTAAGAGTAATAGGAACTTTTTGTCGAAGGCACAGAGGTGTGCTTCAATTGCCATTACAGGTGCAATGAGAAGTACACTACAAGCGGCACTGGATGTCATACTTCATCTCTTACCAATTGAGTAGTTTGTGAAGGGTATGGCAGCAAGGAGTCTGCTTAGACTTAAGGAATTAGGATTATTAGGTTCATCAAGAGCAGGTCACTCCAGGGTCATATACGAGATCAGTTATGGTGAAGTTAATCTGAACTCCATGGAGGCATCAGATTACATGGCCGCTGAATCGGACTTTGGGGCAAATCCTGTCGTGGTAATACCTGATAGGGAAATTTGGTCCGGCAATGAGAGACTATATGAGGGTTGTGTAGTGTTCACGGAGGGATCGAAAATGGACATAGGTATTGGTGCGGGAGTCTATATTATGGGCACGGATCTGAAAGGCTCTTTTAGACTCCCTGATGAGTGCAGCGTTTTTCAGGCTGAGATTCTCGGCATCTTGAAGGCCGCAGAATTAATCAGGCAGAACGTTGTGAGGGGTACCGAGGTTACTCTCTATGTGGACAGTCAGGCTGCTCTGAAGGCCTTGGGGACACATATGGTGAAATCCAGGCTAGTTGCTGCCTGTAGGAGGTCACTGAGAGAACTGATGGAAAACTACATGGTGAGACTCTGGTGGGTGTCTGGCCACTGCAATATATCAGGCAATGAATTGGCTGATGGACTGGTAAGGCAAGGTGCAGCAAAGGATGTCTCGGAGGGGGAAACCATTGTGAAACCCCCGCTAAGTTTCTTTTTTGGGAAGATCAATGATTGGATCTTGGTCAGAATCAATTCGGCTTGGGAGAGTAGAGAGGACTGTAAGGTGTCGAGGGCGATGTGGCCGGCACTCGACAAGGCAGGCACCGGCACTCTTTTGGGCTTGAGTAGGAGGAGCTTAAGAATCATGATAGGGGCCATAACGGGTCACTGTCTGATAGGGAAGATGAGGTCTAGATGGGACGCTAGCAATTCCGATTTTTGTAGAATGTGTGGAGACGTCGACGAGACCGAATCTATTGAGTAGATTATGTGCTATTGTCCACGATTGCAGCATCGTAGGATGAAGTGGCTGGGCAGTCAATTCCTCGATGGGCTAAGTGATGTTCGGGACGTGGAGCTTGTAGACGTCATAGGCTTCGTCATGGGCATCGACTGTCTAAGGGAGGGTCAGGGGTACACCCCTAGGGGGATTGGCAATATTGTTAATTCTCTTATATGATTCTGTTTTATTCCTAAAATTTGTCTCTTCGTATTCCTATTTTTCTATTTTCTGTATTTTGTTTCTTGTATTCTATATCCTATAGCTTTCAATGAAGCGACTCACAATGGACCGAGATCGGTCTCTGGGTGGAGATGTGGTACATGTGGTATCACGTCAACCTTCTCTATATATCTATCTATCTATCTATCAAAACGCATTTTTAGACATTTTAAAGTCCCTATATAAGCTAAGGACTGCGTTATTATATAGATCGGTCATAAATATTTTTCTAAAATAATACCTAATTCGGTATGTAAACAGATATTTTTTTTATTATTTAATGGCTGTTTTCCATATAATCATTGTTTTTATGGGCACTGGAAGCAGCAACAATTAGCTACACTGGTGCATATTCCTATAAACGCATTTAAAATTTTTATTTTTCTTTGATATATAATCGCTTCTCTTAACAAAAGACAATGTTGTATAGTTACAATAACTCGCTAAAAATATTTGCTTCTTGCTTTTGTTGTTTTCTTTAATTTAGCAATCAGAACATATTGGTGATCATTTCAGTGGAATAAAAAAAGTTATTAAAAAAAACAAAATATTAAAAAATTTTATCAGTTTTACTTGTTTGCTACACTTAAAGTAAGTTTCTGATGACAATATCTCTGCTTACTGGAAATATTTTTGTTTTAATTTTGAAATATCATCAGCTTTATCAGCCCAAAGGAACTTTTCTTACAGACTAGAAAAAAATTCAAATTCAATTTTATCGTGATCAAGGCTGTTCTAACAGAGAAATTGAACGAAAAATTAAAAAATTAAGGGCAGAATTACGAAGTGCGGAAACCAACAAAAGGTAATCAAAAATTATCAAAAGGCAAATTAATAAAATAAAAGAAGAAGCCACCCACAATAAATTAAATGCCACACAAATAAAAAATAAACTTGACCTTCCTGTCACTCCCA
This sequence comes from Protocalliphora azurea, assembly GCA_932274085.1. Lineage (NCBI taxonomy): Eukaryota > Metazoa > Arthropoda > Insecta > Diptera > Calliphoridae > Protocalliphora > Protocalliphora azurea. Next base: position 68,669,999 of record OW026519.1, read on the forward strand.
AACATGTCGCACATATTTTACGAACAGATGGTAACATAAAATGGAAGAAACTAAAATGTGAGCCAATGTTAAAACAGCATCATAAGGAAATTAAATTCATATTCTTGCTATTGGAATGGTTTGAGGTCGAACGAAATTCGTATGTCGAAACGGTGTAATCCATGTCTCGAAGCATTCTAAATCGTGGTTTAATGAACATAGTATTCTACTATTCCGGATTTAAATCCAATGGAGAATCTGTGGGAGTACATGGCCTGTAAAGTTTACGCAAGAAATGCACAGAATGCAATCATAATGACAATAACGGAGTTTAAACTAAAAATTAAGCAAGCCTGGGAAAAAATGAACAGAGATTTTCTTCAAAAATTAGTCCAATCAATGCCAAACCGAATTTTTGAAGTTATCCAAAACAAAGGTTCATCAACACATTATTAATAATGCTAAATTGTTTCATTAGTTTAAGTGCGTATGTTTGTTTACCTTACATATAGAGATATATAATTAAAATAATTTGTTCCAGCTTTGCAATTTGAGAATTTAACTAAAAAATTTAAATAAATTTTCAAAATTTACAAAGTTTAGATAGGGCTTGTAGGGAGACCTTTTCCTCCGGATTTACTTTACATGCATTTGCATTAAGATTTCTTTTGAAAACCAGAAAAAATTATATTGCCCAGAACAAAAAACCAGCGAATAAATATTGCCACCTTTTTTGAAAAAAATCCAAAAATATGAAATTATTTAAAGTTCCAACTTCAGATTAATATAACTTTTTATTGTATTTAATTATTTATATAATTCTTGCAACAGTATTATTTATAATTTTGTAAGAAACCTGGTGAATATTTAAAAAATATTTGGGGCCAATGTTAAGCCCGCTAAGTTAACAAAAAAAACTAAAAAAACGAGGTTAAAAATGAGATAAAAATTTACTTCGGCCTGAATATCTTTTAAACTAAAAGTGATAACCTACACATGTAAGTATTTTTTTGTAGAGATTTACAAGGACTATCTATATGTAAAATTTCTTTTCTGTCATACTATAAATGGATTTTGGCGATTTTTCAGAAAAATGACATACCCGAGATGGCCAACTTTGGAGGGCCACCTACTACCCCCTGACCCGCTAGGAATTTGTGCTCCTCCAACACCTTATCTCCGCTCATGTGAAATTTTATTGATATATCTCCAAGTTTAACAGTTCTAAGTACTAAAATATAATCAGCTGATTGTGTGAGGTCACCTGTTTGAATTGGCCTTGTTTCACAAGTTACAAAATTATTTGTAAAAGTCTTTTGGAACCACTGTGCAACATTGGTGCTATTAAACTTATAAATTGTCTCAAAGAATTAATTTATTGAATGAATGTTTTTATTTCATTGCGACCGAAATCATTTATATCCTTAATATATTTGAAAGATGATGGAAAACAAAACATCACATTTATTTACATAAGTATTGAGACATATATATATTATTTCTTTTTTGATAAAAATTTAGGCAAATACTAAAAATTTTCGATTTCTAGTAAGAAAATTGAACAGTTTTTCTCCACAAATACGAATTTAATAAAATTTTAAAAATTAGCCAAACAAATCACCACCTTTCGCCAAAAAAGTCGCCATGTCGCCAAATGGAAAATTCAGTAGCCACATCTTACAGCAATGCTTGTTGACCAATGTATGTATGTATGTATAGCATAGCCGAATATAGCGCTCTAAATTGTTTTTATTAATGCTGTCTTCATTTGTTTCGTATTGTTGTTATTTCATTAACTTTAAAATATATAAATTTTTCATTTAACATCTCAATAGCATTCTTACTTTTTTTCTTCTTGTGCGTAGAAACCTTAACAGCCCATCTAGACGTAACATAATATGTAACGTAGTGTCTATATTATACAAATTTTTATCAAGACAAACGTCAAAATCAGTACGAATCTATACAAGGTAACACTACGTTACTACTCCCCTACACCTAACATTAACATCATGTCAATAGTAAATGTAGAGGCTTATGTTTAATGTTTAAACATGGTTGCAAATACAAAAGTTTCAAAAACAAGGCTTTAACCTGATGTTTAATGTAGACGGTATATTAAGGCTGAATCAGGGATGGAAAATTGCTTATTTTATACCGTAACGATACCAATTCAATATATTTCAATTACAAACATGTACATAGAAATTTAATAAATTATAAACATATTTTTTATTAAATAATAATAATAATTAAATAAATGTATCCGAGGAAACCTACTATTTTAAAAATTTTAAAATTTTTAAATTTCCAGCAATTAGCTGTTAATTTATATTGTCTCCAGCTATATGGTCCACGATAACAGCGAACGACCACTAAATAACAAGGGGTGAGTCTCTTTTCGATTTTATCCTTTGTAGTAGTTTAGATATTTTGAACAGCGGTAAGAAACCAAACTTTGTAGTTTCTAATAGAAGGAAAGAAATGATTGCTCATTCTCCGATCACTTATACATTGAATCATCCAACTCATCCAGAACGCCCCGGCCATTTGTAATCGGCGGGATATTGAGTCATCTGTTGAATTGCTAAGTAATGCATTTGACAGAAAAACTTCTATCACCATTCTGAGACTAGTGGCTTACGCAAAATCCTTGCTTCCTCACCTTCTGTCCCAAGTTACATCCAAAAACCTTGTGGAAGCCGGACAAAAAGCGGCATGAGATCTCAGATGTCTTAATGGAAGCGCATTTTCCTGGCAGCCTCACTATAACGGAGATCTCCGCTACAGTTTCAGATCTAAATGACGTTCAGATACAAATAATAGAAGATGAACTAAGATGGGCTTTTAACAGTTTTGCCCTTTTTAAATTCCCGGGCCCAGATGGCATCATACCTATAGACTTACAGTATAATGCGGATATAACAGTTCCATGGCTGTTTCAGATATGGCACAGTGGGGCAGAACCGAAATTTTTTGGGATTAAATCTCTAACTTCTGTTTGGCTGGTTGGATTTTCATGAAATTTTGTTATAGGCGTAGCAGAGGAGTATACAATGTTAAGTTTGGAAGGGGACACAACAAACCCCTCAGGGGCGGAGCTAAGGGAGCTCAAAGTTAGATACCTCTGACTTAAAAATTTTTAATCACTTGCCAAATTTTTGTTTCTCGTCCAATTTCAAATATTTTTATATATTGTTGTAGGCCCTGATAAGACCTATAAAAGACATGTCTTATTTATCTCTTATAGGTTTCGAGTTATTTGCGTTTGAATTTTTAAGCACCATAATTTTGCATGTTCTTGGACCAGTTTTTTCATATATATCCTAGTATTTCCGACCGATTTTATTAGTTTTTTTCTTAACTAGTTAGAGAACAAAATTATCTATTGAATAAAAAAAATTGAAGTCGATATCTTTACCGAGTCCAAAAATAAACGATTTTGAATTTGAAAATTGCAAAAAAGACGACTTTTTGTGTTTTTTTTTTAGCCAAAAAAGTATCTACACTCTTTTTTATCTAAAATAAAATTTTCTTTTGCACTTTTCCTAATGGTAACTTCACAGAGATGACTTTGAGATAAAAAACAAGCATAATACCTCAATTGGTCATGGTACACATGGTATATGGTATATGAAAGTTTTGATTTTAGACCATATTTTCTCAAATCCCAAAGCTCGAATCGACTATCGAAATATATTTTAAGAATCTTCAATATGTTGTTAAAAGTTTCAAATCAAAATAATATCATTTCCGGTGATAAATAACAGCAACATATAATATCAATAAATTCGGTATAGGTACTCTTCCAAATGGACTCTTTCAGATATTTTATCTAATGAAAATTCACAGAATACCTGTAAATATATATATACCTGTGCGATATATCTAATAGATATATATAAATGAGCAGCTAATCCTTATTAACATCATAACGAAGTTGATTACCATGGTGATTACATTGAAACATGAACAATTGTGTTGTGTTCTGTGGAGTTTATCTAAAAATGATCTTAATCGTTTAGAAGCTACAGTGGAATTTATAAAACTACATATAATGCAAAAGTCGACGTCATTGGTAAATCTAAGATAGAGGGCTTTTTAAAGTTGTACGTAAAAATGAAGTCCTTGAATCAGCGTACTAACATATTACAAATTAAGCGTTCCGATTGGATGGATACTGATATAGGTATATCGGCGTGCAAAATATCAAATATCAGGGTGCTCTGCAAGACATATGATGATTTAAGTACAAGATCTAAGAAGAAAATACTGGCCCATAAGCTTTCTATAATTTCGAATGAAGAAGTTTCTGATACAATCAAATAAATATTAAAAAAGGAGAAGCAACCTAAGAGTGTAATTAATATTGCTGAAATACTGCCAACTGCATCACCAAAATGTCTTAAAAGGATTGACAAAAGTGTACCTACTCCAACATCACAATCCAATTTTACAGAGGAAGAAGCTATTGTTTTAATGCTTGAACTGGACCTCAGCAGAAACAAATATCAATTTTTAAGAAAAGCTCTACTTGAAAAAGAACACTCAATTCTACCATCATACAAGGATATTCAAGAAAAAAAGCAAACTATTTTACCATCTATTTCGGTTACCGAAAAGGAAGCATGTGTATAGCTATCTTCTTTGCTTGAGAATACAGCTACAAGGATAGTTGCAGATCTTTCTGCAGATCAGTTGGAAAAAGTAAATAACAGCGACGTTGTATTAATCTGTAAGTGGGGATGTGACGGACTATCAGCCCTTCCTGAATACAAGCATGCTAGTGGAAGTAAGAAAATGGCGGATTATAAAAGCGTATTTAAATTTGCAAGTGATTAAAAAATTTTTATGTCAGAGGTACCTAATTTGAGCCTCCTTAGCTCCGCCCCTGAGGTGTTTGTTGTGCCCCCCTTCCAAACTTAACATTGTACGCTCCTCTGCTACGCCTATACCAAATTTCATGAAAATCCAACCAGCCGATCAGAAGTTACAGATTTATTTCCAAAAAATTTCGATTCTGCCCCACTGTGTATGGTCGGCTTGTTTATCATGTTCTTATATCCCCGGGTCATGGACTAGATGTAAGGTGGTCTTTATCAGAATAGGGTGTAAACTTCCCATACGAGATTGAAGGACTTCCGATCTATTAGTCCTTCCTCTTGAAAATATTGAAAAGACTGATTGATCTGCACCTGTGATGTGACCATGTTATGAATATTGTTTTAAATTTGTTGTTTTCTTTTTACTACCATTTTTTATATGGCTGTATAAAATTTAACTTTTGAAATTATTTGAAAATTTTTATTGAGTAGTCATTGATTTTAAATTATTATGAAATGTCTAGAATTTCAAAATTTTTCATCATTAGAAAATTATTTTTGTGCAAGACAGAAATACAATTTAAATTTTTTTTTGTCGTATAATTTTAATTATAAAATTTTTGTGTTTGCGAATTGATAGCGACATCGTTTTTGGTAAGGAATATAAGTTCTTCATAGATATTGTTGTTATATTTTTTTTGTTTTCCTTTGTTACATGTAGTTGCTGAACAGATTGATGAGATTGTTTGCATCATTGATGCTGAATTTCTATTTTTTGGACAATTAGTTCTAATAGTGGTCATTGTTCGTAAGACGGTTTTGATTTTTAATCAATTTAAAACAAAATACACACCACAAAACCTCGAATTCTTTCTTAAGTGACCAGATACATATTTTGTCTTGCTACTGGTGAAATAATCTCAATTTTGAACGATTAATTTAACAAATTTTGATTAAATTAAACCCATAAAGAAGGTCCCATTTTTAAGTTTTAATATTAAAATATCATAATTCTTTTGTTGTGTTTTAAATAATTTTTTTTTATTAATATTTAATTAATCATTTGTTGTTTTTGCTTTAATTTTTTTATATTTGGTCACCTAAATTTATATATATTTAAAAAGAAATAAAAATTAGTTATTGCGTATACGCAGTGTGAATAACCTTTATTAACTTTCAATTTTAAATATTCATAATATAACATATTGCACACCCTACATTCAGACAACACTCACACATAAATTCATTTGAACACTCACGCATAGAAGTCTAACCTCTAATCACAACATGCACACTTAAACTCCTTCCTTTATCCTATTGTGTTGTATTGGTTAGAATTAATAACTGATGCACACATTCATTCATACATTTTAAATTTAAAATCATAATAATTAAATTAAGCAAAGCTTTAATGTCATCCGGCGCCTGCTGACATCGAGGGATATTGCAAATGTAAGTTTATTAAAATTTTTTTTAGTGTAAAAACTATATTTAAAAATTCCACTCATTATGAATATTTAAACGTTCTTAAAAGTAGAAATAAAAATTAGTTATTGCGTATACGCAGTGTGAATAACCTCTATTAACTTTCAATTTTAAATATTCATAATATAACATATTGCACACCCTACAATTTATAAGACATAAAAAAAAAATGTCACCAGCTTTCTTTTCAATTTAAATCATTTTCTTTTTATATAAAAAAAAAAAAAAAAAATTACAAATAATAAATGAAACTTATTTAGTAATAACTAAATATATAAAATAATATAATAAATTTTCGAATATTATTTCAAATGGTGACCAAATTACATATTGTAATAAATTGTTACATTTAATAATTTTGAATTGTTTCTAGAATTTTTTTATTAAATAAACTAAATTGTCATTCATTAAACATGAAATTTTGAATATTTTTGAATAATTATTATGAAAGGTGATGTTGAAGGTATGGGGTAAATAAGATATGCTGTTTTTGTTTTATTATATTAGGGCTGACAATCAACGTTCAATTAGTCAGCAAGGAGGGCGGGTTTTGAGAAATGTATAGCGGGTACCATCATAAGCTATACTTCGGTTATCACCACATACTATTTTCTTTCTTTTTCTATTTTACTTTGTGAATCAAATATTTTTTTGTGATATGCTACCTAAAGTAAAATCCCTGAAAACGATTTTGAACTACATTATATATTTCGGAACACATACACCCCCCCCCCCCCCCACACCGACGAGCACGGCCGATTTATTAGGTAGCTCTGTTTCCAACGGTAATCCAACCACCTTAGAATTCGTTACACACCTTCGCAGAACAATTAACCGTAACCTATTGTCAGCGTCCCAACATGCCTATATGAAAGGCATATTAGTTGAGACGGCGTTGCATTTGCTTGTAGGGTATATAGAAAATGCTCATGAGCATAAGAAATATGCATTAGTGGCCTTTGTTGATACAGAAGCAGCCTTTAATAATATAATCCAAGGTGTTATTAAAATGACTCTGGGAAGACTGAACAAGCGTCAGTCGCTTATTGGTATCATATGGAGACTTCTAACCAACAGGATTAGTTTCATCTCCACTTTTTTTTGGAATATTGCCGTTAACACAATGCTTAGGGAACTTGACTCCCTGAGGTTCAAAACTGTCGCGTTTACGATATTATGGTGGCTGCATCTGCAAAATATTTCAGTAAATGAAGTACAAATAGTGGTCTTATCGTGAATCCAAGAAAACCGGAACTAGTTCTTTTTTCAAGAAGGTACAAAATTCCATCTTTCCTACTCCCTTGCCTAAATGGAATTGAATTAAGGTGCCGAACAGTGCGAAGAACCTGGGTATGATATTGGAATCTAAACTGTAATGGTTTCAGAAAACCCAAGCTGGAGCGTCAAATGCAAACATTGGCCTTTAGACGTGCAGGAAAGCCATAGGAAAATCTGGAGAATTAAATCTTAAGAATACAAAATGGCTTTTCGATATGATTATCAAGCCTATACTTATGTATGGAGCAATAGTATGGTGAAAGGCAATAGAAGATCTTCTGCGGAATCTTCGACAAAGTTCCGCGTAGTTCAGCGCAATTCGTACAACACCATCCAAGGCATTATTCGTTCTGATGCTGGTGGATCTAATGACCGAACAAATCGCCATAATATCGGCGACTAGGCTCAATACCATAAGTGCATGGAACGGTAGGAAACCATGCAATCATTTCAGGAATTTGAAATGAAATCCCTTACAATATTGACAATTTTGTATACCCAAACCTTTTCTGGACAGAGGCTTCTCAGTTTCAACTTCAGCCGATCCCACTCTAAAAACTGGATCGATTGAGGTTTATACTGATGGATTCTGAAGGGTTGTGGAAGGTATCATCATTTCCGCATATAGGAAGAAAATTTCCTTCAAATTGCTGGATCAGTGCTCTTCAAGCGGAGATCTCGGCCATCAGGAGACCGGTAAATTGGCTAATGTGCTATAGAGTATTCGGAGTGAATATTCAAATTTGTACCGATAGTCAACCCGCGAGTAAGTCTCTTTCGGGTGTCTATACGATATCCAAGCTGGTATATGAATACTGGACATCTTTAAATGAGATGGCGAGACATTCAAACCTAGAGTTGATCTGGATAAGAAGTCACCCAAGTGCCTCCGGAAATATTGCGAATAAACTTAAACTAGACAGAACTGGTTCCCTTCTTCAAAATGAAGAAATGGAACAACTGGATAGTGTACCGCTGTCATCTTGAGGATCTATGATACTGCAGTACTTGTCAATACAGGGCACCGTTGCTGGTGGGTTGCTGGTGCGCACGCTAGGAGGCAAGGTTCCCTTATAACGACTATTGAAGAAGTTGTTTTAACGAGGAGGAAGAGATATTAGAACATCTTCTTTGTCACTGTCCTGCTCTTGCAGATATTAGGACTACATAATTTGGGAGTCCACATGTGCACGGATTACCTGATCTCACCGTAATTGATATCAGACAGATTAGATCTTTCATACTTGCGTCAGGTTTATTTCGATTCGTACCTATATTTGGACATGTGAAAACAGATTCACACGATCCCTCAGGGTAACACAATGGGACCAATAGGACCCAAATGAGCTGTTTTTATTTTATATATTCACAGCTGCCCATTTAACCTGAGCTAACTCTTAATATTATTTGTTGAAAAATATATACAACTATCTATATACCCCAAAAAATGCCATCATTGGAAGCATTATTTTTCGAATGTTTTGTGATGATGCAATCTTGCAAACAGCTGATCAGGGGGTATAGAAAAAAAAGATGGCTTTCATGGAAAAACGCGTGAAAAAAATTACCATTATTTTAGTTTTTTTTTTTTTGAGAAAAAAGAGGAAGTAGTTTAAAAAACACAACAATTTACATCCCATGTTTTAAAAAATCAAAACAGTAAAATTTACACAAATCACGTACGATATTTTAAATAACACTGTGCGACAAATGGTAGAGGTCAGTGATCGGGAAGGGTTCAAACTACCGGGGAAAGTTATATCGGTAAAAAAGAAGTTATACGTGTCCCGGTGTTTCGCTGGGTCAAGTTTAGGAATCGAGATATATCGATTTGAAGTTAGTAACTATCATATAGGGGAAATTGTGACCTTTGGTGGTCTTTTTGACATAACTCGAGAATCACCAGTCCGATTTTGCTGAAACAAATTTAAAAAAATTAGGAATTACAATTCCTTTAATCTGTTCATACAACGTTTCGCTACATAAGCAACAGTTTCGCAGTTATAAATAAATGTATGAAGAAGAAAACTATTTTTTGCCTAAAAAATTGAATTTTTTTATTTTTAATTCATAAAAAATCCAAAACGTTAAAAAAAAGTGTCAAGTCCTATTACTTTCACGTAAAGTCACATAACCTTTAAACAAAATGAGACATAGATCATGAAAATCGATGGACGCGTTTCGCTTTTATTCACAATTAAGTAAAGGTATGAATTTCAAAAATTTGCTCGAGATATGCTCAAAATTCCTTGGAAAAAACATTGATGACTTTTTTTATGATTGTCAGAATTAAAAAAAAAAAAGTAATAAACAAAAGGTTATTTGATTTTTATGCTAGAGGTAACAAACTAAAAAACGGTCACAAATGTGCGTGGACAATTAAAAGGAAAAAAGGAAAGTGTACTTTTTTAATTATTTGGGTTTTTTCCGTTGGCTACCTACATGATTTTTTTACACAAATTGCACCCACACGCACACGAATCGGGTTTATAGCCACCCTTAAACGATGCGCGAATTCATAAGTACCTCTCAGTAAAATATTGAAACTTACGTAGTATTTATAGGTGTTCACTGATCGATTTTTGTCATTCAACAAGTGTCTCCGAACGTGAAAAGTACGGTTTTTTTAAAGTGACGAAAAAGTATAAAAGTATAAAACCGAAATGAGTGCAAATTGTCCAGAAAATATCAATTTATTTTGTTACGTTTGTGGCAAAAGAGCTTTTTCAACAAATGCTGCATTACTCACTGAGCAAGTGGAGCGCGCTTTTAAACTTTACTTTGATTGCGAAATAATTCTCGGCGTTTCGTGGGTCCCAGAGAAAATTTGTAAAACGTGCTACAATGGTCTTAACATGTGGATCCAAGGGAAACGCAGTTCACTTCGTTTTGGTGTACCAATGATTTGGACTGATCCAGGAGAGCACAATTCCGACAACTGTTACGCTTGTGCAAACAAAATATGTGGAGTAAATCGTAAAGGCCTTAAACGAAGAGTTTACATATCTGTTAAAAGTGCACAAATACCTCTACCGCATTCGGATGAAATACCAATTCCACCGCTTCCAAGTCCTGACAGAGAAACTTCTTTTTCTATTGAAACAATGGATCAATCGGATTTCACCTATAAACCAACACCAGGAGCCGGTCCATCGAACAAAATAATTCCAATATCACAAGCAAGAATGGACAAGATTGTTGCAGAATTAAACCTTTCTTAACGTGAAGCAGAAAAACTTGCCCAGCTTTTAAAAGAAGGCAACAATTTGGAGCCTAATGTCAAAGTCACCGGATATCGAAGACGACAATTGCTATTCCAACGGTACTACACACTCAACGAAGGGAACACATTTGTTTACTGCCACGATATAAAGGGACTGATGGAGGCGATGGCCATTAATTATGTCACAGCTGATTGGCGAATGTTCATCGATTCTTCGAAATCAAGCCTGAAAGTCGTTTTGCTAAATAAATATAATAAAAAAACCATTCCCATTGGCTACAGCACAGACATGAGCGAAACATACGATTCCATGAAAATAATTTTGGATAAAGTTTGCTACACTGATCACATGTGGCGGATAAGTTGTGATCTGAAAGTCGTGGCGATGCTAAGAGGTCTCCAAGGAGGCTATACGAAAAACATGTGTTTCTTGTGTCTTTGGGATACCCGATTTAAAGGAAACCAATACGAAACGCATGAGTGGCTTGCTCGAGATCCAACGGAGAAAGAACACAACTGCGTAAATGATCCACTGGTGCCCCCTCTCCATATCAAACTGGGAATCGTAAAAAATTTCATCAAGGCCATTATGAAGCAACCGAAAATTCTTGATTGTTTGGAAAATATTTTCCCACGAATCAGCGAAGCAAAATTGAAGGAAGGTGTTCTGAATGGGCCGGATATACGAAAGCTCATGAAATCAAAGGAATTTAAAGGTGCTTTGGACGGTAATGATTACTTTGCGTGGAGGGCAGTGAAGAAAGTCATATGATATTTTTTGGGAAGTACGCGAGCACACAATTACGTCGCTCTTGTAACCAAGATGTTGCACTACTTCCAGAAAATTTGAGTGAATATGTCCCTCAAAATTCATTTCTTGCATCACCATCTCGAATACTTCAGCAAGCAGCTAGCCTCAGAGTCGGATGAACATGGCGAGCGCTTCCATCAAGTGGCAATGCCAATGGAAACGCGACATAAAGGCAAAAGGCTCGATTCGCTGGTGGCTGAAATTTGTTGGTGGTCGCAAAAGACGTACGATCCCGACAATGGAGATGAAGAAGAAGAATATACAATGGGAGTTTCCTCCGAGGGTAAGTCACAAAAATGAAGTTAACTGACTGATTAAAAACAGTTGTTTTTTCCCAGATGAAGACAGATCCTCATCCGATACAGACTCTGAACAAGTGGGCGAACCACCACGCAAGAAAGTAAAGGGCGCAAACAAACGAAAATAAGTTTTGCGTTCATCGATTTTTATAACCTATGTATCTATGTAATAACCTAATAATTACCTGTAATAATTTTTAATTTTACGTGTTAATAACTATAATAAATAATATATAATAAATATTATTCAAATTCATTGAAACATAAAATCAATATTCTTGTCAAAATGAGATACTCACTTAATTGCGAATAAACGCGAAACGCGTCCATCGATTTTCATGATCTATGTCTCATTTTGTTTAAAGGTAATGTGACTTTACGCGAAAGTGATAGGACTTGACACTTTTTTACCGTTTTGGATTTTTTATGAATTAAAAATAAAAAAATTCAATTTTTTAGGCAAAAAATTGTTTTTTTTTCATACATTTATTTATAACTGCGAAACGTTGTATGAACAGATTAAAGGAATTATAATTCCTAATTTTTTTAAATTTGTTTCAGCAAAATCGGACTGGTGGTTCTCGAGTTATGTCAAAAAAAAAGACCACCAAAGGTCACAATTTCCCCTATATGATAGTTACTAACTTCAAATCAATATATCTCGATTCCTAGATGTGACCCAGCGAAACGCCGGGACACGTATAACTTCTTTTTTACCGATATAACATTTCCCGTTGGTTTCATCCCATCCTGATTTTGATAGTGTAATTAAAACACAAAAATTTACACAAAATGCACAAATCGAGTACAATGTTTAAACTAATTAAAACATGAAAATTCCACCAAATACACAGGGTATAGAATATTAAAATGATAAAAAGCAAAAATTCACAAATTATATCCAAACAATTAAAATACAAAAAATTAAAAGCTTCCATTCGTTTACACTGGTAAACTGCCGACCTTAGTATTTCATTCCCACCATTTGAAGACTTTTTTACTCAGACCAAAATTAACTGACTCTAGGGACAGGTTCCGACGTGTTGGCCTGAGGAGCTATAAGATCTACCGCCTAATGATGAATAAACAATAAATAACATCAGGTGAGTTAAGTTAAACTGTAGGATTAGAATTAGACGTAAATGTTAGCTAAATAGACTATAGGTTTATAATAGTAGAGAAAAGCAAGGGTTGTGCTGGGATTAGAGAAAAATTAATATAAGGAAAACAAATAGAAACAGAAATTGAGAGTAGAGAATTTTATTTGAGTATAATTTTTTTATACCCTACAGCACCATAGGTGGTCCGTCCGTCTGGCTGGACGGCTGGCTGGCAGTCCATGTAAGCCTTATGCACAAAGTACGAGTCGCAATTTTAAAGTTAATTCAATGAAATTTGGCACATGGGACTTCTATAATACAAGGATGAAGTCTATTGAAATTAGTTGTGATCGGTCCATTATTTCACCTAGCTCCCATACAAATTGACCCATATAAACCCACACTAATGTTAGTATCAAGTTAATATTCGACACAAAAAAGTTTTAAGGAAGCAGAAACAACATTGCCAAATTTTATGAGAATCTGTCCATAATTTACCATAGCTTCCACCATCAATCCACTTCCACGCCCTAGTGTATAAAATCATCTAAATGTTAGTATCAACGCATTATTCTGTATTTGTACATTTTATTCTACATTTAGTATAATTGGCTTTTTTCAGTTATTCGTGGTTGACAGGATGGTGAATATAACGCCATTTCTACCGACTTAGCCAGGCATTGCCACTTTATTGAACATCCTTGCAATCCACCGGGCTCTCCCAAGAATCACTGACAAGGTTTAGCTTGATAGAAATACATACATGCATTTTACATTCACAGATTTTATTAATTTATTAATGTACTTATTAATAAAATTTAAAGGTTTACTTATAAAGGCGGGTTTTAAGTACTATTGAATATGTTTTGGATTCAGCCTCAAAACTACTGTTCTATAATAAAAAAATATGTTTCTATTTAAATAACAAATATGTAGATAAGATCAATCAAACTATACCAAATGAGTCATGGTAGTACCACGGTACCAACAGATATAAAAATGTATCAAAAATAATATAATTGTACCATGTTTGCCATCCGTGGGCTGATACCTCCAATGCTCCCCAATAGATGTACAAGCCGGCGGTGCGCCTCCGCCGATGAAACTATTGGTTTACGCGCCGCCGCTGAATTCGTCGACTCACATCAACTTAAAATCAGCCGCCGAAATTTTTAATAAAAAGCAACAATAGCTGTGTTTTGTTACTGACTTTCATAGACAATTTCATACAAAATTTAAATTTATATACGTTAGGAGTTAACGTATACAAGTTAACTTTAACTTTTGAATGTCAATAAATGCAAAAAATATAAAAATACAATCAAATAGATTGAAAACAAATTTAAAACATCAGTTTTTTAAATAAAATATGAAGATTTATTTGTGGATTTTTTATTATAAATATTAAGTGATACCTATTCGGGTGAATAACTTTTTTTTTGCCAACTGCATTCAATGGCAGCAACAAAACATAGCTAATAATAATATATTTTAAGTCGTTTGTGTATTTTAATATATTTTTTTATTAATTTCTTATTTTACAATGGAAATAAAATATATTTAAAAAAATAAAAAACAAATTAAAAAATTATGTGAAATTGTGAGTATTTTTGTTTAAAAAATTGTCAAAACTTACCATTGAAAAAAGTTTTTATTTAGATTTTATAAGTTCACCATAGGAAAATTTTCAATTTTGCTACCGTTTAACACACACTCTTCATTGAAATTCAACAAGAAACATAAAATTAAATAATGCTTTTCAACCTTTCGCAATGCTTCTCGACCTTTATGTTTATACATATTACATAGTGTCTACATTAGAGTTTTTGTTTTATCAAGACAAACGTCAAACTTAACGCGAATTTGAGGAAGGTGACAACAGTTGCGCAAAAACAACATTATGGCGTATTCATTATTGTTTTTTATATATGCAGTTTGACAACTGTAACAAACAAAATAATAATCAGTTGTTTAACTAAGGTTACCTCGTATATATTCGCACTGATAAAAAATTGCCTAATGTAGACACTAGGTTTACAACAGTTAACATATCTGTAGAAATTATGAACATAGCTGTAAACATACATCATTGAATGAAAATCTTTCACCATTGTTTGTAAATATGGCAGCACTAAATGTTGAAGCTGCTAACATTGACATCGAAAGCTCTAGAATTCGAATATACTAGTTTGTCCGTTAAGAACATTGTAGAAAGAATTAGAGCTTTCGAGAAGCATCTAGAAGGTAATGCAGTGTATATAAATTGAACGTGAGAACACCATTGAGTCAGTCTACTTGGAAGTATCGTTAAGTAAAGACAAATTAAAAGCCTTGGCTGTATATTCTTGTATAATATTAAAAGTGTGTAATTTAAGTGTGTGTGTGTATTAGAACAAGTGACTATTTAAACTGTTGTTGTTGTACATTTGTACTGTTTTTTTACTCTCCTGAAAAGTTGTGGTTTTCGAGATAGATGGTTTTGAATATAGGTCCTCGATATGTAATTTGTACTCATTTACTCTTCTATTTGGTGCATACAGATTCCACAACTTTTAAAAATATCATATTTTATCATCCTCAAACCTAACTGCAATGGAGATTTATATGTAAATGATTTAAAAATCTTTATTAAAATGGCATTAAACTAATCCAAAAGTATTAAAAACATACATATTTAAAAAAAGTTTGTGTTTATGCAAACAATGCGTTCTTTAAAAATTATAATTAGAACATTTGATAATTTTTTGATAATTTCATTACCATTAGTAAACAAATTATAATTTAAAAAAATCACTATCATAAAATGGTAATTAATTTTTTACATTAACATTATTTTCAAATAATGGTAATATAAATTCAATACTTAATTAAAAATTCCCGATGTATGGTATATATGCACATACTAAACATTTCAAATACACTACTAAGTATAAAAGGAACATAGTTCCTAAACTATTTACCTTCTAAGCATTCCCAGCAATCACGATTGTGAGCTTACATTTTAAAAGATTGCATATTTTTTAATTGTTGATTAATTTTAAATTATTCACTGAAAGTATTTGTTAAACTGTTACTTTTTTTTTTTTTGATAAAAAGTAAATCAAAATAGTGGAAATTATATATGAAAAACTGTTAATAATAATTACAAACAAGTCAGAGCGCTACACAAAATGGAATAGAATGGAATTAAATAAAATTTGAAGCATTCAAATAGAAATTCATTCTCTAAGGAATTAATTCTCTAGGGAATTAATTCAATACTAAGTTAAAACTAAACAATTAAGCCTGAGCATTATTTTCTAAATTAAATTTTTTTAAAGTTGAATTAAATTCATATGCGAATTAATCATAAATAGAATTAATTCTTTCGAATCTCTGAGTATCATAAATGATGTCATTATAATTTTAAAAATATGAGACGTTTACTTTGAAAGTGATCTAAGTCCATCCACAAAAATAATGAAGTTGGTATGAAAATATTTAAAATTTTTTGCAATTATTTGATACTTATTTAATCTTTTTCTTTTATATTAAAACTTGTTTAGATTTCTGAAAGAATAAGGATTAAACTTATTAACTTATTAAGTACAATTTAACTTTTTTTTAAGAATAACTAGATTGTTGTAATGTACTTTCACAATAAACGGCTCATATATGATAAAATATCGAAATAATTTTTTTCTTGAAAAAAAAAACTTCAAAAATGTTCTTAAAAATAAAAATAAATACATAATATTTTGGGATAAAATAATATTTTATGTGATATATTAACTGTGTTTTTGTCGAAATTCATATAAATTTTCAGTTCAAATTTAAGTAGGTATAAATTTTGTAATTAGTAATTGCTATAGTTTCTTAAAAATTAAGTAGGGATTAGCAAGTTACCAACTCTAAGAAATGTATGGTTTATGAATTTGATAACTAATATAAAATTATCAGATGTTCAACTTCAAAATTTTATAAATTAAAAAATGACAAATTGTCCCAATTAAAAAATAGTAATATTTAGGAGCGATACGTATTATTCGAAGTATTGATATAAATAAGAATAAATTTCGAAAATAAACACAGGTATTATTAATACATATATTCAAAAGACCATTTTATTTTTGCAGCAAAATTTAGAGCAATATCAACTTGAATTTTTTGGAACAAGAATTTTAGTTCGTTATTGATACATCATTTAAATTTTTAATAAAGTAAATAAAATATTATTTATTCTTCCAATTTTACATACATATATTCTGGAATGTATTGCAAAATGCTAAGTCTTTTGATATCATTACTAATATTGTTATTTTTATAAGTTATGATCTAATTTTTATGATATCATTAAGAACGATACTGAAGTAGATTTTAGAATAAATACATTATTATGAGGAAAAAATAATTTTGAATAAACTGAATTCGGAAGGAATTATTGAAGTTAAATACTGAAATATTAAATTATGTATATTTCTTTGTCAAATAAAATCTAAATTTGACTTTCAAAATGAAGATATTAAATTTCTTTAGAAAATGTTTCTTAAAAAATTTCATTTTTTGGAATATTTGCTAACATTTTCCCAGATTTAATAAACCTATATATGCTTTTCAACCGATTTATTTATTAATATATTTTGGAATAAACTATATCTATTTATATGTGTATGTATTGTTGATCGATAAATGCTATAAATAAGTTAAATATATAAACTTATTTTCTCTGTTACATAAAATCGACTATGCCTATAATTCTATCACTGGTAGGTAAATGGGAGGCAAAGAACGAATTTCAGTTTTGTTTAACATTTTCAACTCATCAATTATTGGAGGGGTTTTCTTAAACAGTTTACTCCAAAGTTAAGTTTTGGTAGACTTCTTTCGATTTTGATAGTTGCTTTTGAAAATTGTGGTAGAATGAAAATGTGTTCAATGACAACACTGGCCATGATGTTTACCTTGTGTATATATTAAGCAATTTTTTGTCTAAACAAACGTAAAAATTAACGCAAAGTTATGGAAGGTGGCAACAGCTGTACAAAAACAACAATAAGGCGAAATAATTAATGTCTTTTATATTTGCAGTTTGAAAGCTGTTACATAGTGTCTACATTAGAGATTTTTTTATCAAGACAAACGTCAAACTTAACGCGAATTTGTGGAAGTGGCAACAGTTGCACAAAAACGAGAATATGGCGTACTCATTATTATTTTTTAAATATGCAGTTTGACAACTGTAACAATCAAAATAATAATCAGCTCTTTAACTAAGGTTACCTTGTATATATTCGCACTGATTTTGACCGTAAGATGGTACGTACTATTATTTTCACTACTTCATATTTGAGTTAAAAATAAAAAAAAACTGTTAATATTTAATATGAAGAAAATACATAGACATATGGTTATTAAAATAGGTACCGCATACAATTTTTCAGCTAATATTTTTGCAAATAATTTGCTTTTGATTATTTGTTATATTTAAGGGTAGATTAATTAAATTAATTCATTGGACGTAGGTAAAATCATAAGGATCTACTGATATGGATAAATGATAAATATTAAAATAGGTACCGAATCCAACTATACTGCACTAAAAATTAAAAGAGAAGATAAATAAGAAAATACACATTTTCGGAATAATTTTTCTATTCTGTGGCACATAGAAATGATTCATTTTCTTAAAGCCTTCCCAGAAGTATTTTACCAAGAATCTTGTAGTTTATTCTGAAATGCTGGTTTATATTGTTGAATCTTTTTCTGATAAAATGTTTTTAGATCTAATGGAACTACTTCAATAGAGATTCGTTCCAATTATCCAAACTCTCAATTAAATTTTTTTTAAGAATATGTCTTTTTTCTTTTGTTTTGAACAAAGCGTTGGAGTTATATTGAAAACCCTTTATATTTTTATCAGCATAAGATAAATTAACTTTCTATATAATTTTCATATAAGATTCATACGCTACTTCAAGATTACTAAGATAGATGTGAAATACCCTAATTATAAATGCGCAAAGAATGATGTCTAAACTCGAAAAAGCATTATACGATTTAAAAAAACATTTTAGATGATTAACAAGTACAACTCCTGTTAAAAATTCAGAAGAAAAACCGAAAGTATTTTTCATTGAACGTTAAGTTATCTTAATCTGAATAAAGCATGTGAGTTCGATGCGGTTTCACCAAAATATTGGTCCTGAATTATCCTCAAAATCGATGAATGACTGATTCCTAATAAATGATTCCTAAGAAATCGCTGGACCAGAATCGTTATGGAAACCTTTGAAAAGATTTGAAAAATGATATTCAAAAAATTTCGCCGAAATAAAACCAAAATTTTTGAAAAAATACAAAATTCCTGTCATAAAATATTGGAAAAATGGTAAGATATATATGAAATGTATGTGAAGATAAATTCGAATTTGAATAGCAAAAACACTTTTTTAACAAAGGAAATAATCGGGTTAACAGCAATTAAAAATAAATTAAATAAATTAAATTGTAAAAAAATAATAATGAATATTGCAAAATTTAAAAAAAAAAAATATATTGTTAAGACAATATATAATAAAACTAAATAAATAGGAATTTTGTCGTAAATGGTTTTATAAGACATAGAAATTTAATAACCAATTTTTGGTGTTTTTCTAGAAGATTAATGGATATTTTAGAAAAATAGGGAATATTATAACTATCCCACTATATGGGATCAATAGCTCAAGGAATACTTTATTGAATAGTGGAAGTTGTATATCTGAAATAATTTCAGAACCAGAAATATTTCAGAACAAAAATTTATTTATTTCATTTTTGTCCATTTTTCTAGAAGATGAGGATATTTTCGAAAAACAAGGAATAGTACCAGTATCCCACTATATAGGAATAATAGCCCATGGAATACATCATTGAACAGTGGAAGTGGTATGTCTGAAATAATTTCAATACAAGAAATATTTCAGAACAAAATTTTATTTTCTTCAATTTCGGACATTTCTCTAGGAGATAAGTGGATATTTTGGAAAAAACAAGAAATACTACACTATACCACTATTTAGGATCAATAGTGGTATAATAGCTCTGCTAAAAATGTCGCCGACGTCATAAGGAAAATTTTGAACAATTTCCAAAAAAAAAAAAAATTAATATTATGCTCCTATTCTGTATTTCGATTTTATGTTCCGTCTGTAAACGAAAACAAGTCACAAATGAAATTCTCTATGTCGATATGATTTTGAAATCTCAGGGTCAGATTCCGGTCCAAATAGTCAAAAACATTAATAGAGGAAAGACAGTTGTGTACAATTATTTAAATAACGTGGAAAGATATGGAAAAACATGAAAGGGCGGAAAAAAATGGCAACAACTCCAAAAGAATGACGAAAAATTCTTAGAATTGCATCAAATTCTACCATGTCGGCATCAAAAATATGTGAAAAAGTGGAGTCAGTGCCAGTCTAAGAACAGTGCACCGTATTTCAAAGTCGTACCCATACATTGTCCGACGAAAACTGCAAAAAAGCCATCACTTATTGAAAAACGCAAATCACAACGTCTACAGTTTGCCAAAAATACAATGATATGGTCCGACAAATGGTTTAAAGTTGTATTTTCCGATGAAAAAAGTTTAATATTGATGGTCCCGACGGATATAACTGTTATTTCCATGATCTAAATAAGGAGGAATTATTTTTGAGCCGCAGACGCAGCCGAGAGGACGAAATGATGGTATGGTGTGCCATTTCGTATTATGGTACCATAGAATTGGTTTTTGAATCCAACAAAATGACTGCAACGACTTACAAAGGCATTCTGGAGAAAGCATTTCCAAAATTTAATGATTTCTTTGGACCCATACCTTGGACGTACCAGCACGACAACGCTCCGATTCATACCGCCAGAGCAGGAAAACAATGGATTAATCAACAAGATATTCAAATTTTGGATTGGCCCCCATATTCACCAGACCTGAATCCAATGGAGAATGTCTGGGCTTAGCTTGCAAGAAAAGTTTATGAAGGAGGAAAACAATTTGAGACGATAGAATCCTTAAAGGATGCAATAACGGAAGCACGCAGTTCAATTTCGCTAAATTACTTAGACTCATTATACAAGTCGATGCCAAATCGCATTTTTGAGGTTATTTCTAAAAAAGGTGGCAGTACTCATTTCTAATTGAATGCTAGAAGATAATAACTTTCATTTTTATAACCTAAAATTTAAAAATAAATTTCAGTTTGCTTAGTTTTAAAATATTCCTTATTCAAGTGACATACGAAATAGTACCACAGAAATACATGTCTTTAAATAAATGCATAATTTTAGTATAACAAAATTTGTATATTTTTTATTTCTTCAGGAAACTAAAGCCAACACTTTGAAATTTAGTTTAGGAAATATACTTAAGTAAAGTTAAAAAAATTCGATTCCTTATTCAAATGGCAGGCAGTGTATATGTATAAAATAGTTATTATTTTTTCATACAAAAACATTCCGTGTTTAAAATTTTCAACAGTTTTCATTTTATATAAAAAAATATATAAAAACTTTTTTGAACTCTTTTTACTGACAATATTTTGGAACTCATGTAATGAGTTGGGAAAAGCCGTTCATATTACCAAATAATGCTGATTATCGAGGTCCGCATTATAGAGTATTTGTCAAACCTAATGTTCGAAAATTAATGACCGAAGGAATCTTTAATAAATAAAATAAAAAATACAATAAATAAATAAATAAATAAAAAATATATTAATTGCTTAAATCGGTTAAAGATCTCAAATATATTAAAAAATATTTTCGTTCATTTCTCGAAAACTTGAATTAATTTTGAAAAAATGTGTGAAGATTCGAATTCATCGACTTAAGTAACCTGAGAAACCACTTTTGGTTTCTCAAGTCCAAAACTTTGTATACCTGTGTTATTTATAACAATTGTTATTTGTAATAAAATAAAAAATTATTAAAAATATCCAATTCAATAATCTAATTTATTATTTTCTTAACAATAATAATAATAATAATAATAATAATAATAATAAATAAATAAATAAACAATTATATCATCACATTTTAAGTAAATTGTATATTCACTTATTAAAAATTTTAAAAAATATGTATTTATTTTATTTCAAAAGAAAAAAATAGTAAAAAATTTGGTTCAATTTTTTTTAATGGTTGATAAATGTTGTGTTTTACATAAAGTTGCCATATTTCTATATATATGTATATATATATATATATATATATATATATATATATATCCAAAAATTGAGACCATATTCGATTTACAGACAAATTATATAATGAAATTTAATTTCTTTTAAAGTTATCATTCATAAACAACATAACTAAGCATTTGGAATTTAAAACTATTGATTAAAACGATTGGTGGTGGCAATATATAACAATAATTGCAAATATTGTTTTTCTGTTATTTTTAGGTTTTTTTTTAATAAAGTCAATGGTTAGCAATATTTATATTGCTCAGTCAACAAACTATTGTTATACATTTCAGAAAGAGAAATTTTCTGAATTGTTTCGTGCAAAAAAAGAAGAACATTATTCTCTCAAAGTAGCTCCCATTTGCCTAAGTTTCAAGTACGATAAAGCTTTTCCGTAACATTGGGATCTCGCGTGCTCCCAATTTAGACTACGAGAACAAAGCTAATTTGCATATTGAGCATTTTCAATTTTAAATTAATATTTAAATAAAAAATAAATAAATTCATAGTATAAAAAATATTACATTTATTAACAATATAAAACGCTTAAAATATAATTCGCAAACATATTAATTTTTAAGAATTTCAACATCTTTATGCAAGTCTGGTACGGCTGCATCTAAACCAAAATTCATTTTTATAACATCACAAAATACTGATAGAAATATTAAACCATTTATAACATGATTTAAGACATCGGCAACCTTTCGCTCCGTTTTGCCCTTATGAATGCTGAGAACTGATAGTATCATTAATAGTAAACCAGCGCTGATCTATGAAAAATGAAACACAGATTTATATATAGGTTATGAAATATTTTTATTTAACTTATTTCTACAAATACTTAATTGATGTTAAAAAATTGTGAGATTTAAAATAAATTTTGTTTTTAAGAATCTTTTAAAGATCTTTTTTAGGATGATCCATTAGCCTTAAAGGTTGTGATGAGTATTCGATGCCAAAACCGGATATAATCACATTTATTACCGATATGACAAATATAATAACCAAAATTATATCATTTAATATTATAGCGGCTGTTTGATCCTGCTTACGATTTATGTTCAGACTTCCAATAATAACAAAGAAAATACCAACCATCAGCTATACACCCAAAAAGAAAGAAACATGTAAAAGAAAATTTAATTGTAATTACATTTACACATGTCTTACAAAATAGATTTAAAATAAATTTATTTAAGTTCTTTTCTCTTTCGAAGTTATGCTAAGTATTATATTTAATATGATTCATATAAAAATATTTTATTGCAATAGCAATTTTAAAAACCACATAAATTGTATGTATTTTATTCTCAATTTAATCCACTTAAAAAATTTCCTTGTGGTGGCGGTAAACGAGAATCAAATGCCGATATAAATAAATTAATCATGGTTACAAAAAATGCGAAACCAGTTCGAATGTGATTTATCAAATTGGCCGATTGATGAAATTCTGGCTTGTGCATACGACAATCACGCATTAGACTCAGCGATAAGCTTAATACCCCAGACAGGATCTATATATTGATTTGAAAACGAAAACAGTAACAAACAAGGCCAATGATATAAAATAGTTTTACTTATTTATACATACATACATACATACATACATACATACATACATACGTAGATACATATATAGATTTAATCAAATTAAGGTGCTCTCATACTATTCCACAAGAAGTTTGATTTCTTAGTTTAGTTAAAAAAATCGGCATGAAATTATAAATTCAATTCGATTTTTACCTTTCACAATAGGTGACAAGGGTAATATGTAGATAGGGTAGTCCATTTATTAGCTTTGTAAATAGTTTATTAAAAATTAAGTAGTGCTACCAACTCTAAGAAATGGTAATACTGAATGAGTATAAAAATTTGTCAAAGTTTGAATATCATAACATAATTTTATCGTCTAAACACAAATTGTTTGATTATGAAAAAATATCTATTATAATTTCAAAATATCAATTGTATTTTTAAGTTTTTAAATTTAATCAAAAATATTTTCGTATGCATTTCCACATTAACGAGAATAAAATTATAAAAAAGTTTTCTTTGAAAAAGAATATAAACTGAAAAAGAAAAAAAAATATTAAATAACAAAATTAAGTATAAAATCTTAGTATTACCGTCTGAACTACATAAGTATTTTTCTATGAGATTTATTGATATACCGATAAAACACGAAATATTTCATTTTTGAAAAATATTAATACTTTGTGTGCTCGTCTGAAAATACCTTTAGAAGTAATGCCATTTTATCGATGTATTGAAATTAAAACTTTGAAATTATTTTTCTTGGACTAGATATAGAGCAGAAAATGAAATGAAACAATTCCATCAAGTCACAATTTTAAGTAATTTCATTCTCTAAAAAATATATTTTTGAATTATGACAAAGAAAGTATTATTTTTCATCTTTTTCTCGTACTAGGAAGCAGCAATAGTCTGTCACCATAGTAGGTAGGATTCCATACGATTTGGTGAAAAAGCTTCCCTTGTGTATAGCTTATTGCTCTTATATTTTCGGGGATTTTGGCAATTTTAAAGACTTCTAGGGGCTATGTAGGACAAGTTGGATACATGGCATGTTCTACACATTTGTTACCCTATTCATTCTCTATAAAACACGGATAATTAACTTGCTATTCCTATTACCAATTATATATATATATATATATATATATATATATATATATATATATAAATATAAAGAAATAAATTTCGAAAAAAAACTGCTAATAATTTTCAAAAAAAAAAAAAAAAAAAAAACTAGGTGAAGTTTAAATAAGGTTACATATAGCCAAATATAGCACAAACTTTTTTAAGTTTTAAAATATAGATCCGCTATCTTTACACACATATTTCCTTGTTTCTGAAAGATCTTTTTACTCAGTAGTATAGTCTGAAAGCACCGATAATAACTCATACATTTGGGGTATTCACAGTTAAATATACAGGTTATTTGCCATAAAAGGGTCATAACTCAAAAATATTTTTTTGAATGTTGAATGTTTTAAATAAATCATTTATGAACCAAAAATTTTTGTTTCTAATTTAATATTTAAAATATACCTAAAAATATTAATTTTAATTTTTATTCTCACACCTAAAATCTTAAGGACTTTAGTAAATATGTATATTGTTACGAAATTATTTATATTAATTTAAATTTTTAGAATTTTCAAGTTTGTAACGTTTATTATTTATTACCACTTAAGTGTTCTAAAAGTTCTAATTAATATCATCTATAAACAACAATTTAAATTTAACAGAATTTATATAAAGCTCTAATTACACAGATCAACACGAAAAATCATCGTGAAAAATATGTCGCAGATATTATAGGTATAGGCATTACAAACCCCAGGAACATTTCGATTTTTTTCCATGACGTCACATGACCAAAAAAAAAATATTTTTCCTTGAGGAGTTTTTATATAATAATATAATTTTTTAGGTAATAAATAGAACAAAAATAGTTGTAAAAATCAAGAATTTCTAAATTAACTCTCAAAAAACTATGGAAAAATGAGGATAAGAAGAAAAAATTTGTATTTTATATAACTAACACATGACCGTAGATGTAAAATTATAAAAATCTCACTAATAAAAAATATGTAAAAATCAAAAATTTGAAAAAAGTAAAAATCCAAATTTAAATAACAAAAAAAAAAAAACAAAAAATGACATCGTAAATTATAAATACAAAAAAGAAATTTTTAGGATATATAATTTTCTTGGTAACAGGTACAGCAAGTTATCATCCATGTTTTATAGAGAATGAATAGTTTAGCAAATGTGTAGAACATGTCATGTATCCAACTTGTTCTACATAGCCTCTAGAAGTCTTTAAAATTGCCAAAATCCCCGAAATTCTGAGAGCAATAAGCTATACACAAGGGAAGCTTTTTCACCAAAACGCTGTTATTGAGAGATTATATCAAGTCGTATGGAATCCTACCTACTATGGTGATAGACTATTGCTGCTTCCTTGTATGAGAAAAAATAAAAAATAGTACTTTATTTATCATAATTCAAAAATATATTTTTTAGAAAATGAAATTATTTAAAGTTGTGACTTGATAGAATTGTTTCGTTTCACTTTCTATTCTATATCTAGTCCAAGAAAATATAATTCCATAGTTTTGATTTTAAAACTTTTACTATTTTTGACATCTAAGGTCATGTGTTAGTTAAATCAAGTACAAATTTACCCACTACACCCACTCCAAACACCTCATATTTCCATGATTTTGTGAGCGTTAAATGAAAAATTTCTGATTTTTACAACTTTAAAGACTTCTGCGGCAAGTTGGAGACTTGACTTATACCACACTTTTGTAGCACCATACCTTGTCTATAAAATATGAGTGAATAATTAGCTCTACCTATTACCTAGAAAATTATATAACCTAAAATCTTCTCAGAGAATTTTTTTTTTTTTTTTTTTTCATCAATGGGTTAAAAGTGTGACGTGATGGAAAAATTTCATTTAACTTTCTAAAGAATTTCGCACAATTATTCGCGATATCATTTTTTTTGCGATTTTGTTGACCTGTGTTAACAAAATTTCGATTTTGAATGTAATGTTAAACAAAGTTTATATAAAATTTCTGCTCAAATTTAATTACACAAATCTTTGTGCATATAAAATATATCGATATTATGAATGAAGGTTGCACAATATTTTACGATTTTTAACAGTACTGAACTGAAATCGTTGACGTGAAAATGAACTTTATCTCGATTTAAAGTTCATGACAATTTTTTTTTTTTTGAAAAAATACATCCAATCTCGAACATCAACATAAATTATCAGAATTGGTTCAATAAATTTTAAACATATGTAAGTAAAAAGTCCTTCATATGATTTTAAAAATAATTTAGATTCTATCGTTGTTCAAACTTCATATTTTCAAAAAAATTTTTTAAATACAATGAACTTTATTCTAATACAACTTTTTAACTAGTTAACCAATTTAAAAAATGTTTTATCTCAAATGAATTTTGATTTATTTAATGATAATTCGTTTATGGGTCAAGACCATTAATAGTAATTTTTCAAATCCCTTTTTAATCTTAAATTAGTTTGATTTGACAATAGTTTTTGATATTGATATTATTAGTATTAATTTATTTTTAGGTTTTCCAGTAAATTCTGATTAAAATTTGTAAGTCTGACAAGTAATAGGATAGAGCTTATAATGTTTTTTCTTCAAAATAATCCCAGTTTGAATTACATACATTACATATTTTGAGATATACGTTAAAATTATCATATTCTGGGAACCCCTGCTGTAAAGATTACGCTTCCCCAAATCGACTTTCGAATAATTTATATTTTAGTTTGAAAATTGTCGAGAAATCGACTTTTTTGTTGCCAGATGGTCGAAAAATTAATTAAATATAAAAGGCCAGAAAAAGTCAAAAGGTACAATTTTTATTTCAACAACATCATCTATCTGTTGCAAATAGTATACTAAAAACATATTTATGGGCGAAACCAGAACTTTAATTGGATAGATTGTCTCTCAAATTATTATTATATTTGATTGCGATGTTTTATATTTTATATTTCTTAAGTTATTATAAGACAAGTAATCAGATCCGTCAGATTTGCCGATTTCTTACCTTAAAAATAGCAAGGTGCCGATTTGCTAATTTTTATTTCAAAAATGCCGATTTTCGGCTAAGTCTTATAAATATAATAATTTTATTTAATTTTCAGAAAAATATTAATTTGTTTTTAAATAATATTAAAATTTTTGAAATAAACCTTAATAAAATAGAAGAACTCTCTTGAAATTTATTTTGTTGTCTATAAGTTTGAATGAATAAAATTAGAGATTTTAATAAAGAAATGAATATATGAATAATTTTTTGAACTATCATGAAGCCCAACAAAGTAATGCTCTACAGTTAATTTCAAAACTTAAAAGAAAAGTGTGTCTCCAAATGTTTTTTCTACTGTAACATAAAACCACTGAATCAAATTATCTTCTTTTATTAAAAAGACAATTTACAATACTTTATGAAAATTCTATTTAAAGTAGAAACACAAATTTTGGATTCAGTATTTACCGGGTTAAACTTCTTAAATGTGTAAGCAATTCATTATAGTTCAACAATACGGTTCTTTTGAAAGAGTTTATTGGTCTGTTTTCATTACAACAGGCTAATAGTCGACATTAATCTGCTCGATTAATTATGTTAGAATATAATTTGTTATTGCATTTTAACTAATTAAAATAAAATCCCAAAAATTTATTGTATTTTATATGACCGATTTTTTAAATATAAACTGTCGATAATGCCGATATTTTTCGAAAAATGTGCAGCCCTGCAAGTAAAAAAAAATTGTTAAAAGAGTCTAAAAATCTTTAAAATATTAAATAGTCGAAAAAAGTTCAAAGTCAACTATTGAAAAGTTGAAAAATCGACTAATTAAAAATGGGAAGGCTGAAAAATCGAAAACTCGACTTTTTGATCCAATAATGTATATAACCCTTGTAAAGATGTGCAGAGGAAACAAACATTTTTTGTTGTGCTCATATTTATTAACTGTTAACACTTCTTTTCTTATATTTTTACTTTTTTATTTTTTTTTTTTTTTTTTTTGGTAAAAGTAAAAATTTATTAATATATATATTTCATTTTAATATAGAAGTGTACAAATTGAACAAAATGAAATGCTAGATCCATTTATGTTTTAAACCATACAACTAAAAGTTAAAAACGGACTTTTATCAACAACAAAATGTTAAAAATAACACATTTTTTTTTTTTAAAAATGCAAAAATATAACAATATTGATTTATTAGAGTTGAGTCCCTAGTATTCAGTTCAAAAAATTCTAAAAGCAGTGATTTCGTTTCATATTAAAATACACGAACTGTGAATACCTCAATTACATTTAACATATTTTAAACTGACCTGTAATACTATTGATAGACTAATAAGTATTAACATTAATTTGTAGAATTGATGCTGTTCTCCCACTTGTAAAATATATTTAAGTTGTGATGCGTTTGCTGTTAGCAAAGCTATATCCAACATACCCTGGGCAATAGTTTTCTTTGTAGCATATCTATTGGCATCCATTCCTTTCATCTAAAAATAAAAAAATAAAACAAATTTGTAATGAGTTTAAAAAATAAAATGATAATTATATTATTATATTATTTTAATGTTATGAAATTTGTTGGATTGGGTTTTGTGGTGTTTTCTACGCCAATAAGCCGCAAACAACCGTTAACCTTAAAGTCAGTATAACTCGTGCACTGTTGCCGATTTGTCTGTAATTATCCAATTTTTTTGGTAAAAATATTGGATAATAAAATCTCCATGTAATTTTTTTATAATTTAATTTGAACCGTTCTTCATTGCACAAATAAACTAATCACCAGGGAAACCACAAACATGCAATTGCATGTTTTTCTGGACGTTGAATGAAGCCATCGATAAAATATCCGTTTCAGAACAAATAAAGCATTTTGGCGTCGATTTGTAAGTGCATATTTTTGCATATTTTACCCTTAACGGCATGCTTTTTAATTTATCGATTTTTTGTGCTTATTTGTAGCATATTTTGTTATTTTTAGAGCATATCTCTTTAGAGCATATTTTAAAATTTTGAGGATAATTTTTTTATGCCTCAAGGGATGTTTTTCAAATTTGATTTTATACAAAAAATAGAAAATAAAAAAAAAAACAAAAATATTTAGCATTTAAAATTAACTTTAATGGATACGATTTTATCGCTGAGAACTTTGACTTGACAAAATTAATATTTTTGAAACGAAAGGAGGGAGAAGGATGGGAATATTATGCTTTTACATTCTTTTTGCCATTCTCGCCTACGAAATCAGAATTGCACCAAGAAAAAATTATATAAATCGAAAGAGTATTTTTTTTTACTATTATTTATATTTTTATGCATATTAGCATTTATATGAGAGCTATCATCAATTATGGACTGATCCATACATGAAACATATTGTTACATTTTTGCCGTTTTCAAAAACATTGGTTTATTTCCTCTAATTAAACCGGGGGTTCTTTTACTTGCAAATAATAAGATGTCAGTACAATTTGCTTTTAAATCAAAATACAGCTCTTTATTTACCCCCTAAAACACAAGTGTTATATTACACAATTGAACTGCAAAGGCAAATTTATTACTGAACTGACGATTATAAATTCTCACATCTTCTACAATCTTCTAGTAACGTCTAGAACCATCTAGTAGCTTATTTATAACAGCTTACAATATACAAACTAAGTTTCTCACTAACACATAAACAATCATTTATAAAAGCAAGTTATCAATAAACTTTCTGCATCATTATATTAAGTAGATAATTGAAATAAACTTCAATTAAGCTCTTTCATTTCTAGTTTCTACTTCTTATACGTTACTTAACAATGCTACGTAACAATGCTATATACCAAATTTCAAAATTACGATCTGTAGTTTGATAACATGCACAGGCAGACGGACGGCCGATCATCTCTAACTCGATTCAGAAAGTGATTCTTAGCAGATTAGTTAATGTATACTCTTAATATTGGTTGTTATAAACATTAGTACAAACGCAAAGGGGAGTGAGTAGTTTATAAATACATACATATATATATCCATTTAAAATCTTTATTATAAATTAATGAAAATTTTTTAACATCTGCATAAAACTACAGGAGCTTACATACATACATACATACATACACACATACATTCATACATACTCTATGTTAAATATTAAATTATTTTCCATTATTGATTTTTTTCTATAAGAAAACATTGAAAAATTATCTATAATTTAAAAATGACATGGTATACTATGTACATATCGTCACCTAAGACGCAAAAGGCCGTAACCACACTTTTTAATTTTTTATAGCAAAAGCAAAAAACATAATGAAAATACAAAATGCCGTAACCACAATTAAAATTTTTTTCTTTAATTTTGAGCAATTAAGTAAAACATTATAATCGTTCATTTAAAACAAAAACATATAAAGCATAAAACATTTTTTAAATCAAATTTTTCTTGAGTAGAATTAATTTTACGGCTGCTTCGTTTGTGAAGTAGATGTTTTGATTTTTGTTAATATTGATGTCATTTTTGATATCATAGTGGACGAATTCAAAGTAATGATTTTTTCAAATGATTTTGTATTATTTAAACGAGTATTCCTGAGAATATGTATATTAAGGAGACTCATTTCCTATGACAGGAAAATAATGTTTTTGTTACCCTCCTGATAATAAACCTTGGTATGTTTTATAATGTTTCCCAAAATATTATGGTTCTACTGATGATCGTTCGTGAGCTGGGCCGTCTTTAAAAAAAGTTGTTTTTTTTAGGTTTTTGAAAAATTTTGTTGCAACGTATAGAAAATGTGGTATCATTTGAGAGGTATTTGGTATACAAAACAAATCCAAGAGTAACCTCAATGTTTTTATATTCCACAAGATATCCTATTTTTCAAGTTTTTTTTTCAAAATATTATTTGTTATTTTTAACGAAAATTCAAATTTTAAAATTTCTACTCGCAAAAAATACTATTAAAAGGAAAAAGACAAATCCTGACAAATTAATGTACTGAAAATGTTCATTGGTTGCGAAACGTTAAACAATGTGATAAATTGCAGTTTTATTCCTGCTAGAGCCTTAAAGTACTCCATAATTCTAATGAAATTAATCAAATAACAGGTAAAGAATATTTATCACTTTTTAAAGGACTCAATTTGATACCTATTTTGACTATGTTTATGAAAAATTTAAATCAGATTGACTGTCTGATAAACCGCGAAATTGCAATAATATTAGAATAAGAATTAATTAGACACCAACAACTTATTTTCGTTAAAAATAACAAGCAATATTTTAAAAAATACGATATTTTGTTGAATATAAAAATATTGAGGCTACTCTTGGATATGTTTTATATACTAATGGATACGGGTTCCAAATACCTTTCAAATGACAGTAAATTTTCTATGCTTTGCTTTGGAAAAAAATACAAAAATGTTCAAAACAACTAAAAAAGACCTTTTAAAAAATGGTCCAGCTCTCGAACAGTCATCAGTAGAACCGTAATATTTTGGGAAACATAAAACATTAAGGTTTATTAATAAAATAAATGTAAATTAATATACATTTGATGTCTAATATATTTCATTTTAATATAAAAGTGTACAAATTGAACAAAATGAAATGCTATTTAAGTTTTAAATCATACAAATAAAAGTTAAGAGCGGATTTTTATCAAGAACAATATGTTAAAAATAACACATTTTTCTTTTTTAAAAATGCCAAAAAAAAAAAAAAAAAAATTAATTACAATTAGTAGGAAGCTTTAGCTTATGAATATAACTCTCAATGTGGAAAGAAAAACTTAATTAGTCAAATTTTCATCCGCGATGCTTTGACCAGAAATAATAATATTTTGCACAATATCTTTTGAAAACCCAATAAAAGATTGGGCAAATTTTGGTGCAATATAGTATCCATATTAATTTATTATACATTTTTAGGTAAAAATTCAATATTGAAGCTATTTTTTTTTATTTAAAAGAAATCCTAATATTAAGAAATATATATTTTGGAAATTATATTTTTAATGAACAAGAACTAAAAAGCTTCATCGTTCATGATTATATAAAAGAACATCAATAAAATTGTATTTGAAAATATTGGCTTTGACTTTTGACGCTTTTAAGATGTTAGAAAAAAATGTTCGGTTTTTTAAGAATTAATTAAAAACTAAGATAATTTCTAAAAATTTGTTATGCATATAATATACTAAGATAGATGAGATTACATCAAGTCACGGCTTCATTTTTTAATAAAATTTATTAAAATATTTCCGATATTCAAACGAAAACAATTATTTTTTTTATGAGAATTTCAGCGATTCTACCTCCAAAACTGGATTTTAGTCGTTCTAAAACTGCCAAATGTGACACTGTGCACCGTCTAGTGCTCTATATTAAATATTTATAAACTCTAAATTTGTTTACTTTTTTGAGAAAATATTTTATGAAGAGAAAACAATTGATTACGTTTTTCCCAAAATTATATTTTCCTCAAATCTTTGTAACCAAAAATATATATACAGAAACAAAAATCTATAAATTTAAAATTTTTTAAATAAATACCATGAATCCGATAAGACTTTTCATGCAAAATAATTTTTTCCAAGATATTAAATTGTACATAATGATAATTTTAGGCATTTTGCGAAAATTTTGGCTTAGATTTTATTGCAAAAGCTAACAAAAAATAGTTATATATTAACAATAGTTAAATATTAATAATAAATACCTTAAAATGGTGATTTACAAAACAAATCTGTAAAAATAAAGTTTAAAAAATTGCATAGTAAAGGGCGCTAAATAATCATTTTTCTGTTCCCATTATGTATCTAAAAATCAATAAAAATGAAAAAAATCCAACATTTCTTTTAAAAATTTAAAATATAAATGAAAATAGAAATAATTTTGTTCAAGGTTACTTGATTTTATTTCATTTGAAAAAATATGAAAACAATTTAATATTTGAGAAATCATTTTAATTTTTTTTTTTTATTTATGTACAAAATTTTTTTATGTGTGATATATTCATTTGTTTCTAGTAGAAATTTTGATCTTGAAAAAGAATTTTTTCGCTAATTTCTTTCCAATTTCGTAATTGGTTTTTCATGTAGTTAGTTATTTTTGCGCAAAAACACACCCTCTCTTTCTGCCATGTTAACGTAATAGTTTGTTATACCCTACAGCACTATAGGTGGTTGAGGTATAATGCGTTTGTGATGATGTTTGTAACGCACAAAAATATTGGTCGTAGACCCAATTTTAAGTATAACAATCGTCTCAGATTCATTTTCGAAGTCGGTTTAACGATGTCCGTTCGTCTGGCTGGCTGGCTGTCCATGTAAACTTTTTGAACAAAGTGCAGATCGCAATTTTAAAGATAACTTAATTAAGTTTGGCACGAGTAGTTATTTTGGCACAAAGTCTAAAACTATTGAAATTAGTTATGATCGGTCCATTATTTCACCTAGCCCCCATACAAATGTTCTCCTGGAATGGGAGTTTAACGACCAGTGTTGCCAGGAGGTGAGAAAAAACGAAGCTAAATTGGACTTTAAAAAAGGAAAAATGCTAATATGTTTTTTATTTGGAAACATTTTTTTTATTAGTTTTTGATATTTTTTTAAAGATATTATAATAAATTTATACCTAATAAGTACACGTACATTTAAAAAATTCAAGTCTTAGTACATTTTGCTGGAATCCGACATGAATGCAAATATAAAAATATTTTAAACATGAAATATGATTGAAAAAAACTAAAAACTTTCATGTAAAATAAATTTGACTTTAATTTAAAATTCCTTTTTAGTGTAGAACGCTATTGAATTAAAGTGTAATATGAATTTAATTAAACAAAAATCCAGAAAAAATATTTATAGGGTAAATAAAACATAGAACGGCTGTTAACAAAATGATCCAATTAAAAATCGTTCACAAATTTGGGTTAAATTTCATATAAAAAATTACAAAATGTTTTGAATTGAATTGATTTTTTCTTTGAATCATAATTCCTTTTTGATTAATCATTTCCAAATTTTTGGGTAATTTTTCTATGGTTAATGAAGTTTATTAAAAAATAATTATAATAATTGATTAAGTAATTCCATAAATTGAATTAAGTTATATTTAATACACAAAAGTGCTTAAAGGGATGATTTTGTAAAAATAAAATTAGTAAAAGCAAATAAGAAATTATATTATTCTTTGTTGAAATATTAAAATGTTAGCCTTTTTATGGCAATTTTAAGAATCAAAAAAGGCTAAAAAAGCTAGAAGCTAAAACAAAAATTTTAAGGCTAAAAGCAAATTAAAAAGGCTAGATTTAGTCTTAAAAAGGCTAAACTGGCAACACTAATGCCATAAATATATAAATATTTTAAAAAAATATGTCACAAGTAAGTTCCATATAAGTATAATTTCTTGTGCCAAATTTTATGAACAACATAATATAATGCATATATGAATGTATCAACATAATATAATTCATGTATATGATTTCCAAAAATATGCATTATCGGTCCACAATTGGCCACAGATCCCATGTAAGACCCTTTTACCAATTTTGATGCATATACACAATGGTGTAGGGTATCACATGGTCGGTCTTACTTGTTAATAGTTAAATATTTTTGAATGAACATTTTAAGAGTTTTTTATTCGTTTATTTATTTTTAATAAAATTGACTCCGTTATCTATACTGAAACTTATCTGCATAAAATATTGTTTTTTACAAACCGTTCCCATTTATAGATTTTAAATAAATTATAGAAATATTAAAAGTTGAAACGTTAACTATGTCGTTTGAAAATAATGAAATGTGTTAAGAAGTAATTCTATAGAACTAGAGCCTCAATTGTAATTGGAAGAAGGGAATTATACAATAACCCTAACTGTATCACTCAGCACAGTCAGTTTCGATAATATATTTTACTGTATTTGAGAATTAACGATCCAACAGAAGAAATTCTTCAAGATTTCGTATTAAAGTCCTTGGCGTTCATTTAAGATTTTCACCAAACATTGGTGTTTTTCCTTTACCTTTTCGTCGCTCGTATCATTAAAGTTTCAAAAAAAAAATCGGAACGGAATTAAGGAAGAAAATTAAGTTGGAGGGACATTTTAACTACAATTTTGTGGTAGCTTTGTAATAAACTGTCCATTATTTGATTGAAATCAAGGGATTTGCGCTTATATAGAATGATTCTTGTCTACCACGTTTAAGCGCTTTGAATAAGTACTTGATAAGGTCAAGTTCTATGTGAAGAGGAGGCTTGAAAATATAGAAGTGGCAAAAATGATTCGTTTTGTTTTGCGCCACCTACTACTCGAACGGTGCTATCATTACATCAAATAAACCGTTGATTTCATCTCAAATTTTACAGCACCATAGGTGGTTGGGGAATTACGCGTTTGTGCTGATGTTTTTACGCACAGAAAAAATTATCAAACACCAACCTTAAAGTGTACAAATCGACTCAGAATCACTTTCTAAGTCGGTCTAACGATTTCCGTCTGGTTGGCTGGACGGCTGCATGTCCATGCAAAACTTGTGCATAAAGTATAGGTCGCAATTTTAAAGATATTTCAATGAAATTTGGCACGTGGGACTTTTATGATGCAAGGACGAAGTCTATTAAAATTGGTTATGATCGGTCCACTATTTCACTTAGCCCCAATACAAATGTCCTACCGGAATAGGGATTTACCGATTATATATGCCTTAAATATAGCAATATTTGAATGAATTCTATATAAGCGTAAATCTATCTGTCAAATTCTATGAAGATCGGTCCATAACATACAGTAGCTCTCATATAAAACCTTCTTCCGCAAGTCACTTTATCGTGCATAAATCCTATAATAATATTAGTATCAAGTTTATATTTGACACAAATATGTTTTATATAAGTAGAAACAACAATATCAAATTTTATAAAGATCGGTCCATAATTGATCATAGCTACCATATAAGGCCCATTTCCGGGAATCACCCTAAAGTGCATAAATCTCATAGTATCAACGTACACACGTATGTTTTATAGAAATATGCGAACACAATTATCCACATGTCCAATATAACACACTTCCCCGAATTTTGATGTGCATATACAATTGTGTAGGGTATCATATGTTCGGGCTTGATCTACTATATATCTCACTTGTTTGATTTTTAAATTATATTTTATTTGCTCTAACACACCGTTTCCAACTGACCGACTTATTTCTAAAATAATTTTATTCTGCCCCACTGTACACCACTAAACAATTTATGCACATAAATAATCCTTACTAGTTAATAGATATCGATTGCAAGCATGTAATGATTTAAATTTTAAAATGATGCAAATAATACAAAATGTGATTTGCTGATTCTAGTCTTTATTCATTTAAGCTAAACAAAGAAAACTGGGATCATCTCATCATATTTATTTTTGTGTACGAGTGAATGAACATCTTTCACAAAAAAACCTTAAATTCAATTTAAATTAAAGTTATAAAAGACTAAGATAAAATCTTATGTATGACTAATACGCAAACTTTTGTTTTTCATCTTTTTTTATTTTAATTTTAATGTTTGCGATTATCTTTTTGTTTTTCATAATTACTTATTGTATCTCTTTTGAACAAACCAACGAACAAGTTAACCAAAATATTGCAATTAACTTGTATGATTTATAATAAAATATAATATGTACGGGAAATAAACTAGTCCGTTTTTTTCTTTTTGTTAATTTTACAAAAAAAAAAAAATACGAGTATTGTGTAATTAATTATACACGTCCGTAATTGTACATATTTCTATCCGAAATTTATTTTATTTCAATGATTTCTTTTTTTTTATTGTTTATTTTCTGTTCTACGTTTTTATTATACACAGAAAATAGGAGGGAAAATTAAATACATAATAATCTTAATACTCAGTCCATATGAATTTTGAAATTTACCTCTGTTTCATTGTTCATCATGCCATTAACACTGTGGATTACTTGGGCCATTTTTTCTTGGTTTTAAAATTTTTTTTTTACAAAAATAATATTATACCATTTAATTCAAAATCCGTATAATGATTTTTTATATATGTAATTCCAGATTTGTCAGTATGATATATTATATTCGACTTAAATTATTTAAAATTCTAACTATATTTATTTAATACTGCCTCTATAGTTGTATTTACATTACATTAAAATTTTAAAATGTACTGTAGATATAAAAATATGTACTCATTCATATGTATCCACTTTCATTGAAATAATTAAGTTTTTTTTTTTGTTATTGTGTAAAGTTTTTGTCTCTATGACAACTTTTCGAGCGGTGTTTGAAATAACATCAAGACAACTTAACGATTTAACAACTGAACATTTACTAACTGAAAATGAAACTAAACAAAAATAAATTTGATTTTATTTACGCCACCAGTTTGTTGATTCAACTGCCGGTTGGTTGTGTAAAAGTATTAGGGTGATCGACTCGGTTTTCTAATCGGTTTTTTCGGTTTAAGTACTGTAGGTTTTTTTCAAAATGTCCATTTTTCGAATTTCGAACAATGTTTTATAAATAGTTTAAGTCTATCAGTGGAATTAGTTTTTCTCTCGTAACACCTATAACATTCTTACAAACAATTTAAACATTTATGTATATAAAAATGAATTATGTTTGTCTGTTTGCTTGAACCAATTTTTTTTTCATCCCGTGAATCCCAGAGTTAAAAGAGGCGATTTTATTTTTCGATAACAGCATTGGGAATGGTGGGGGGCACTACTAAAAAGAAAATATTAATTATCGAATAACTTAAGAACTTATCATCCTTTGTAAATGAGATTAAAATGAAAAAGGTTAAGACTATGAGGAATAGTGTTCCCCATACAAAGAAAATACTAATTATCGGATAACTTAAATATTTACTATTACTAGCGAAGCGCAGCGGGAAAATCTAGATTTATATAAAACTTAGTCTCATTTTTGATGATTATTTTATTGCTTCAATTAAAATTTGTTTCTTAAAATAATTATTTTTAATGTTAACTTGAATATTATAAGATTTGTTTTTTGAGAAATATAGTCTTTTGATGGGAATATTTACTTTTGCAAAAAAGAAAAAAAAAAAACATTTTTTCGGAATTTTTTTCAAAATTCCAACTATTCGAAAACCGGATTCTCCAAAAAGTCGAATAATCGATTACCCTAATAAGTATAAGTTATATAATTTTTTTATAATAATATTAAAATACATTATACGTAAACAGAGTGAACGAAACACTTCATACAAAAACAATTAAGAAACTTTAAATGGAAGTATATACTTAGTTACATATTATAAACCTATAA
Source organism: Protocalliphora azurea (assembly GCA_932274085.1). Taxonomy (NCBI): domain Eukaryota; kingdom Metazoa; phylum Arthropoda; class Insecta; order Diptera; family Calliphoridae; genus Protocalliphora; species Protocalliphora azurea. The sequence continues at coordinate 68,709,137 of OW026519.1, forward strand.
AAAAATAATATCTTTTAATTTTATATCAATAACGGCACATCGCACAGTAGGTTGAACGGTACCCATTTTGGCGCTTAATTCAATAAAGCCATGATTTCATCACAAAATGACTTTTAAATCAATTATACAAAACACAGTATGTATTGGAAACTCACAAGGATATAAAAGGATAAAAAAATTTAAATGACATTATTTATATTTTTTCCCTTTAGAATTAAGAAAAAAAAAATACATATTAGGGAATATTGCTATAAACTTACGCACAGTGAGGCCAATCGTAAAATTTTGGTAATAAATTTGTATCTCCTAAAATACTAGTCGGATCGAATTGAAATGCATGGGTGAGTTATAGGGGAGGACCTAAGCCTTCATAAAGATAATTTTGTAGTCATAATAATACGAGATAAACTACAGAGTGTCAGTCAAAAATACAAGTAATTCCTAAAAAAATATCTAAAATACGCCTCCAAATTAATTTTTGGTGAACTTAAAAATTAGTAATAAAATATGCTAAATTGCCAACGCTGTTCTTATGGATAAAAAGATTGAAATTGGGATTTTCGATTTTTTTCCTTGAATTTTTTTAATTTCCGTAATATACATACAAAATATATTCCAAAATAATGAGTTGAATTTTTTCCTTGACTTATCTCAATTAGTCTAGCCGTAAAAAATTTCAAAATCAACTTTAAAATGAGTACGAAGAATTGCTGTTTTTTTTGCAAAAAAAAAGTAATAAAAAAATGGTCTGATTCTTTCACCAATTAATGAAAAAATATTTTTTTCACACACATATTTATCCTATATCCATAATTGGTCGAAAACGGTAAAATCGAGATAGAAAAAAAGTCATATGAGATCTTTCAAATATAAAAAATAAAAAATAGTTTTAATAACTACATATGTATATGTATATAGTTTGATTTCACACTAAACTGGTTGCCGCCCGCTCAAAAATGTAGACAGAAGAGCATATTTTATGAAATAGCCCGCACGTAATTTTTTTGATTTTGCGTCCTTTCAATAAATTGAAAATAAAATTATCTAACTATAATAATCTATTTCGGTACTCATCATTTGCTTGGACCTCAGATTTTGCCCATATTTTTAAAGGCCTTATTCTATAGATCCTTTTTAATACGTATAGTTCTTGGAATTAGAGATCATCAAAGATTCATTTTTTTAGTTTTTAATTCTTAATATCGTTATCGAGATTCAAAAAAGTATAATTTCGAAATTTTTTGAGGAATTTACGTCTCCAATAAATGATGCTACATTTATAACATTTAATATTGACACAAATAAGATTTTTTAAATTATAAATCACACTATGAAAATCAATAAGGATAAGTCCCTGTAGGGAACACCCTCTCACTTTAATGCTCACTGTAAAATAGCTTTGTGTATGGGCACTAAAGTGAAATTTGTTACTGCAGTTTATGTATATGAAACTTATTTATGTTTAATTTTATTGCGATATTTACATTTATGTGAGATTTATGCACGTTTAAGTATTCTTCGAGAATGTGGTTTATATGGAAACTATAGTCAATTATGGAGCGAATATTCTGAAATTTTGTATAGTGATCTATATATGTACATCGAAAACGTATACTTACGAATGATTTTCTTAATATTTATGAATAATTTTGTTAACCTCCATATTGTTAAGTATCTTTTCCATATTTTTGTAAACTATATACATATTTGTATTTTTTATGCTTTCAATTATTTCATTCTAGTAAAGTTTACATAAATATATAAATTAGTAGGTATGGTTACGGGTCACTTCTCAATAGGGAATATGATGAGTAAGTGGGACATTGGCACATCAGACTTTTGTAGAACGTGCGATGATGTTGAGGAGCTAGAGACAGTGGAGCACATACTCTGTCACTGTGTAGGGCTTCAGCGTAATAGGTTGAAGTGGTTTGGAAGCCATACACTACATGAACTAGGTGAGGTTAATGGCAAAGTACTTGTCAACCTCATAGGGTTTGTAATGGGAGTAAATGGCTTAGGAACAATCATAACTGATTGATTGGGTATAGGTTCCACTTTTCTCTCTCTTTCTATCATAAAGGGATCACAATGGGCCGTTCGGCCTCTGGGTGTAGGCGTGAATACACCACCCTTTCGAACCTAACCTAACCTAACCTATATAAATTATATGTTTTCAACGCATGTTGAAAAATCATAACAATACAAACTTTTTTAATTCATCGAAGTTTTTAAATATATATACAAAAATCCAATAGTTATATACTACGAAAGAATATACTACGAAAGACTTTTAAAAGCGACTTTTATTTATTATCCGAAAGAATTGGCTACGAAATAAATTTTCGTAAAATGTTGCATGTATTTTTTCGGATTACAAAATTTTGTTGTGTAAAATTGTATCTCGATATTGGTATTTATGTGAGATTTATACAATTTTATGTGATTTTCTAGATGAAATAATGATTTGATCATTATCAATTTCAGTGAATTTCTTAGTAACCCCGTATAATAAATTTGATTATCCAATTTTTAACAAATTTTAATATAGGAGAATAAGATAAAATATTTAAATATTTTAATATCTAAATGGACTTATGCCACTTTTAAAATAATCGGCTTAAATAAAGCATAATGCTTCTTATTCATTGCTTTTGATGTACTTCTCTTAAAACTATGTTTATATATATATTTTTTTTTATAAAAATTCTATTTTATCCTTATTAAAAGACAATAATACTTTTAAATTTATGAAATATGTATTTACTTAAAAATTGTTAACCTTTTTTCCTGGCAAAAAATACATTTATTTTAATTTTTTGTAAATAATTTTTATTAACTTAAAAAACAGCACAAAATATGATTTTAGAATTATTTTTGAAGTAAATGTTTAATATCAAATCTATTTTTAAACAGTGTTCAAACAATGACCAAAGGTTTAGATTTAAGTTTGTGGTTAAATGAATCGTACTTTATTATTTGGATATCAAATGTTAATCTGAAATCATTCTTAAATCTAAAAATAAATACAAATAATTATTTGAAAATTTAATTAACTCATTATTTATTCTCAAACCACGGATATTTGAGAAGTTCAATTTTATATCAGCCTCAATTTGAAATCAGGTTATCACATTAAAAAAGTAAAAGTTCTGTCGATTAAAATACTGTTGGTCTAGCTGTCCTATTTACCATTTGGAACTAAGAGTAGGTCTCAATTTTAAAGGTTACATATTAATTGATTCATAGATATCCAATTCTAAAATTCCTTTAAAAATTAATTTTATTTAAATACAAGCACTAAAAAACCCACTTGGGTCTAAGAAGTTTTCCTTAGCATAAGTAAGTATTGTACAAGTAGAAATCATATTACCAAATATAGTGATGATCGCCTAATATCACCCGATAAGGGTTTTATTCGAACTAAGGTTGTCAAATTTTATGGATTTGGAATTGTGCACAAATTATTTTTAGAGCTTACCTTATTTTCTATTATAGTTCAAGGTCTTATAAAGCTCGACTCAGTTCATTCGAAAGTCGGATATAATTACAACCTTGCTTACATTCGATCCCTATAGAAATTGATTAATTCATTCATTCATTTCTACTAAATGCCTGTTTCTCTAAATGCGAACGAAAGCTTCGTTCGACAACAAATAAATTCGAATATGATTTGTCGAACATAATACATTTAGTCGAACGAAACATTCGTTAGCATTTAGAGAAACAGGCCGTAAAATAAAAATATTTTATTAAAACATAAAAAAGGAGCAATTTGTTTAATCGACTTTTTAATAAAAAAAAAACTTCGCGACCACCCCAAAAATATTTGTACGGACCCCTTGTGAGTTGCGGACCCCCATTTGGGAACCGTTGGTTTAGATTAAAGATCAAAATAGAATTTATAAGTATTTTAATTTCACTTCTTTGTACAAAAAATACTCCTTTTTTATTAAAGATTACCTTCTTTTCCGTTCAAATATTTTTATCCTGGAATCAATTATTAAGAAAAGTGTAAATGCATAGAAAATAGTGATTGGATTTGTGTCGTTTCAGTTTGCGTAGTAAGTCTCCGCTCCCCATTAACGGCGCAGACGGGGGCCTTACTGTATGTAAAAATAATTAAAATTTGAACCGCGACAAACACTACTAAAAATTTTCATGTTTTAAAGCGAAATAAAATATTAAAATATATAATTCAGTTTTTTTATGAATTTTATTTAAAAACAAATAAAAAATTTAGCTTTTTAATGTGTTTGCTATGTTTTTAACAATAACGGTATATACCGATATATACCGATATACCGATATATACCGATATATACCGATATTTTAGTTTCGTTACCGGTATTCAATTTATTTTTACCGAGGTAAAACATCTAAACAATAAGAAATCAATACGACTGGAAGAAAAATAATATTGCTACATAAACATTTAGGTGGAAAAAAAGATACCGCTAGATAATCATCTGGAAGATGTAATAAATATATAGAAAAATTATCACTAAATAAATCTTGATATAATATAATAAAGAAATCTTTTACATCTTGTAAATCATGCATGTACATAAATCTTAACACCATAAAGTATGAAAACTGAAAACGCTCATATGAAATATTAATTTTTTGTTAAAAGACAATTGTTTAATGTTTTTCAATTTTTTAACAAATTTTCGACAACTGAAAAAATTGTGACTGAAAAATAAAAGTATTGCATTAATTTCTTCCAGATGATCTCAATGGGATATTATCAATTTATTGCGGAAGTGATAATCATCTTACTGAAAAAATGCGATATTTTAAGGATAAAAATAATAATAAAAAAATTTAATTTTATATATTTTTTGTTGTTTATTGCCTAATTTTCTTTAAACTGATAAAAATGCAATATTAGAAAAATATTGCTTTGATGATTTTCGTCCAAATAATAAAAAGTAGATATGGCGTAAATTTCTTCCAGGAAGATATCTTTCAAATGTTTATAAGGAACAAAGTAATTTATGATTGTAAATGAAAATTATATTCTATAAATCAAATAGAGAGAAATCTTATTGATACTTTAAAGAAAAAAGATTATTCGAATCGCGAAATTGCTCGCATCATAAAGTTTACTGAAAGAGTGATCAGAAATTATATTAAAAAATGCAAATCATATGGATTAAAACTTAAAACTAAAGGCTTTTCGAAACTATCATTGCATCAGAAAGGTAAAATACAATACGAAGGACCAAATATCACCTGACTTGTAGCGAGTTCAAAGGAAAATTATGTCCATTAAATGCAAACAAAATAAAGTCCAAGCCTTGCTTTGCATACAGAACTTGGTTTGAACTTAGTTAAAACTCATTTATCTTTGTAGAATGAGTGGTCCCAACTATCATAGTTGCTATTGGCATGATATTATCCACCACAATTCATTAGGTTAGAAAGAAATTTTGGCGGAGGTAGCTCATGGTGTGAAGAGACTTTTCGCATGATAACAAGATTCCTATTTGTTTTGTATATATAGCAAGATATTGCCACCATTCACATATCAAAGCACAGTAGGGACTGGTTTTCAAAAAAAAATATTGAGTTATGAAAAGTTTGTGGGGTACCTTGGAGCAAAAGACGGCAGTTTTAAACGGTTTATGATCATAGACATATATATACTGTTAAGCAATGCTGGCAAGAAATTCGTATACAAACTATTCAAAACTTAGTAGAATCAATGCTGAACCGAATTTTTTGATAATTCAGAATAATGGAAGAATAAATGGAATACAATATACTATAACTAATTTACTAATGATATTTTAATATCATTCAAAATGCGTACAAACGAAGGTCCCATAATATTTTTAGTTTTCTTTTAAAGTAGTTAATGGAAAAAAGCGTTTTTTAGTTTTGTTATTTTTTGTTTCTTAACTATAAAAGAATAATAATTCAGTTTAAATTAAATGTTTAAGACTTTTTTTTATTTCGATAATCAACAAAAAATGTTGTGCGAACAAACGATTGTCTACCACTGTATATATGTATGTATATTAGGATGTCCTTAACATAAAAAGTATCGATGTTTCTAACTCAAATGAAAATTTACTTTATTCCAAGATACCTTTTCTTAAAATTTTCATCCTGACATTATCCTTTTGTGATCCGGATCAAATGCTTTTTTCAGCTTTTTCGAATTTTTTTTTTATATTTCTACCAAAGGAAACATATGGAAATTTGGTATTGCAAGAAAGGCCTTTGGGACGCGCATTTAATGAAGCAACAAAATTGAAACAAGTGACTGCAGGTCAAAATGAGTTCAAAATTTTGCAATTTTTCACAAAAATTTTGGATATTTAAATTTTTTACACATAAATATTTTAAAAAATTAGAACAAAATTATAAAATATAATCCAATAGCAGTTACATCGAAACGGTTTCCCACGTTTTTGTAAAATTCGAACTTGTTCGAATTTTTCGAAACATAATTTCCTTCTTGTATATGATAAAGAATTATATGATAAAGAATTAAATGAGTTTAGCTTCAAAATACGCGTATTTTTATAAGTTTTGTAATGACATATAACACTTCATATTTCTATTAAAAAGCAACAAAATAAGTCAATTTTAAGTAAAATACCCACAAAAATTCTACAAAGAAATGTATTTTCTTATTATGAGCAGGGTTGCCACAAAGAACATATTTTTCTACTAAAATTCTCTCGAAAATCTACCAAAATTTACCAGAAATATAAATAAACGTTTAGAGAATTAATTAAATAAAATAAAGAACACAAAAAATAAAACTGATCGCGAAATAGGATTTCAATATTAAATAAAGTTCCAACTTACGAATTGAATTACAACAATATTCCATAATTATTGGTTCAATAATAAATATATCAGATCGATGACATTGAAAAGTTACCTCTCAAAAAAAAAAAAAAATAATTTTTTCGTGAAATTTTCTAAATGAATCTTGAAAAAATAAAGTATTTTAAAATTAGCAAAAGCAAACAAAAGTCTGATAAATGACAAATATACAAATTTCTCTCTCTAGAAGGCAGTTAGAAATATTAAACCACCAATAGGGTGTCTTTTAAGAAAAGCAGACGGCACTTGGACACGAACTAATGAAGATAAATCCCTATTATTTGCTAACTATTTCTTTATCCAAATCTACCAACAAACAATTTTGTTTTGCGGGATCCACAGTTTCAAGGTTGTTGAAAAGAACATAACCTCACTCAAGGCTCCGATGAGTTAAATTACCACCTTACCATGTAAAATCCTAAATAAATTAAATTATGCAATTTAGTGCGTCCTACACATATACATATCATATTTTCATATAAACATTTTGTTTGCATGCTTATTTCCTCATTATATACAAGTTTAGTTGAACCATTCTTGATCTCTTTATATAGTCGAACACGGTTATAATGAAGTAGAAGGAACCAACAAATTTAGTTCGTTATAAATGTAGTTCGTTATAAATGTAGTTCGTTATATCTGTACAATACCAAAATATTTTATTTATTAACAAAATATACATATTTCATTACGATACTAATATTCGTAATTAAAGCTTTTTTCATTCTTCCAAAAATGTGCTGTATTTATGATTTTTAAATATGTATTAATGATTTTAATATATAAGGAAGAATATTTTTTTTAATTCATCAGTCATTTGACAAGTGACAAATTGAGATTAATTATATTTTTGTACTAATTCAATGTTTTCATTTATTACCGAAGTTTGTGGCATGTTTTGAGATCTTTACTCTTTAAGGAAGAGCGATTTTCTAATATTTAAATTTTAATCCTCGTATTAATTAAATTTTATTTTGAAATATTTTCAATAAATTTGTATGTATATGTTAACAACTATAAATACAAAATTCCTCTTTTATTTGTCCGATAATATAAATTAATGAAAATTATTTCTATTTATCCAATAATTTGAATTGACCTGGATAAAAGTTATTTCTGTTAGTTTTTAAATTTTTTTAAACACTTTGAAATGTGCAATTTTATTTATCTAAAACAATTATTTGTTGGAGTTCGTTATAAACCTTGTTTTTTGTATGAACAATTCTTCTTGGGACCATAAAAATGTGTGCGTTATAAAAAAGTTCGCTATAACTGTGTTCGTTATAAACGAAGTTATTTGTATTGAAAATTTACGTAAAATCAATGGGACCGAAGAAAAGTGTTCGTTATAGCCATATTTCATTATATCCGGTGTTCGTTATAACCGTGTTCGACCGTATTATATTATATCTGTTTGTTGAAAAACTAATTTTTCGTTCGACAAAACTTCTCAATTTTGTTTAATTTTCTTTTGTTTTGCAATGTTTGTTCAAAAGAGAAGAAGGCATTGGGACAATAGCCTTAAATTCAAGGTGCCAAAATCTTTAGACGGATCCAGCATAAGTGCCAACAGACTTCAGCTACTATCTATCTATCTAACAACTGGCAGTTGTTTTTAAAGAAAAGATTCCTCCACAGTCAGTTGTCAACTACAGACAGATTGTCAACTGTGGTTGTATTAACTGACGACAAGTATACATATAAATGAATTGGTACGAAGATTTTATTCAACTCGCTGTCTTTGTACAATGAAGTTTTGAGTATTCTTAAGGACAAAAAATTCCAGTTTTATACGCATGTTGAAGAACGCTAAGAGTTTTAAATTGGCTTTATTTGCTCTATCAAAACTGAATACAAAAACAATCAACGAAGAATGTGCCAGCTCGCTCAATATAAAACCTGTAAGAGAAAAGGAGCTAGAAACAAAGAGATCTATTGTAGAAGACGCACTCTATCTTACCGAGTTTGATCGTCAACATGTTCCCAAAAATAGAGGTTATGAAAAATTGTAATATTTCTATGTATTGGAGAAAACCTTTACAGGACAACATAGGTCCCACACAATGCTAGTGTGTTATGTGCTAAAAATTGTTATCGTTTAGTGGCTCGGAAATCACGATTATACACTTTGTTCTCTCAACATAGAGCTGATGACCCAAAGTGCCCAAGTCTTCAAGAATATTTAGAGATCCGAAATCGGGTAATATCTAGATCTAGGGCGACCAACAGAAGAACTGTTTCGTATTTTAACCGAAACGATCATGATTTTCCTGAATTGCCAAGACAAGTATCCCAAAATTATGCGCTTAATTCCCGCCCTCATGGTAATTTTTATTCTGAGGTAAGTAGCTAAAAAAAGCTACGAAAGGAATAACGATGACATTTCAAACGAAAGACTTATGTAAATAATTTTTTGATGCTGTCGATGCTTTGCACAAATACAGAATATGTTTAGCACAAAAGCAACATCGATATTCTCCTTTTAAATGAGACTTCTTTGAAACCGTACCACAAATTTTAACTATATGGCTATAAAATTTATAGAAAGGATCTAACTACGCACGGCGGAGGATTCCTAATTGCAAAAAAGCATATCTTGTTACCGAAGATCAAAATGAGTACTGCAGAGAGCATTTCAATACAAGTTATGATTAATAGAAGACCAGTTATATTTACTTCAGCTTATAATCCAGTTCACACTTCCAATTTCAAGGCTGATTTGGATAAACTAACTTCATTTTCGAACGATTTTTATCTTCGGTGATCTGAATGCCCAACACACACGTAAATTTCAAAGATGTAGGAATTTAAATTATAAAAATCAATTAAAATGTATTTTGAAGCTATTAAATAAAGTTATTGATTTCCACCTTCATAAAGACCGAAATGAATCCTGATCAAAATTTATCTCAAATTTGCCTCCGGGCTCTAAAAAATGTTGGAAAGTAACAAAAGTTCATAAAAACAGCAATAAGTCATATACTGATCTTCATGTAAATGTGAAGTTTTAAAAAAACTGGCACTGAAAAGGCAAATTCAATAGCAGACGTATTTAATAATTCACACACTATTACTTTAATTGGTTATTCAGTTACTGCAGTTTCAATTCATTCATGATCTTAACGATACTATTCTTGACAGATCTAACGTGGAGCTTACCATCAACTAAAAAGAGTCGTTAATTTTCTTGAAAAAAAGAAAGAAATCATAACAGCCCTGGGGTTGTTTTCTTGACATCGAAAAAACATTCGATTCAATATGGCATGATGACCTAGTTTTTAAACTTAACACATTCAATTATCTAACGTATCTGCAAAAGATAATAGTTTTTTAGATCAATGCTCAATTGTTATATCTATTGATAACATGCTATCTAGTGATAGACAAATGCCTGTGGGTCTGCGGCAAGGATAGGTAAACCGCCTACTCTTTATTCAATATATGTTTCTGATTTTACTGTTCGCAGGAATCAAGAAGTAACTCAACTCAATTACTTCAAACAATTTTTTTATAATTTACAAAATCGTGTTGTTTAAATTTAATTGAATAATTTTAAACCCGAAAATGGAGTTTCGATAATAAAGCTTTTTATGAACCAGTAAATTCGAACTAGATCTGGTGAAGCTTAAAATAATCAATTGCATTTGTAACTACCATTCCGATTTAAGGAGCTACTCTGGGATACTCACTGCTTAAACACTTATTACCTTAGTGTATATTACTCAGTGGCATCTCCTACCACTTCTTACTACAAAAATAAAACTTAAGTCGATTTGTTTGTTTATTTCACAATCCAATATGAAATTTCTATATTTATTTAATACCACTTTTTGCTTTACTTTAAGTAGAAACATTGTGCCTAAATGCTATTATGAATAAGGAAATTTATTTCGAAATTCTATTGTCCTATAATATACAAACAAAGCACAAGCACAGAGATTTCGAATATTTTGTTTTGAGTCTTCTTAATAAATGATAATATTAAAGATGTTTGTTTAATTATTTAAATATTAATTTCCAATAGCTGTTTAAGTTTGAATGTTCTTTTTTGTTTGTTTAGTTTCTTACACAATTAGACAAGTTTTAATAAATATGTAACTAGATCAGTTGATAGTATTTGTAGTAATCTTTTTTGCTTAAATTCTCTCATAAACACACAAACTGAGTAAAAATAAAATTAGAGAAGAAAAAATAAAAAAAAAAAAATGAAAAAAAGGAAAAAAGGGATATACAAGCATTGTACAATAAATAATAATGAGTATAATTGCTCTAAAAAGTCTTTTTATGCACAGCTCGTTGGCCTTCTTCTTCATACTCGCGCTTTGAAATCCACATTTTCTTGAAAGTATCAAGTGATGCTAAAATAGAGCCACCCATCCACGTTGAATAAAGACGTTCTTGAGGAGCGGCAATCTAAATTAAAAAGAAATATGCAAATCAGTTAATTAACAATTATAATTTTTATATAAAATGTCTTACCCTTATTTTAAGATCCTTGGCAGAATGTTTTCTCAATTCAGACAATAAACGATCACCGAAACCTTTGAAAAGTGTAGAACCCCCCGATAATACAATATTCTGATACAACATTTTTCTGAGATCCATGTCGGATTTTTCAATAGCATACATTAAAACATCATGAATGCCCTCACATTCTTCACCCAATAAATCGGGTCTAAAAAGCACTTCAGGTGCTCTGAAACGTGCTTGACCAATCTAAAAAGAAAAAAAAAAAAACCAACAATCTAAAAGAAAAACAACCATAAAATATTTATATTACCTCTAATGTTTTACCATCTGGTAGTGTGTATGCGAATTTTTCAGTTTCCACTGATTCTTCTTTTTGTGGATTGGTAGCTAAGTAGCAGACTTTCTCTTTAATCGAACGTACAATTTCAAATTCAGCTGTAGAACGGAAATTAAAACCTTCTCTACGTATGAGTGTCCTTAAATAGCGTGAAACATCTCGACCAGCAATATCTACACGCATAATGCTGTGTGGCATAGCGAAACCCTCATAAATAGGTACTGCATGTGTAACGCCATCACCAGAATCCAAAACTACTCCTGTAACGCGGCCAGTGGCATATCTACAAAAGTAAATGTTCACATTAATAATAAAATAAGAGCGAAATTGTTATGAAATGTGTACTTACAGACTTAATACAGCTTGCATGGAAACAAAAAGAGCGGGAGCATTAATACCTTCAAAAAAGAATTCGGCTGCTTTTTCACGATTCCTACGAGGGTTTAAAGGAGCCTCTGTCAGCAATACTGGATGTTCATCGGTACATGTTGATAATTGTTCCTAAAAATAAGTTTTTATTTTTTTTGATGTCAATATAAGTATAACATAGTGCCTACATTAGACAATTTTTTATCAAGACAAACGTTAAACTTAACACGAATTTGTGGAAGGTGGCAACAGTTTCACAAAAATAACAATATGGCGTATTCATTATTGTTTTTTATATATGCAGCTTGACAACTGCAACACCTAAAATAATAATCAGCTGTTACCTTTCATATATTGACGTTTGTTTTGATAAAAATTTGCCTAATGTAGACACTAAGTAAAGCATCTGCAGAATTATTAAGATATCGGCTAATGTTTTATAAATCATATTTTTATTTTTGTACTCCAAAAAAGATATGGAAAGTTATATTTTTGCAGTACTTTAAGTTGCTTGTGAAAAATTAAATACAAATAATTAAATATGTATGATAATCTGTGAAAGTTTTATAAAACTCTTTATAAGGAAGCTCGTGACAAAGGGCACACCGCAAGGGGGTTCTCTCTCCATTATTATGGCTCTTGGCAATGAATGTCATATTGAGACAGTTCAATGCCATGGGAAGGAAGATCGTACCCTAAGCGGGTGACGTGGTAATGTTGGTCTCGGGTAAATTTCTACCGAGATCATTCAATCAGGTCCAGCAGTAATGGATTGGGGGTCAACCCTGAAAAGACTGAACTAGTTCCGTTTTTCTTCGGGGCTACTCCCGTTATCGAAATCCCTAGTAGGGACCTCTGGGCTGGATCGAAGAAGCTCCATTTAGGTTGTGCTATCTTCACAGATGACGCGAAACTCATGGAAGTTCTCGCGGACCAAATAAATCAAGTGCACTTTTAAAATCAAGGTGAGAGGTAACAGTGCCGAGGATCTGTATGGTTAGTTAGTGCTTAAATAAACTAATCGCTAACAGCTCCCCTCCAACGCCCATGGCACGGGTTGGTTGTAATTTCTTTAAAAGCCTAGTCCGCGAACGCCGTCACTGCGCGAAATGGTCCACTTAGAACGTGCATTTTCGTGGGACCAAAATTAGTAAAGAAAATAATAAAATAAAGGATGTGGAGAACGATAAGGTAGTTTCAGTAGGAGTTTCGGACACTGACTCTGACCTTTTAAGAATTTACGATGATATAATTGCTCAGGAGGGACAGTTATTGAGTTAACTAGCCGAAACAGATGACCTCTTGGGCTCACTTGGAGACTCTCTACGGCACTACGGAGAAATCGGAGGATCTTCCTCTTGGTTCTGATGAGGAACACGAAATCACTATGACTTCAGTTCACGCTCAGGAACAAGATCCTCCAGCATCCGAAGTGTCATCCGCACGGGATGGTGGACAGGTGGGTTCAAAATTAGTTCGGCAAGACGCGGTAAAACCAAGTCGACAGCCCAACAAAAGAAGAGAAAGCAAAGAATGGCGTTAGAGCCTCCTTGATCTATCTTAATAAGATAGCCAAGTAGTGGTAGGGATAGGAAGAGCGTAATTAGATTTGAAAAAAATCTATGGCTCGACCTCCGCCATCTTGGGAATGTCTTATCCCGAGGGACTAAATGCGATATTTGACACAGTTCCGGAAAGGGAGAGTACAGGAACCGGATCAGGGGTCGCACTGAAGTCCAAAAATAATGACAATGATAGCAGCCGACCAAATAAACCTATCACATCTTCGGAACGATCGGTTAAAACTGGGAAGCTGTCTATCATTGCCAAACAGGGGGCTGATCGTAAACCATCCGGCAACTCTGGTGAATCATTCACTAAAGGAGCCATGCCTGGAGACGACCAACCCTCTACAAACAAGAAAGGTGCGGCAAACAACACTCCCAGCTCTCTTAAAGGTCTTCAAAAGAAGATGATAAAGAACGCTGGAAGAGGGGCTGGTCATAAGCCATCCAGCTCTCTTAAGGATCACCGTAAGGAGGTCGTTAAGAGAGGTCTGGCGATGACCAACCAGTCTCGACCGCTAAGAAGGCGAGTCACAAACCGGCTGGATCTCTTAAGTTTCCCCAAAAGGAAGTTATTAAGAGAGCTAGATCTGGTGATGACAAGCCTTCTACCTCGAAAAAGACGAAGGAGTCGACAAAGCCAGCATATCTTCAGGCGGCTGTCATAGACCGTGCTGACACAGATGGGAGGATTAGCGCGGATCTATGGAGGTCGATTGAAGATAGGTAATGAGAAATCGCCTGAATTTCTCAAGGCCACGATTGTCAAGTGTGGCAACCTTTGTCCAGAGGCGAAACTGGATGTGATACTCGCATCTGAGTTACCCCTGAGGCCGGTAGTGACAATGTGGATTCCTCCACCCATAAAACCGGTGGAAACTATACTGACAGTATTGGTCAACCAGAACGAGGGTCTGGATACAAGTCAGTGGAAGTTGTTAGCTGCTCTGACTTGAGAACCTCGGAAGGGAATTCAGGTTTACTATAGACCAGGAGTCTCTCAAGAAATTGGAGTCTATGGGGGGAATTGCTAATTTCGGTCTGGGTACTATCAGGTTCCGGTATCCGAAATCTGACAGTACCAAAAAGGCTGCAAGGTGCAAATTAACTTACATCACTGTGACGTAGCCTCAATCGTATTATCAATGAACCTTATTGACTCCAAAGTGGATGTGGCCTTAATCCAAGAGCCCTGGATCAACAACACCAGGGTATGTGGATTAAGTGTCAAAGGGTATACACTTTTTGTACCATCCACTGAGGATAAGGTAAGAACGTGCATACTGGCTAGGAATGAGTTGAATTTTATAAATTTTCATTCTTTCAGCAATGGAGACCTAAATGTAGTGCAAAGTGAGGATAGAGACGGAAGAAAACTCGTACTCTCCTCCGTTTATATGCCCTACGATGCGGCCAACCCACCGGGCGATATGGTGTGCAAACTAACGGAGTACGCAAAGAGAAGAGCCGAATATTTGGTACTCTGTTGCGATGCTAACGCACGTCACTGCCAGTGGGGCAGCGCTGATATCAATGAGAGAGGTGAATCAGTTTTTAATTTTATAACTACTAACAATCTTTTTATCTATAACAGGGGCAATATGCCCACATTCAGATGTAAGGATAGAGAAGCAGTTATAGATATAACACTGACAAACTTTAGGAGCGATTACGTTACGAACTGGATTAGATAGTGAATGTTTCTTTTCGGATTATAACAGGATATCCTTTAGTTTAAATTTCCAAAGGGAGAACCATATAGGAACTCCAGGATAACCGACTGGAACTCCTTTAGGGCCATTATGGATAGGGAACTAAACGCCGCTCCAGGATGGCAATTGTCATCAGAGGGAGTTGAGAGTTTAGTGGAGGATTTCACGGGGATATTTAGGAACAGTCATGAACTAACTTGTCCGGGAGAGAGGGAACAGCCTAAATGTTGGACCAAGGAACTTAGGAATCAACGGTCAACCGCCAGGAAGCTGTTCAACAGGGCAAAAATTGACACGTAAGTGTGAGGATTGGAACAGCTACAGGGAGTTTTAATAGGTATAAGGCAGACATTAAGAGGGCAAAGAGGGACTCATGGAGGAACTACTGTGAGTCCATCGACTCTGTTAATGAGTTATCCAGATTCAGGCGGCCTACAGTATAGGGAGTATTCCTTGGCAGAGTTCCTTGATATAGAAGGAGCTTTTAATAACATTAAAATTGAGGCTATTAGAGAATCATTAGAATCACTATGCGTTCAAAACTTCCTAATCGAATGGATTATTTTGATGCTGAATAGCCGAATAATTAATTCGAAATTGGGAGATGCATGCATAAGGAAGATAGTGACTAGAGGGACTCGGCAATTTGACGCAAGAGGGCGGAAAATCGTTGCTTATGCTGATCATAGGGAAATTTCTTTCCACGATCAGCGACGTCATGCAGTCTGAACTTAACGAACTGTCCTCATGAGCCACTAGTAAGGGTTTAGGTATCAAGCCGGGGAAAAGGAGCTTTTCACTAGAAGGTATAAGATTGAGCAGTTTAGGCTACCGGTACTAGGGGGAACTGAACTAAGACTGGCAAAGGAAGCAAAATATCTTGGGGTGTTTCTTGATAGTAAACTATCTTGGAAGAGGTACACTTAGGAAAGGCTTAAAAAGGTCTCAACGCCTACTACACATTCAGGAACTCCATAGGTAAGAATTGGGGCCTCAAATAGATGGTAGTAAATTGGATCTACACCTCGGTAGTGAGACCAATTCTGACGTATGGATGTCTGATCTGGTGAGAGGCAATGAGAATAGGAAGTCGTAGGAATCTTTAGTCTAAAGCCCAGAGATGTGCTTCGATTGGCATCACAGGTGCCATAAGAAGCACAGACGTCATTCTGCATCTCCTACCCATTGAGGAAGTCGTGATGGGAATAGCTGCAAGGAGCCTGCTTAGACTTAATGAACTAGGACTTACAGGATCAATCAGAATAGGACATTCCAAACTTCTAAACGAGGTCAATCTCGGTGGACATGACCTGGCTGCCTTTGGATCCACGGACTATATGTGCACGGAGGTTGATTTCGGGGAAAATCCTATACTGATTATCCCGAGTAGGGACAAATGGTCAGGTAGGGAGAAACTATTCAGTGGAGTATCGGTATTCACTGATGGCTCCAAAATGGATACAGGCAATGGTGCTCGGATAGTTGCAGTGTGTTCCAGGCGGAAATTCTGGGTATTCTTAGGGCCACGGAATTGATAGCAGGGACCATTGAAGAGAATACAGAGGTAACTCTGTATGCAGATAGCCAAGCGGCCTTGAAAGGACATTTTGCCAAGTTTATGTTGGTTAGCGACTGTAAGAAGGCTCTGAGGAGATTGATGAGAAATTATCATCATCATTGCGAGTTAACTGACAGATACAAATCTACTTTTAGGCGTGAAAAGGGAAAACCTGAAGACTGTGATAGGTATTCTGACAGGTCGTTGTTCCATAGGGGGAATGACAGGGAACTGGGATAGAGGTTCCTCCGGTCTTTGCAGGATGTGCGAAGATAATGAGGAGCTAGAGACGGTAGAACATATTATATGTCCTGATTAGTGGTTGAGTGCAGAAATGAATTGAGGATAGGACTCTGTTGGGTTCCTAGACACTGCGACATTCTCGGCAAAGTCTCAGAGCTGGACAGGTCTTTTATGGAGATATCGGTTAGGATTCCAATTGGGTCATATTTCATGGCCATAAGGGAATGAAATTTAGGACGAACGAATTATGTTTGGAGGAATAGAACGGACTGCAAGATATCTATAGCGTTATGGCCTAGTCTTAAACAAGCAAATTTGAAACATCTTCTGGGCATGAATCGTGAGAATCTAAGGGTCATTTTGGGTATGGCTACTCACTTCGCAATAGAGAATATGACTAGTAAGTGGGACGGTGGCACGTCAAACTTTTGTAGGAAGTACGATGATGTGGAGATGCTAGAGGCAGTTGATCGTATATTCTATCATTGTGTAGGGCTTCAGCATGTAGACTGAAGTGGTTTGGAAGCCACATGCTACACGAGTTAGAGAAGTTTACGGGCAAAGGACTTAATAACCTTATAGGGTTCGTAATGGGGATAAAGTGGCTTAGGGGTAGTCGTTTTTGATTGATGGGTCTTAGGTTCCACATTTTTCTTTTTATTATTTGCCTTATCTTACTAGGGTCTTTCTTTCTCTTAGCCTTTATTTGGCATTTATAAAGGGATCACAATGGATCGAATTGTCTCTGCGTGGAGGCGTGGTTTATTGAGGTATAGGTCACAAAAAATAACTTTTCTATATTAGTTGTTGATTTATTAAACAACTTTTTAGCTATACTAAAAAAAATTTTAAATTAATACTTAAGTTGTTTGGTCAAAAATCCGCAGAAACGGTTGTATAGTTTTAAAGCTTTTGGAAGTTTTTCCTGAAAACTGCTTTAGTATACTAGTTAATTATAATCTTATAACAACTTAGTTTATATTTATAAAGTTGTAAAGAAAACTTTAAAGCGCTAGCAGGATTCTCTAAATCAAATTTCGAATAATCGACTTTTTTTTGAAAAGAGTCGAAAAGTCGAAATCGACTTTTGGAGACGAAAAAATCATAGCAGTTTTTATTTCAACAGCATTATCTACATAGAATATAACTAGAAGTTTATGTGAGAGGCACTTCGAACTAAATTTTCTAAAAAATTACTCATTTTTTTTAAAACACAAAAACAAAATATGTGTGACTACATGTATTTTGCACTGAATATTTTAAAAGTGTAAAACCCTCTACCTCTCTTTAAAATTGCCAATATTGCAAAATATTAAAAACAAATTATATGTAATATTTAGTCATGGTTTTAGATAAATATTGTAAAATAACATTTTTCGAATAATTGCAAAATAAGAAAAACAGTTTTCTTGCTCTCCTGAAAGGTTCCGTTTTTCGAGATAGAGGGTTTTGAATATAGGTATTTTATATTTTTTAAATTTTTATAAGATAAATAATAAAAAATTGTCAAAGGAATCCAAAAACATCGAAAATATCGTATAAAATCGAAAAGTCGAATAAAGTTTAGAAGGATTAGAGACAAAATATCAATAATCACTGCAATAAATATATATAATACAATAATATACACTTGCTGCACAACATACAATTAGAAAGGTTACAAAAACTACAAAATAAAGCTATACGTACGATTTTAAAATGTAGATATACTTCAATACATTATATGCTTGACACATTGAAATGGATAAGTATCAGGCAAAGACTCCAGCTTAACACATGTATCCTTATCTTCAAAATGAAAATGGGATATGCGCCAGAATACTTAACACTAGAACTAGCATATGTGAATGAAAGCCAGCCATATAACTTGAGGAATGGAAATGATTTCCAAATACATAGAGTAGCAACTAACAAAAAAGAGATGTTTGCTGTACAAAGGACTGCAATTATTTAACCAACTACCAAATTATATTAAAAATGAAACAAATATTAATGCTTTTAAAAGAAATTGTGTAATACATATAAAAATAATATTTATAAGAGCATTTAAAAATATAAAATTGGATAAGAAATTTAATGTATTTTAGTCGTAAGAAAGTATTTAAATACTATTTAATAAATAAATAAATAAATAAAAAAAAAAATAGCCGATACAGTCGAAAATAGACGGAAAATGTAGAAAAGTCAATAATATTCGAAAAAAAAAAGAAAAATCTACTATGTATTTAAAAATTCAATAAATCAGAAAGTCGAAAAATCGATTATTTAAGAAATTAACGAAGTCGAAAAGTTGACTTTTTGTTTCAACTATAGAACCCTAATATTTACTAAATGTTTAAGAATGGAACACGGTCTGTTTTACAAATTGGTAAATATATATTCTACACCAGTGAAAATGAGAAAATTTCACTTGAAATTGTGATTTTCTACTTAACATTGAAAAATTTCAAAATGAAATTAAGAATTTCAATCTAATATTGAGAAAATTACAAACGAAATTGAGAAATTCAATTTAATATTGAGAAAATTCCAAATGAAATTGAGAATTAACTTTAATATTGGGAAATTTTCAAATGAAATTGAGAATTTTAATTTCATAATGAGAAAATTCCAAATGAGATAGAGAATTTTAATTTAATATTAAGAAAATTTCAACTTAACATTGAGAAAATTCCAAATGAAATTGAGAATTTTCATTTCATATTGAGAAAATTCCAAATGAAATTTTGAAATTCAATTTGATATTGAGAAAATTTAAACTGAATTTAAGAATTTTTATTTGATATTGGAAAAATTCCAAATGAAATTAAGAATTTTCATTTCATATTGAGAAAATTCCAATTAAATTTTAGAAAATTCCAAATGAAAATGAGAAAAATCCAAATGAAGTTTGGAAATGTTTAAATAAAACTGGGGAAAATATTTAAAGTTCTCTTTTTACATTTACCTATAAGAAACCGACCTTAAACTTCAAACATTTCTTTTAATTTAGATTTTTTAAATTAACTTTTGATGCAATTATATTAACAACACCTCGTGGAGTAAAACAATAAAAATTCAGGAACTCAAAGTTAAAAAAATTCAAAAAAAAAAAATATGTTTGAAAATAACAGGTTTTTTCTTTTGATTCGAGTAATATTGATTTTAGCATATGTGACCAATTCCTATAATGTAAACTACAAACACTTGTATAAATAGGCCTACTAGTGAAACCAAAATTTTTCAAAATTTTAATTTTGTGCAGTTTTTTGCTTAGAAAATTTGTGCCGTTCTGAGTATTGCAAAATAAATAATAATGGTTTATTGCTTTTGTAATTTTGAATCGTTTGAGATACATCTCGTTAATGTGCCCTCAATAGCAGCGCTATATGGGCACGCCCTATAGCGTAATTTCAATGAAGCTAAAGTATCGCGTGAAAAAAAAGTTTCCAAATTATATTTTAAAATCGTTGTGGCGTAATAAATTATAAAATTGCAAAAGCGTTATCTCTTTAAAATCGATCTAAAATTTTGCGTATTTTAAATTAGCGAAAAAGTAGATACCAAACTATCATGGGTAGAAAACAAACCCGACAATAAAATTGCTTCATATCGACATTACATTGAAAATGTTACATTGAAAAATGTTTCCAACAAAAGCAATCCATATGCAACCAGTTACAACGAACACGGAAAAACGTTCTGAGTATGTTAGTGAACTGAATAGTTTAGTTAGAGCAGGGAAGCAGATTGTCTGGATCGACGAAACAAATTTTAATTTATTTTGCAGAAGAAAGCATGGCTGGTCTCGTGTTAGACTCCGCAGTGTTCAACCAATAACTACACCCCGTGGCCCAAACATACACTTTATTGGTGCAATTGGAACGTCGTGTTATTCAAATGAATCGTCGTAGGGGTTCGTTCAATGCAGATAACGCTAATGAATTTTTCAAAGGAGTCCTTGATAAGAGGGAAGAGCAAATCAATTGCCAGAACTTGTGTGGGTATGAGACAATGTCTAATGGCACAATCGTTTGCACTCCAATGACATTGCTAATATTGAGCCCCTATTCACTTAATACAATGGAAAGTATTTGGTAAAAAATTAAAACCATTCTGAAGTCCAGGATGAAGATACCACTTGTTAAACCTCCAAACATTGTTGACCAAAGACTAATTTTCTTGCAAGTCATGCCAAATCTTAGGACAATACAACACAAAACAACATTTCATCAAATGGCCCTAGACTTGAGAGATAGTTAGTTTGCCAATAAGTTTAATATTTGTAATTATTTATACATTTTATTGTTAAATTTTTTAAATAATGTATATGTAAGATAAAATGATAAAATACTATGTAGATATACATATACATAGTGCTCAATAAAATTTATATAAATATTAAAATGTTCAAATTAACTTTTCTCATTTCCCAACTTCATTTAGATTTTTCTCACTTTCATTTAATATCAATATCAAATTGAAATTCTCAATTTCAATTGTAATTTTCTCAGTATCAAATTGATATTCTCAATTGCAATTGGAATTTTCCCAATATCTAATAAAAATTCTCAATTTCAATTGTAACTTTCTCAATATCGAATTGACATTCTCAATTTCAATTAGAATTTTCTCAGTATGAAATGAAAATTTTCCATTTCATTTGAAATTTTATCAATATTAATTTGAAATTCCATCTTTCATTTGAAATTTTCTCAATATTAATTTGAAATTCTATATTTCATTTGAAATTTTCTCAATATTAAATTAAAATTCTCAATTTCACTTGAAATTTTCCAAATATTAAATTGAAATCTGAATTTCATTTGGAATTTTCGCAATATCATATAGAATGTTCTCAATTTCAGTTAAAAATAGTGTAGTCATAGATATTCCAATCCTACTTAAAAATCCCCTTATAGTAAGATAAATCAAGTGGGATATATATTTTATAAATGAACTCGTAGCAACCAATAAAAAGTCGTTGAACTTGTCAACTATGATTAATATCGGAACATAACCTAGCAATTGACAAAGAATGAAAATGTTTGATTATAAATATCTGAACAATAAGAACATGAGGATAGCTTACGATACCAAAATAATTGTTACTTACTTTGCTATAAATGTAGCCCCATATATGCTCCATATCATTCCAATCAGTTACAATACCATGCTCCATTGGATAGCGTATACTAAGCAGACCGCGATGCTCTTCAGCTTTAGGTCCCACGAATAAATCGCCTTCCAAAGCACCAGCCATAACACGAACATGTTTAGGACGTCCAACACTAAAAAAATTAAAACAAATGCTAATAACACAAAGTACTTAAACGACAAAAAGACATACTAATTTGGAAACCTGCACTTTGGAATGTGCTCTCCAGCAAAGCCGGCTTTAATCATACCAGATCCCTGAAAAATAAAATAAACACGAAATTAGAATTTGAAATTTATATCATTTTAGTATTTTTCTTTTTTATTTATAAATTTATTTAAAAAGTCTACGAAATTAAAATATATACATATATTACAAAATGAATACAAGCCCAGCTCCAGAAGTGGACATGTTACTTATTTCACAAAGTTCTCGTAATCAGCGTAAATCAATAATGAATTTTGCTCCCAGAATTGGATTATCCATAGTCGATTACGCTCGTTCGCAAGAAATTGATAACTTTTACTTGGATTGTCAAAATTTTCGAGATTATTATCGGGACCCTTACAATAAATTAACACGTCCACTTGAATTTAAGAGACATTTTGGTAAATGCGGCATTCGTCATCCCGATAAATCCAGTGAGAAACTAATGCAACCCACGCTTTGGGTAACTGAGAAGCAGCCATCCATGTATCCCTTAAATTGTCGTAGAAATATGCTTCTGGACGAAGCAATATGTTTACGGGGTATTTATGATGCTAATCCTTGCATAAAATATAAACATTAAAATTTGTTTACATATATATGCATATAAACAAATTTACATTATATTGCAAACAAAAAATTATATGTACATTTTATCTTGGCTTTATTGATAGTAGTCGTAATAATTTGTTAACCACCCAATTTCTCTAAGAGTTTAGTCATCATCGTGTTATGTTGTTGGTAGACGTATTAGGATTTAACCATAAAACAGCCAACTAACCGATATTTAATAGAGATGAGGAGGGCCAGCGCGGCAGCAAAGGCAGGTGATGTCACTGTCATTTGCAATTGTACCGCACCTCTTGCAGTTTTTTTTTTTTTTCAACAATTGTTCGCATTTTGCCTGCTCAAAAATCATATTAATTTTACTTACATTATCAATAACAACGGGCTGGTTATAGGGTTCCATGTTTGTGCGTATTTTTAATAATTTAGTTTATAATAATTGTAAAAGAAATTAGCTTGGCTAAAAAATTTACTTGCAAATTTTGCACAAACTAACTTTTTTATGTTCTTCTCCAGTGATGATAATTTTTTCGTTGGAATTAGCGATTTTGATAAGGATATAATAAAATAAGAGATTTTTAGTAAATAACGAAAAATTAAGCGATTTTACATGGATATGAAATAAAAACAAAAAATTGTCAATAAAAAAACTAATATTTATTGACAAAAATTTAATTAACAATAACGGTATTCACAATTAAGAAAAAAAAAACTGAACAACCATTGCAGAAAATATAAATTTAAAAATTAAATACTGTAAAGGGTAATACCACATTCACATATAAATGTTTTTGGATGGTTTTTGAAAAGCACTATGTGTTTAGACACTACTGATCACATATCACTTTTTTGAGTTTTTCAACTGAGATTTTTTTTCAGTTATCACATTTTTCCACAAATCTTTTATTTCACAATATTATACATTTAAAAGCATGTTACTTAAAAGAAACATAAATTTTACTTAAAATTTTATAATTTTTATTTTAAAGTGTGAATAATTTAGGGAACTTGTTTGTTGCTTTTCTTATAGATGATGACAGAGACGGTAGATATAATTAATGTAAGGGCCAATTTATAAAAAAAGATTTAATTATAATTACTCATATAGGAGTATAATTGTATGGATAAGAAAAAAACAATAACAAGATTAGTGTTAATACCCGTAGGGTAGCTGGCTGTTGCTGCATAAAAAAACTTACTCTTTGGGTTACTTTTGGGACAAGAAGTGTAAGGATTCTGTTGGTTTCAATTCAATTACAGGTTGTATTATATTTAAACAATTTTAGATTTGATTTCGAGTGGTAAGTATAAATAGCTCAGGGATAAGGTATTATTATTATTATTATTATTAATATTATTATTATTATTATTATTATTATTATTATTATTGTTATTATTTATTTAGTGCAAATTAATTTACAATAAATACAAATAATGACAGGACTGGCATCAATGACCTTCACCTCTTTTATATACAAAATTATTTATAGGTATAATTTGTTAATTATAAAATAGATTTTTTTAAATAAAAATAGGTATATATATATATATATATATATATATATATATATATATATATATATATATATATATATATATATATATAAATTGTAATGCAATAAGCTATTTACAGATATTTCACAGTTATAATTTTGTAAGTATATTTGGGGGTATATGTTTTTGCAGCATTTTGTAGTCAGTTTTGTATTGCTTTTTTAGCGTGTTTTCTGAGTTGGTATTTGTGAAACATGATAGAAGGCGGGTCATAGTTAAGTTGTTATTACATCTTGAACATCTTGGTGGCGTTGAGTTCTTTACAATTAGATGTTCATGTGTGAGTTTAGTGTCCTAGCCTCAGCCTAATAAATAATTTTTGTTGTAGTTTTGTAAATTTGCTTGGATATATAGCTTTGTGTAAAGAGGGTTAATTGTTTTATAGTAAGTATTTGGCATGTTGCTACTGGTTTGTCGAATCTGAGATTTTGCGAGATTGTTATCTTTTTTGGTATAGTTGTTTATAATGATGGTGATCTGTTTGTATCTTTTGCTGTTTTGTCGGCTAATTCGTTTCCAGGAATGTTGACATGAGCCGGGGTGTATAATATTTTAGTATTTTTACTAAGGATAAGATTTTCCTTTATTCGTCCAATTAATACATCTGATTGTGTACGTGACTTTAAGGCATTTATGAATGAGAGACTATCGGTGCAGATTAAGAGGTTACATTTTGGTGGTTTCAATTTTATTCTTCAATGGCTGTAATCTCGGAGGTGAATATGGAAGTAAAGTGTGGTACGATTTCGGTTTTGATAATTTTGTTGTTTTCATCAACTATTGCAAAGGAATTAGTGCTTGTTGTTTTAGATCCGTCACTATACCAAATTAAGTAATCGTTGTTTTTATAGAGATTCTTTTGTTCCAGGTGGTATTGTATAAATTGTTGGGTGTTTGTGTTATTTTTGTTTATTTTTGGTGTTTTGATAAAGTAGTCATCTATATTAGTCCAGGGAGGGGAAATGTAAGGATAAGGTAAGTATACAACCTTTAAGGTTACGTTGAGTATAAATTTTAGATTAAGATAAGCATAAGTTTTAGTTTAGTGATCTTCGCGATGGATTTTTAACAAGTGAAAAGTTCTTCAGGATAGCAATAATATAGTTAGTAAGTAATTTATTTCAATAATTTTCGATTTTTTTTTAATGGTACCCGATTTTTCAATAACATTTCCCTTACAGTGGGTACTAAAAGTGCTGCCAATTTATACACATTACACTTTAAAAAATAAATGTTTTGTATTAATTGAATTAATTAATATAAAAATTATAATAATTACAATTTAAGTGTCCAACTGGTTTCTACAAAATGTTTTGTGACTCAATTTTTTTTTTGTGTTTAATGAAAAAACCAAATGTTAAAAAAAACAGTATACATGAACATAGTATTAACTATTTTGTAACGACCGTTTATTATTAAAAAAATATGTTTAAATAAACATTTAATAAACAATAAATAAATACCTATTAATAATTAAATTTATTATTATTTTTTTAAATTTATAAAGTACAATTAAAATTTAGAAATGAAAAATTAATGTGAAATGTTCAGAAATTATTATTAAGAACATAATATTTAGGAGCGCCCAGAAGATCTATCATTAGCTGTGGCGAACCATCGACTTATTTTTGTTTTTGTTGTGGTCGAAAGTTCCTCCCTAGAAGAAAAACTTCCGGCTGATACAACAGTTGCTGAGTTGACAATCTTTGGCCGAGTTGAACTCCGGTCATTTCGAAACGTAAATTCAATTGTCATGGGAACGACTTATTTTAACAAAAATAAGTTTTACAATTTAAAGACTTTTTTTGTTAATACTGTCCCTTTTGTTCTAATTTTATACTCCAAAAGTTGTCGATATTAAATAAATTAAACAAATTTTAAAGAATTTATTATAGAAGACATATTTTACCGGGCAATCTTTAAAATCTTGTACTTAAATCAAGTTAATCAACTCTTTTAATGCTATAAAGAATACTTCTCATAAGCCTTTTTAATTCCTTCCTTTTATATATTTTCTGGCTTTTACCTTCCGACGAAGTTGAAGGATACCATTTGTATTGAATCCAAACTTTAGTTGATATTTATAAATAGATTTTATTTAAAATAATTCCATGAATACTCACCAAATTCAATAATGAATTAATTGCAATAGCAATTGTAATAAAATATATTATTACGGTTTTATTCAAATAAATTAAAAAATAAAAAGTAACAAAAATTATAAATTTGTATAATTTTTGTAAAAGTCTTTGGTGTAAGTAATTTTAAATGATATAAATTAATAATATGCAGTTCTTTTGCAATTTATGATAATAAAAAATATAATGAAATAAAAAAAATAAATTATTTCATACCAACATTATTTCTTGTTTGTATAGTACTATGGTAGCACTATAAAAGCATTTCTATCAAACCCTCATTAAATCATGAAGTTCTGCTTGGATTTTTATTTATGTGTCGAGTTTTTAAAAATTTCGTGATTGACATCCCCTTGTGAAAACAAAAAATAAAAATTTCTTAAGTTTACTTTCACGCCGGCAGCAGCCATTTTTGATCCCACGCCGTTGAAATTGTTCGGCGCAGGTCTCTTTAATAAACACACAACTACACAATTACAATAGATTGTTTTTATTTTGTTCTTTTTGAACTTTTGCTAAATTTGCAAAAATAAATTAGATACAATACGTGTTGTACATAAAATGACTACAGGAACTCCTCCAGCACCTATGCTTAATAATGGAGACAACAGACAAGTACCACCTCCACCACCAGCTGGTCTAAAAGCTTTAATTGACATGTTACAATTTGTGTATCCCGATCAGCCGAATCCCTTACAGGTAACAACATTACTCAAATATTGGCTTGGAGGACAAGATCCTTTAGATTACATTAGCATGTACAATAGCCAAGGTGATGCTGTAAAAGGTATACCACCCCACTGGCATTATATCAGTTTTGGTCTTAGTGATTTACATGGTGATGGCCGAGTACATGTTCTGGAGAATGAAAATCCCGAAATGAATGTTCGCTCAGGAATGGGATTCGAATTGACTTTCCGTTTACAGAAGACGCAAGAAGAGCTACGAGAAGAACAAGAGAATCCGGATAAACCAAGAAGACCCCCGACTTGGCCTGCAAATCTCTTACAATCTATTGCACGCTATTGTTTCCAAACTGGCAACAGCTTGTGTTTTGGTGATAATATACCTTGGCGAAAAAGTCTTGATGAAAAAAGTAGCTCACGCTTACAAAATATACTAATAGCGCAAGATGCCCAACTTAGCTCACTAGAGACACCCTTCGGCATGGTCGATTTTTGTCAAATAGTGGGTGTTACAGATGAAGAACTTGAACAGGCATCACGTTGGAACGGTCGAGGTGTACTAAACTATCTCAAACAAGATATACAAACAGGCGGCGAATGGTTGGTAACGAATATGGATAGAAATTTAAGTGTTTTCGAACTATTTCCCGAACGATTGATTTCATTACAAGATGATCTAGAGAAGCAAGGTTCTGATTTAGCTGGAGTTAATGGCGAGTTCACGTTCCGTGAATTATCTCAACCGAAACAGAAACAACAGCAGGATGTTAAACAAGAAATCGATTTTCAAACACTAAATGCTCAATGTATGTCCGATGAAAACAATCGCAGTATGCAACAACAGGACCCTCAACAAATCAAACGTGAGGAAGTCCCTTCATTTCCTGCATCTATGTCAATGAGTAGCAGTTCATTGCACAAATCTTGTCCACTCGACTATCAGCCACAAGCTCCAGATTCCATTTCTTTGGATGGCATTGAAATTACCTTAGCTCCATATGCAGCTAAATATTTAATTTTAGCCATCAAAGATCGGATTCGTCATGGGCGTCATTTTACATTTAAGTCTCAACACTTAGCGCTGACACTAGTTGCCGAAACGGTCACGGGTTCATCCGTCAGTAAGACATCACCGTATGGCATCATTGGCTACTGGATACAAGTTTTAATACCCGATGACCTAGTACCCAGAATGATGGCCGATTTTCAACTCGCCAATTTGGATGGTGTTGCTGAAGTTCAACAGCGTTTAGAGTTTGATTGGCCCGATAAACATCTTAAATTGATAATTGATCAACCAAGTGTGCACATTATACCACCAACACCAATGAATCTCTAATAAAAGTTTACAAAATAGTGATGTATTTAATATCTTTAAATTTTTTATAACCCTAAGCGCTTCCACACAGAAAAAAATAGTTTCGAACAAATTTCAATTAAATTATTAATTAGAATTTTAAAATGATTTCAAGTATTTTTCTAATTTAATAAATTACTCAAAATCAAAGTATTTTATCAAATTGAATTTAAATTTTACATAGAAAAATCTAAAATTCAATTTCAGTTATTCAAAATTAAAGTATTCTAACAAAAGAAAAAAGTAACATCCAATTTCAATTACGAATAATACATATTCAATCATTTTATTTAAATTCAACCTACGAAAAAAAATATATATTCAATTATACAAATTATCCCTTATTTTTATTTATATTTGATTAATATATTAATGATACAATAAGAAAAATAATTCAAATCCGATAAATTGTTATTTTTAGCAAAAAATTATTAGAAAATTAAAATTTTGAAGAATTAAATAAGTAATTGGAATAGTTTTGATAAATCGTATAATAATAGATCATGTTTTTTATGTGTATGAATAATACGTATTCAATTATTTTATTAATTGAAATTCATCCTGTGAAAAAATTGCATATTCAGTTATTCAATTTATCACTTATTTTTATTTATATTTGATTAATTTATTGATACAATAAGAACAATGATTGAAAGCCAATAAATTGTTTTGTTTTTAGCAAAAAATAGTAGAAAATTTGAATTTTGATCAATTGAATAATTGATACAAATAAAAAATTAACTGGAATGGCTTTTATCTTTGATAAATCGTTTAATAGATCATATTTTTTGTGCATGTTAGATGTTATAAGCTTTATACTCGAAATTTTTACATTAAATTTAAGATTAAAATTATTTTTATAAAAATATACAACATACATACATACTCTTTTATAACTGAAATTTGTTTTAATGGTACCGAAAAAGTCAGTAATATATACTTTAGATATCTATCTTTTTTTTTTTTTTTTGGATGGGTTCATATGCATAGGCATTTTCTTGGAGGATAATTTGTAATTTGATTCGGAAATAAATACATTATGAAATACAATCCTTTCTTCATTACCAGTATATTTGTTAGTTAATCTCTCCGGGTTATGTTAAATCGATGCTTTTATTTTTCTACAAAGAAATAATTTAAAAATTTTTGAAGTTGTGTGATTTTCATAATTTATTGAGCAAATAATAGCAAAGCTCCAATTCGTTACAGCGCGCAACATCTGTATGTTTTTCTTCTAAAGCACATCAAGCACAATTATAATTTTTTATTAATACAACCATCAATAGAATGTTCCAAGAATTAGAAATTAAAGATACGTTATAATTTCCATAATATGTGTCAATTAAGAGTGCGTGCTAAAAAATATATTTTGTTTAAGAAAGATGAAAATTTGAACTGTAAAGTGGTTGCATCCGTCAATTTGATTGGAGTTTGAATAAAGTTTATTCGAATGTACAAAATATTATTGTGTGTCAGCGTATGACTGTATACAGACAAGTGTTACTTTTGCTGTTGCAAAATGATGCAGTAAATTGGGTCTTTTACATCATTCGATATAAAAGATTAAAAATTAAATCAAATTTAAATTGATTTTTGATATTGATCTACAAACACAATAAATAGACAGTTCAATTATAAATGATTGATAAATTGAATTAAAAAAAGCGAGAAAAGAAAATGTAGTCGGTCAAGACCCTCTGATGATAACTTATATTACACCATATATTACACCTGTGACCAATTTTACTAAATGTAAAATAAAATATACAAATATAGAATAATGCGTTGATACTAACATTTAGATGATTTTATGCACTTTAGAGCGATTCCTGGAAGTGAAGTATATGAGAGCTATGGTAAATTATGGACCGATTATCATAAAATTTGGCATGTCGTTTCTACTTACATAAAACTTATTTGTGTCTAATATTAACTTGATACTAACATTCGTATGGGATTTATGCACGTTAAAGTGATTTTCGGAAGAGGGATTTATATGGGAGCTATGGTCAATTGTGGACCGATCTTCATAAAATTTGGTATAAAGATTGATACTTATATAGAACTTCTTTGCAAAGAATTTCATTAAAATATTCTTATTTTTAAGGCATTATTTAGTATTTAAACTCTATTCCGGCGGGACATTTGTATGGGGGCTAGGCGAAATAATGACCGATCACAACCAATTTCAATAGGTCCCTGTATCATAAAAGTCCCACGTTACCCATACTTTGTGCACAATGTTTACATGGACAGCCAGCTAGATGGACGGATGGACATCGTTAGATTGATTTAAAAAGTGACTCAGTTGTTTGATATACTTTAAGGTGGGCGTTAGATAACTTTCCATGGTGGTGTAGGGTATAAATAAAACCAAAATCTTAAAAATACATGAAGAATAAAATAACTAACATAAAAATGACTGTTAAAAACAGAAGCAAAACACTTGCTGGTTAAAAAAAAAACACTTTTTTCCTCTCCTAAAATTCTTTAAAGCAGATTTAGCGAATATAACTCGGGTAACTCTAATAATTATCTTCCGTTTGGCGATAGCTTTTTCGTTTTCACGATTTTTTCTGTTTAGGCGACCTTTTTGTCGATTTTTTTTCGTTTTGCCAAATTTTTTTCCTTTTTGCGATTTTTTTGCAATTATATTTCGTTTTGGCGATTTTTATTTTTTTAGTTTAGATGTTTTTCCTCTTTTTGCGATTTTTTTCGTTTGGCGATTTTTTTGTGATCTAATTTCGTATTGGCGATTTTTTCGTTTGGGAATATATTTTTTAGTTTAGGAGTTTTTTCCTTTTTGGAGTTTTTTTTGAGATTTTTTATATTTTGGCGATTTTTCTCTGTTATTTCATTTATTTATTTTAGGACTTTTTCGTTTTGAAGATTTTTTCCCGGTTTCGTAATCTTTTTGGACTTTTATAAATAAAGGAACATTAAAATAGGCTTATCTTCATAACGCAGGAAAATTAATTATTTTACATAAAAGTTTGCATTTGATAAAAATAAAAATGAACGTTATAAAAACAAAACACCTATCAAAAAGCAACTCAAATTGTTCTTATTTCTCATAATGCATAAACAAAGCAGTTCAAAGTATTAAAATGTTTTCTATTTTGTTTATCTCACCTCTCTTATAAATTTCTCAATTAAAATTTACAAAAAAAAAAAAAAAAAAACCAAATCAATGTTGTTATATCTAGTTTGATTTTGTAAAGAAATAACAACAATGACACTGCTTTGAATTGAGACAGTTATCTGAGAGACGTGAGAAATAAAATAGAGGAAAGTATAATAATTTGTTTGTGTCTTATAAATATACATATATGTGAGTTTTGTACATTTATTATTAGCAAATTTTACCGCTTATAACTTCTAAAATGCTGAACGGATTTTAACAAATTTTTAAATTTTATTAAAATGTAATGTATAGTGTGAGTGTACAAGGGATACAAGAAAATGTGTTTGCCTATAAATTATTAATATATTATTCGTTTTACAGTGAGTCGTTCAGAGAAAAGATATTGTCACTTTTACTTTTAAATATTTTTTGTCAAATATATATTAATAATTTTATCATTGCAGAAATTATAACCTTGCGAACTTGATATTTATTAAACAAAATTTTCGTTGTTTTATATATAGAACTCAAGAAAAAATTCCCCAACATCTTTGCCTGAAGGTCTGGTTTATTGCTAAAATATGTATAATATAGCATAGTATGATATACGCCCTAAAATCAAATAAATATATTAAAATATTATCAAAAATGGATCTATAATAATAACTTAAAATTTTGGGTATAAAAAATGTGTTATTGGATTTTAATTCTTTTTGAATATGTTACATTTGAATGTCATCACATGTTATGAAAGAACTAATTTTTCATAACAAATTTTCTATTTTTAAAAATATCCATTTTAGTATTTTTTTTTTAAATTTGTATGAAAAAATTATTTTTTTTTAATTTTGTTCAAATTTAGAAGGAGTTCGAAAAAAAATTGGATAATACGATTTCCGTCAATCTAAACTTACTATTTTTTATAAACTGATTTTTATTGTAATATAAATTTTTATATATCTAAATAAATTAACACACTTTTGTTAAAAAAATACCAAAATTCATTTTTCTATTTCATGCTATTTTTGTTCAAAAGTCTTTAAACAGTCCGAGACGGATCATCACTACCTTAAAAATATATCTTCTAAATCTCTGTCACACAACAGAATTTCAGACTCTTCTAGTCAATATTAATTAACTTATTTTTTTTGGGGAAATAGTCAAAATTATTTACACTTTGTGGTATTATGCATAGGGGACATGTTTGATTTACCATGTCGTCGAACATATTATTTTTTTTTTTTGAAAAATCCTTGGGTGACACGCAGTTGGTGAGCCATAGAGTTCTAAGGGGACAAGCTCCACTCAAAGCATGCTCGAAAATGGATATTTTCGAGAATTCGTCTATGTCACGTTCTGCCGATTTACAATACCATTCTAGATTTTCTTCTTTTAAGGACAATGCTTTGTCCTATAAACAAAAATCACAATAAAAACATTTCTAAAATTGTGTTGAAATATACATTTTTAGAAAGGTGACAATACAACTAATATAATTAAAAAAAAAAATCTAGAAATAATTATTTTTGTGGCTACGAGAAGGTGCTAAAGTCAGAGAATTTAAAGCAAATATTAATGAACAAAAAAGGTGGTTTTAAACTCTTTCGGGAAAAAAATTTCAAAAATTAATTTTTTGGAAATACGTCGAAGTTATGTTTTTTAATATTTATGTATATTTGTTAATGAAAACTACTATTATTTTTAAAATATAAGGTTTCAAATTTTTTATTTAGTTAATTTTAATGTAATGGAAGTTGGCACTGGTGCAGGTGTATACTTTATGGGAACTGATATCAGACGATCCTACAAATTGTGTGACAGTTGTAGTGTCTTTCAAGCGGAGATTCTTGGCATTTATAAGGCTCTAGGCTTGATTGAGGGGAATGTTGAACGAGGGTCTGAGATTACTATCTATGTTGATAGTCAGGCAGCGTTATTGGCTCTGACTAGTCATTTTGTTAGGTCCAGATTGGTACTTGAGTGCAGAAGGGAATTGAGAAGGTTAATGGATTCCTGTATGATGAGACTCTGTTGGGTTCCTGGTCATTGTGACATTCTTGGCAACGAAATAGCCGATGAGCTAGCTCGCAGTGGCTCGGAGCTAGATAGGTTTTTCATAGAGTCATCTGTTAAGATTCCAATTGGGTCCTTCTTTAGGGCCATAACGGAGTGGACTCTCGACAACACGAATCGAGCCTGGAGTGACAGATCGGACTGCAGAGTTTCTAGGGCATTATGACCTAGCTTAAAACTGGCGGATTCCAAGCATCTTCTAGGTATGAGTCGTGGTAGTCTTAGAGTCATAGTAGGTATGGTTACGGGTCACTTCTTAATAGGGAATATGATGAGTAAGTGGGACATTGGCACATCAGACTTTTGTAGAACATGCGATGATATTGAAGAGCTAGAGACAGTGGAGCACATACTCTGTCACTGTGTAGGGCTTCAGCGTAATAGGTTGAAGTGGTTTGGAAGCCATACACTACATGAACTAGGTGAGGTTAATGACAAAGGACTTGTCAACCTCATAGGGTTTGTAATGGGAATAAAATGGTTTAGGAACAATCATAACTGATTGATTGGGTATAGGTTCCACTTTTCTCTCTCTTTCTTTCATAAAGGGATCACAATGGGCTGTTCGGCCTCTGGGTGTAGGCGTGAATACGCCACCCTTTCTAACCTAACCTAACCTAACCTAACCTAATTTTAATGTAGGATAGATATAAAAAAATAATAAAAAATTATAATTTTGTTTACTGTTTATGTTATTTTTTACAGTTATTTAACAGATTAAAAAATATAATAAGAGTTCTTAATGTTAACGTAATTTATTTTTTTAAATTAAATTAAAAAATAATTAAAATTATTTCAAAATGTAAGAAATAACTAAGGAAGGAAAAATATAATTTTTTCTTTGATTCTGTAACTTAGTATTGTTTTTAATTTTTAACAATAATTTAAAAAAAAATCTAAATTTCTGTTTCTTACACAAAAATCTAAGAATTCTTTATGATAAAATATTTCGTGATGTTAATTCGATATTACTTTAAAATTTAATACAATATTGAAAACTAATAAGAAAAACAAACAATTTTTGAACCGACAATCGCGCAAATTTATGTAAATTAGTTACTGAAGAGAAAATGTAGTTGCAGAAATTTAAATAATATTAGAAAATGATATGGCTTGGGGTAGATAGCCATGCCATTGCTCCTATTAAATCAATATCAATAGATATTGCAAATTTTGATACTATTTTGACCAAAACTTTAGATGAAAATGCGCTTTTCTTATTTCAGGATGTATGGGAGGTACGTGTGTCCTTGCTCTGATTTTTTCAAAACGTTGTAAAATTCACTTTGGGTTTAAAGTAATATAAATATAAATTAGCATACTTTTAAACAATATATTTTTAATGGCTACCACAAATTTTGGTAAAGTTCAGACCAGTATATTAGAAGAAACTTCATATTTATTACTTTTAAGTCTAAGGTAATATGCGTACCAAGTTTCAATTTTCTACGACAACTTATATTTTTGTCCCATCGATGTAGTGGAATAAAGTACTTTGTGGCTGATACTTTAAATATTATATTATAAAACTCAACAATATACTTTTTAAATCCCAAAGAAAGTTATCACAGAAAATACCGATGATATGTGAATTGGAAATGTTAAAGTAGGAGGAATGAGAGATCATCGATAAAAAAAAAAATGAAACTGATTACTGCCACAAAAATTATTACTTCGTTTACAATATAACTGACAATGGCAGATGTGCCCCTATGGTAACGGTCCGCCTTCTACCCTATAATACAATCAAAGGTCAAAATCCACTAAAATTAAAAGTTTTTTAAAGGTTAACTACTAAAAAAGCAATTTGTACGCCTCTTGAAAAAAAGCAATCTAATTTTGTCATAATTAAACCTAAAAAAATATTCTAGAAAATTGATAACAAATTCTTGAATTAAAATTAAAATACAATATATCATCCATTCTCATCTTAAGATCATTTATAAACAACACCAAAAATCTTTATCATTTTATATGAAAACATTAATCTTAACCCAATTATCGCAAAAACAAAATGTCAATGTCAGGGTTTTAATTGTAAAAAAATAGATCACAACTAATATGTATTTAATTTTCTTCTTTTGAAATTCACAGAAATCAATGCGTTTCTCATATTTTAATTATTTAAATAAAATGCGTAAATGACTATATAAAACTAAGTAGTTACCAGCAAAAAAAAAAAAAAAAAAAAAAAAAAAAGAACTGAAAAGAAGCTGAAAAAGTAATGATTTTAACATTATGTTATCATTGGAAGGAAGTGCTTAGTGATGAAAAAGAGCTGCAGAAGTTCTTTTTTTTTATAATCCTACAAATGATAAAAAAAAATATTTCTTGTTCATTGCTTTGGAGTACTTCTCTTAAAACAATATTTATAAAATTGTTTAATAAAAATATGGTTTTAGCTTTAATAATAGATAATAAAAATACTTCTCAATTTCTGAAACTTTTATTTTCTTAGAAATTATTTACCGTTTTTCCTGCTAAAAATACATTTATTTTCACTTTATTCTACTTTTCTACTTTTGAATTGGTGACATTTTTTTGGAAGTTCTTGCTTGTTTTATTTTTTTTGCTGGGTTATTATGTGAAAAAAAAAAACAATAATTATTATAATCACTTAATTAAAAAAGTTCGCATTATTATTTAAATAGAAAAAAAAACAGGTTAAAAGTTCAAAAACGAATAGATAATTTGTTTTAGCAAAAACCAGAAAAAATAAAGAACCGAAAGTAATTAACTAAAGATTAAGTAAATTAAAAAGAAAATATAAGAAGATTTAAATTTTTTTAAAAAATAATAATTTTAATTCTATTCCCGTAATAAAAAATCTTATTTTTGAAAAAAACCGGTTGGCCGTTTTTGGACGCTTGAGAAAACCGGCTAACCGGTTTACAGTCATTTAAATTTGTTATGAAGAAAATATTATTTTATTTTTTGTAATTTTTTAAAATGAAAGACTAAATTTATACATGTTTATAAGTTTTACTCTGAATAATAATAAATTTTGGTGTGCATAATTTCAAAATTAAAGTTTTTTATTTGAACTTAAGAATTTTTTTAATGAACATTGTTTTTATTTATTTCATTTAATTCCTCTATTTAATATTTTGTTCCTAATTCTGATATTTGAAGATACTTCTGTTCGAAATACAAAAATTTATTTTGTTATGGAAGTAATAAGAAGTGAGCACAAAAAACTAGCGCATAAACTTCTGGTTATAAAAGTTATGCTTTTTTTTTATAAAAGAAAGTCTTAAATTTGAGTTAATAATTTATTTCTTAATTGGTTTTAATAAAACTTTTCCAAGCTTTTCTGCAAAACTTTTACTGTTTATTCGGCAACTTTTTGCTGGAATGTATGTACTTTTAAGATATTAGCACCCTTTAAATATTTTTTGAATAGGGCCCAATACCTTTTAATTGATCGGAGTTTTGGGTTAAATTTGGTTCTTTGGTACATACACAACATCATGGTTAATAATGATAATGTATTTCTATTTCAATGTGCAATAAACATTATAAAGCAACAATTTGAAGGCACTCATTTTTTCGTGCGCACTCAATAGTTCGATTTATATCAAAGATAACACTGGTCGGCAAATAAAAAAAATGTTTTGTTCTTTAAAAAAAGGAATATTTAGACTATATGGAATTTGAGCTGTTAAACACGAATCTGCTTTCAGTTTTTTTCCATCAGATCGTGTGTGTGTGCGTGTGTTTTTTTATGGGCATATTTAATATCTCCCTTCTTGATTTTATTCACAATTGTGTGAAATTACCCATGTATATGAGTACCTACAATTAAGTGGAGGCACACTGGTGGGCAAAAAAAAAAAAAAAATTAGTACGTGATAGAAAAAAAGTGAAAGCAGATTCTTGTTTGGTTCGTAAAATTCCATCGAGTCTACCTATTTTTGTTTGAAGAAGAAACACTTTTTTTACCCAGCAGTGTATCTACACTTAATTGTAGTTCTAATTTTCACTTAATTTTTAATAAAATTTTAATAAATTTGTGCTTATTTTATTCGTAGAACTATTATGTTATTATTTATGTTAAAGATAAAAAAAGAAATATTTTTCGCATTTTAACTTGTTAAAAGAAATTTTTAAAAAAAAAAAAAAAAAAAAAAAAAAAAATCTTCAATTTTGCAAGAAATTTTTTTTCGGAAACTAATTTCTAATTAACTCCGAAAATATTGAACATATAAAAAGTGATGTTATGATAACTTGAAGACATTTTTAGTCCGCATTTTTTGGTGCATCATTTATATATGTAAATCGTACATATCGTTCTTGAATTATGGTGAAATATACTCATGTAATGGCCTTATTATGGGCGAAATATTAGACCCATAACAAAATCCACATCTGATGAACAAAAAAAAAAAAAAAAAAAATCCATGTAGTTCAACTATTCGTATTTAATTGCGGATTTTTTGCCAACCAGAGTAATCGTCAAAGTTAAATAAGCTATTTGTCATTATACCCTACACCACTATAAGTGGTTGAGGTATTATGCGTTTGTGCTGATGTTTATAACGCATAGAAAAAGTTATCCACCTTAAAGTATACGAAGTCCATCTGGCTGAATGGCTGGCTGGCCTAGTCCCCTCCGTGCATAAATCCCATAAAAATGTTAGTATCAAGTTAATATTCGAAACAAATAAGTTTTATGTAAGTAGAAACAACAGCCAAATTTTATGAGAATCGGTCTATAATTTACCATAGCTCCCATATAAACCCACTTTCTGGAATCGCGCTAAAGTGCATAAAATCATCTAAATATTAGTGTCAACGCATTATTCTATATTTGTATATTTTATTTTACATTTAGTAAAATTGTTCACAGGTGTAATATAAGTCCTCTTCCTGAATTTTTATGCTAATACACAATGGTGTAGGGTATCATATAGTCGGTCTTGACCGACTATATCTTTCTTTTTCATTTTTATTTCATTACATAAAAAGTTAAATAAGATGCTGTTTAAAAAAACTGGTTAACCGCGTTTAAAAAACTAGTTTCGAATAAAACCGAAAATAAGGAAAAAATCGAAACCGATAGCGATTGTAAAAAACAGAATAATCGGTTTTCGGTTTTGGATACTCTATGTGGCACGTTACAATATTTCGGCGGAACTTCTTGAACTATTTGTCCAAAATTTCGTTGATGTTTCACCTTATATAGGAGGTGGACGTTAAAGTGAGCGGATAACGCTCATTTTTGGTTAACGAGTTTATATTGGTCCTTGACCTATTTGTGCGAAATTTCGTCGTTTGTAAAAGATATCAGCCGAAAAGT
The DNA here is from genome assembly GCA_932274085.1 of Protocalliphora azurea. NCBI lineage: Eukaryota > Metazoa > Arthropoda > Insecta > Diptera > Calliphoridae > Protocalliphora > Protocalliphora azurea. Next base: position 68,748,379 of record OW026519.1, read on the forward strand.
ATAAACTGAAGTTACGAAGGGTGCCCTGTTTTTCTAGTATTTGGTCCATAACTTTTTGTTTATGAACCGATTTTGCTCATTTTCAATACCAAACAAATTTTATTTAGGACAAATATAGGATGTCCACCTCGAGCCCTGTCCTGCTTTCAACAAGCAGATGGACGGACATCGTTAGATCGTCTTAGATTTTCACGGGGACCCAGAATATACATATATAAATCATGGAATCTTATATGATTATTTTGAGATGTTACACACAGAAAGACAAACCCCCTTTTTTTTAATACTGGGTATGAAAAAGGCATACTTTTTCAAATTTCGCTTTTGAAATTAATTTGTAGACCTTAAATAAACAATGTTATATAATTTGTAGTAAGAAACTGGATTACTGTACGTTTTTGGATTCAAAAAAAAATAAACTTAAAATTTAATTCATCGGGATATTTTATTACAAACCATAATTTTTGTTACAATAATTTTTAGTAAAGAAAACATAAAAATAAATGAAAAATAACACTATATTCAGATATTGTTACTATAAAACTGTTATTAACTTAAGAAAAATCCCAATAAATTTCAAAAACTTGATACGTTTTTAACATTTGCAAATTTTGTTGTTTTTATTGTGCACATTTTTAAATGTAGACGGCACAGTTTTTTCTCGTTTCGCTTCTAAAATACATAAAAATATTTGTAATACTCAAATTTGCAAACTACTTATTTTATAAAATTTTGTTTTGTTGCAATTTGAATACGTTGAAAAATGAATTAAATTTTAGGATAACCCATATTTTGTTTATATTCTGCACAGTACTGCATATAAGTGATTGTTGTTAATTATTATAAAAGCCTTTAATTATTATTAACTAAATAAATTTATGAGCGTTAATCTCCTATACCGGAAAGTCCTACTGTATGGGGGCTAGTTGAAATAATGGTTCTAACATGACCAATTTGAATAGGCTTCGTACTTGTGTCAAAATAATTATTTGTGGCAAATTTTTAAATTTCGTTCTGCACTTTGTTCACAAGGTTTACATAAACAGCCAGACGGATATCGTTAAATGAACTCATAAAGTGTTTCTAAATAGATTGGTATACTTAAAGATGGGTATATGACCAATATTTTTGTGCGTTGCAAATAAAGCATTGCAAACTGTCTTATAAGACATTGCAAGCCACTTGTTATTTTTCATATGCTTTAAATCAGTGTGTGAGCAGAGAATATATATATATATATATATATATATATATATATATATAAATTTTTAATAACTTTAATTTCCAGGTTTCAATTATTTTTTTAATCTTAGGAGCATTTTTTTTTAATTCTATATGAAGTAATCCTTTTACATTTGTTCAAAAAAAAAAAAAAAAAAAAAAAAGAAAAAATAATGTATGCAAGAACATTTATAAACAACTCCTTTGCACACTTTGTGAAGGTTTTTTGTCACACATAGCAGCTACGTATGTATTACAAAAAAAAGCGTTAAAAATGCTAGCACATCTTAAATGCTTTCTCAATGTTTTGTATGATTTGCTTTTTTTCCACACCACTTGTTGCACCACAAATGCATTGAACGCCTTTATTTTCAGTCGCTCATACATACGACATATTTGCTTTGCTTCTGTCAACGAACAGTACAAACAGTATTTATTGTTGTTATTGTACATGTTGGATATGAACAACACACTTAAAAATCATATGGATTTGCTTTTCAAATCATCTTACACAGAAAAAAATAAAAATGGATTTCAATTACGAAATTGTTTATATCAATTAAAATTTTGATTGATTTTGCTCCAATCACCAAAATAATAATATTAATTAAGCGGAAATAATTGATTTTTGTAAGAATTTCAATTAAATGTTCTATCAAATAATTTACATTTGTGATTGAAATTTTTGGTAAAATTAATTAAACTATTTATTAATATTTGCACAAAAATACCCTCTCAAATAAAAATACAAAATTTCCTTTAAAAATATTTATTGCTAAACCACAAAAATTTTTTGAGAAATATTGAACATAATAATAATAATGCACATAAATTAAATATGTGTAGAGTAGAGAATATATACTTGGTATTGTATGTAATAAATTATGTGATATTTATGTACTATGATATGTAATAGTTGTAGGTTATGACCTTAAAATTAAATGTTTTTATATTTGTAGATTTCATAGGAAATTTCCAGCGGGACGTTCCTATATGGGCCAACTAAAACTCTGATGTAACGTATATAACCTACGAAAAGTCACGTCAATAAGGACATTAAATACATATTGTTGGTTGTTTGAAATATCTAAAAAATAACTAATGAGCACTCACCTTTATACAGAAATAGTTACATTGGAAGGTAAAGACATATATTTTTGATATCAATTTGCTCCTTAGTTTTCCTGCCGGGAAGATCTACAATAAATGCGGAATATTTAGAAGTAACACCAAACAATAAAAAACGTGCACTTATCGATTAACTAACAAAAGCCCTTTATTTAAGGTCATCTTGAGGTCAAAAAATCAAAAATTAATTGTGAACGTTTCCCACACAAATTTTATTTAAATGCTGTATACAGAAATTCTTTTTAAATTTTTTTTCTTTTTCATTTCAATTTAATTTTTAAGCTGTCAATTTTGGAGAAAGACAACGTAAATTTATTGTATTAATAAAATTAAATAAATGTGTACAAAAAATTGAATAACAAATTAATTGAAAAATAATATCGAATAATTTTTTTCTGTGTACGCGGGGTTTTAGGTGTTATATGATTACAACTTGTCTAGTTTGTTTTTGTAGAGAAATAACAACAATGACTCTGCTTTAAATTGAGAGTTGTTTAACGCAGTGTCTATATGAGACAATTTTTTATCAAAACAAATGTCAAAATTAACCCGAATTTATGGAAGGTGGAAACATTTGCACAAAACAACAATAAGGCGAATTCAATAATGGTTTTTGTATACAATCAGTTTTTTAACTGAGGTTACGTTGTATAGATTCGCATTGATTTTGACGTTTGCCTTGATAAAAAATTGTTTAATATAGATACTACCTAAGATACTTGAGAAATAAAATATAGAAAAGTTTAACAACACAAGTTTACAAATTCTGGTCAACTTTTGGACCTGAACAGATGAGAACTAAAATTAATGTATTTGGGGGCGCTGAATTCAAATATGGCATTCGTTTCTCAAGAATGGATCTAGTTTTCGAGTTCCGAGTGTTGGAGCAATTCGCTCTCTTAATGACTTTTTGGTGTTGACGTCACAAAAAAATTTATTTATATCATATTCTTAATGTTGGATTTTATTCCAAATCATATAGCATTAAAAGACTATTTCACTATTTTCGCTATTTCACGTTTTTGTTATGTTTACGAATGTTATGTACTCAGGAAAATTATAATATTTGTATGTTAAATGCTCAGAGGTGAGTATTTTCATTACCTTGGTTTATATGTTTCACTAACTGAACTGAATGACTCGATTCGAGTTTTGATCGCGTCATGGTAGCAGGTGTAAAAAAAGTTTGGACACTGTAACAAAAGCCAATGTAAACTAAAAATGAGGCACTTTTCTAGATTCTCAAAAGAAATATAACATATATTTTAGTGATAATATCAACGGTTTATTTGATTCCATGAATACACCGTTCGATGTATTGGAAAACAAAACGTCTCCTTTTTACCACTTCTAAGGTCACAGAATAATTTCAAGCCACATCTTCACATAAAACTTTTTCAACGAACTTAACCGCAAAAGACAAAAATCAAAGGAGATATATTTGTCAAACCTAATATTAGAAAATTTACGTCTAATAAACCTACAACGGAGGAATAATTAGAAAATCTTGTTCGTAACATTCTCGGTAATCGCAAATCCCCTGATTTGAAGCAAATAATGGAGAGTTTGTTGTAAATATACCACAAGATTGGAGCTTAAAACTTAATTTACTTTATTCGATATTTCGATTTTTTCAAAAAAAACTTTGGCTGTAGGAAAGACGAGAAAGGATATCAAATACAATAAAATTTGAGGAAAATCTAAAAATAATACCTAGGATTTTGGGACGAGCTGTTGACTCTAATATGTGAAATAGATCTAAAATAATACGAACGATCTAATTTGACATATCTTTAGTTCCGATTTTTCACTTTTTATTGAATAAATTGATATTAGATCTCAAATATAGTAAAAAAATATTTTTGTTGATATCTCGAAAACTAAAATCAATTTTGAAAAAACGCAAATTTTAATAAAAGTCTACATATGTACTAGAGTACAAAAAGTCGACTTTTTTGAGAAATAGCCGATTTTCGACTTATAGACTTTCGCCTCTTTTTAAATTTTGGAATAGTCGGCTATTCGACTATAATTGACTTTTTGACTTTTTCTGACTATATTCGAATTTTTCGACTTTTCGACTACTTTCGACTTTTCTACCTTTCGACTTTTCTATTTTTCGTATATTTGTCTTACAAAAACTTAAAAGTATAAAATTTATACAACGCAATCAAATATATTGATTAATTAACAGACAAAATACGAAATGTAATTACTGGTTACATACAAAAATATATTTTTACGATATTATTTCCACAGTTAGATGATATAGTTGAAAATAAAACTGCTAAGAAACTGTTCCTTTTAAATGAAGTAAATTTTTTCGATTATTTCCTACAACTATTTTCAAACCAAAAGTCGATTTTGTTCGATTATTTGAAAATCGATGAACCCTAATATGTACATAATAAAACAAAACATCATTTTTGACATAAATTTTCTGTGTACTTTAGTTAAACATTTATTTTTGCTTATGAAATCATGTGTGTTTCAATTATATAAAAGATATCAATTCAGTGGTTACTATCCCGAGGTTTAAAAAAATTAAAAAAAGCCGTTTCGACATAGTTGTACAATTATTGAAATGCATAATTTTAAGCTTTTTTATTCAAATAGTTTTATTCAAAAAGTTCAACAATTTTAATTGTTTATGAAAAATTACAAAATTTAGGATATATTTAAATCTGGTCTGAAATTAATATTACGTCATTGACTGTGCTATACGGTACAAAATTTTGATATTATTTTTTTTTGGGAAAAATGTGAAGAAATCTAAAAACCTTGAAAATGGAGTATTTTCATTTTTTGGTAGAGGAAGGATAATGCTAGAATGAAAATTACGAAAAACGATATTTTAAAATGAAGTGAAATTTTATTTTACTTGAGAACATAGATATCTTATTTTTCCTCCATACAAACTGGGTCACCCTAATATACATATGTACCTACATATTGTTTGTGGGAATGTTTCGGTGCGTATGTCTATGTTAAATTGTGCAATAAAAGAACTAATTGACTCAATTTTTTATTGATAAATAATAAAATCATCTTGTACAAACAAATAAATACATATTGAAAAGATTCCTCTACTATCAAACTAATTGTGTAGTTATTCCATTATTAGTTAGATTCAAGAAGAGAAACACTTAATTTATTTTGTGTATTCGGAAAAAACAATAAATAATAAAAATTTGTAAAAATAATTTCCTAGGTTCCCCCACATATTCTTAGTTTAATATAAATTAATAACGATTTTATTAATTTAATTTAAATTGTAGAGCATTATATAGCTTCTATTTATGTATCAATGTTATAATAGTAGTTCTTTCTACATATACATAATATAGTAGTTTAGCTTTAAACCCAGTATATGTTGTAACTATATTTTAGGTTGTAGCTTTTTAAAAAGTGCAAATAAGTTACGAAGATATCTGTTGTTAAAAAGAAATTCGAGTTACGATAAAAGTACAGAAATTATTTTCTTTCGGAACCACCTAGTAGGAGGTTTACTAATCTACATAAACTATTATTATCTTAATTTCGCTTTCAAGTACATGTTAGTTACTCAACACTTTGAGGCTAACAAACATTTGTTAAGAAAACGTATGCAAAAACACAGGTTTAACATACAAAGCTTTAAAATTTTGAAAACAGCAACAATTGTACTTTATTTCCCTCTTTATAGTTAAAGCTGTACACTACCGAATATTAATTCATTCGATTATTCAAATTAATTCCTTTTAAAATATTGTTTCTAATATTATTATTACTTAGTAACAAAGACAAAAATAATTAATTTTCTGTAATAAATAGCATAAATATTCGAATAACGAGTTTATTTTATTTGTTCTGATTGAATTTACATCACTAAAACATTTATTTGTATTATTTTTTATGCAGTTTTTACTTTTGTTATTTTTTATGTACATTTATTTATACTTTTTTATTTTTTCTTGTAAAAATTTATCTAGGATAAAAAGTTCATCTGTAATGATTAAACATGACAATCTAAAGAAGAATGAATATATAGAAGACTGGAAACGGTTATTCTTTGCAAAGCATAAACAAAAAATGGAAACAAATTATAATATCGCTTTAAGTAGGTTTAATGTGTGCTCATCCCTACTTTAAAATATTTGAAATACCTTTTTTATATTTAAGCTAACAATCGTTCTTGCATACAACTTAAGGAATTTTGCTTAACAATGGTTTGTAAAGCTGTGTTAAGTTTTTACATAAAGATGTTAGTCTGTAGTTTATTTGCTATTAATTTAAAGTAAAACTGCCAATAATAGCAATAAGAAACAAAAATATTTTGAAAACTAAAAGGAATACGCAATTACATATATACTCATACTTATATATTATAGTGGCACAGAAAAGTATTCGTACATACATATTGATCGGTCGAAAACCGGTCAGTCGACTTTGACTTTTGTCCTAAAAAAGTTCTTGAAAGTGACTAAAATCTTTATTGCGCTATAACTCTTTTATTTAACATTTTGCGAAAGAAAAACAGTATAAGCTTTTTTATTGAGAATAAAAAGCAGATACTTTTAACATTTATTTTTTAGTCTACTATGAATTGTTATTATGTTATAATGTTATAATATCGATCTAGCCTGTTCACAACGTTTTTTATTATTTTGTAGAGTAAGATTTTATAAATTATAAAAATTTCGCACATAAGCAAATTATTCCAGCACAGATAGACCAAAGTCTGACTTTGAGGTATTGATTTTCTAATTGTTACACAAGTATTGGCATAAAATACAGAGTATAGGGCGAATTTTATTACTTGTACCTCAAAAATCGGTGATATATATTAAAAACAAGATAACATTTTCACAATAGCCTGCAAATAAATAAAAATATATTTTCAAAATAACCAGCAAATTCATTTATATTAATAAAATTCATATAATAACGGAGTTTTGTTTCCATTCCATCTGAAATATTTTTTGTCTGTTGTTTTAATATTCTTTCAAAAAGAAACAAGTATGCGATTTATTTCATAACTTACTTCTATTGAGAGTATATGACATTATAAAGGTTAATTAAAAGTAAACCATTTTATTTCCATTACGCCTTGTTTTGAACACTTAAAATATAACTTTTTCATTCTAGGTTCAGAATCTTTATCAAGAAGTATATTGTATTTATTTACCTAAATACCAGAATTATCAATAAAGTTACTTCTATTCCAATTTTAGTACTTCTTCTTCATACAATAGCTGTTTTAGTTTTAAATTTTTACGAATATTAAAGAAAATTGTTATTAATATTGCACATAATTATTTATCTGTTTGAGAGCTGTTGTAAAAAAATGTCTCTTTTCAATATATCTCGCCGACAAAAGAAATAAAAAAGGTGTTTATGTGTGAAAATATTAAAATATCAAGTTTAATAATTTTTGGTTAATCGGCAACACTTAACTTTCTAGTGACTATTAATATAAAAGTACAAAATTTCAGGCTACACACTGCTTTTAATGAAAATCGATACCCCAAATTCAAATGTATTGATTTATAAAAACTACAAATCTTGCTCTACAAAATAATAAAAACCGTTCCTATAAGGCTAGGTCCATATTAAAACAAGGGACTTTTTAAAAGAAGTCTATATATAAATTTTTATTTTGATTGCTTATAACATCACAACAATTCACATTAGGCTAAAAAATGTAAAATGTTAAAAATGTCAGCTTTTTATTCTGAATAAAAATACTTATATAGTTTTTTTTTGCAAATGTTAAATTAAAGAGTTATAGAGCAGCAAAGATTTTAGTTACTTTTAAGACCTTTTTTTGAACAAACGTCAAAGTCGGTTTTAGATTTATATATATATATATATATATATATATATATAAATCTGTCTCTGTTTGGGCTTTATAGAAAGTTCGCAGGATGATTTATATGTTATCATTCTGTGAACCCCCAGAACTAAAATAGACTATTTAATTTTTCGGTAGGAGCAGGAAAGAAAATATTAATTACCACATAACTTAAGAAATATTAATTATAGCATAACTTAAAAAATATTTCCGAAAAAGTCTTACGATTTTGAAGAAATATCTTCCTTATCCTCCTTTATACTTGCGATTAAAATAGAAAGAATAGGACTAGGGGAAATAGTATCCCCCATACGAAGATAACGTGAATAACATTGCAGAAAAAGTCTTAAAATTTTTCGGAATATCTTTCTAGTTAACCTCCAAACTTAGAATGGAACCAGGAGAAATGGTATCCCCCATAAAATGAAAATATTAAATATTGATTTGTTAGTTCATATTTTAGCATAATTTGTTAATAAATTTTTGTTATATTTTACTTAATATAGAATATTAAATTGCATATTTCTATATTAAAAAAAAAAAAAAAAACAAATCATTTGAAGTTTGACCTATGTGAAGTCGTGCAGTAGCAAACTTTCCTTTGAAAAAATAACTATTCCGATTTTATTAAATTATATAAAAACAAATAAAAATGAAAATATACCATCAACGTTTTGTAAATGTTATTGTTGGTATTTTGAATAACGACATTGAAGATATCTGTTATTTTATTAATAAGAAATTATTGTTATATTTATTGAACGCGGCAAAAATTTAATTTATACACTTTGCACATACCTACCTTAGCCGCACTACCACGCACTCTAGGCAGGCTTTGAGAATTTTAATGATTTAATTTATCAAAAATAAAAAATATTTTTCCAAAATACATTTTAATGCAAATGCATTTTTAAACGAATTTTTCGTTAAATAAGCTTTCTTTTAATTTAAAAATCTGCATAGCGAAAAAATAAAAATATTTATGGAAATTTAAAGAGATCAGATAAAAAATAGTATTTTCGGTAGTTCTTTCACGTAAATGAAGATATTTTTTATTAATAAGTGCATATTTTCCCTACCCATATGCATATTTTTCCATACCCTTCATCTCAGTTGTAAAGGGTATATATAAGTTTGTCATTTTGTTTGAAATTTCCACAATTTTCGTCGGAAAGCAAAATCGATCGGAAATCCTTTGAACAATTTAACTATTCAAATTCAGCAGGATCGGTTCATAAATATCGGAGATATGTCTAAAAAACCGGTTATTTTGAGCCGGTTTTCGATTTTCTGAAGCATATATATAAGGTAGGGACTTCGTTTTGGTAAAGAAAATTCGGTCCATTAATAACCGAGATATCGACAAAAAAATATTTTTCACTTTTTGAAGCCCTTATTTAAGCTACGGATTTATATTTTTATAAAATTTCGGTTTTTTTGTATCAATCAAATTGGTTAACGAACAGCCGAGTTATGGGTAAAAAACTGAAAAAAATCATATAAAGAAATGCAGACAAACATTTATATCAAGCATTGCATTGACTATTAGTGTTGCTTTTTTTGTATAAGCAAGCAGTTTAGTTGACAACAGCAGTATTAGAATGATTATCAGTGTTGTATGTATGTATGTATATATTATTTTTTAAGAATAAATGCGAAAATATGTATTAAAGCATTATATTATTTTTTATTTGGTGGTAAAGTGGTCAAGGGTATAAAATATTCGGCGGAATGCTCTAACTTGTTTATTTTTTGAATTGTTGAAGACATTTTTAAATGCATATATTAAAAAAATAAATGTGCAAAAATCCGCCCCCTATATATAGGTAATATACATACATGTATTATTCATACGCTACCAATATAAACTACAAAAACTAGAACCGCTTAACAGACCTATTTTAATAGTGTGAGCCTAATGAAGTTCTTATCAGATTTAACTTTAATTTGGTACACACGGACTGTAAATTAGTCAAGTTTCGATTAGTGTTGGTAAATTCTACTACTTTTGAATACTTGATTATTCTAAATAATTTTTATTTGGGTACTCGATACTACTCGAAACTTAATGGATTTTTTTAATTTGGAATATAATTTCTAATTAAGGTTTTTTTTATTTAAATATAAAACAAATATATTTATCCGATTAGCAGGAAAATTTATAAATTTATTTATATATAACGTAAATTAAACAAAAACTTTAACTTTCAATTCAATGTTAACAAAAATCAATAAAATTATTTTTATATATTTATAAATTAATTTTAGCCGTTATATTTTTAATACGATATCATTAAAAAATTAAACTCTGAAAGCATTGAGTAACTACTTTCAGTATTGAGTACCCAAAAAAAAAAAAAACTTGAACTAGTTTCGATTCATTAACATATTCTGACGGACTTTGATTTGCTTATATGCTTCCAAAGTTAGAAGCTGAAATGAATAACGGTATATGTAACGGTATCAGTATTCAATTTATTTTTTTTTTCAGTAGCTGTATTTTAAATTATATCAATATCAGTATACCGGTGCCGAAACTGAAATACTGGTATATACTATCATTATTAAAAACATATCAAAAACAGTAAAAAGTTACATTTTTTATTTATTTCTAATAAAAATTCATAAAAAAACTCTTACTTACATAATTTCATATTTAATGTCACCTTAAAATTTAAAAATATTTTATGTTTTAAACCGCCATTTAGTTTTTGTGTTGGTTAAAACTCACTTTCTTCTGAAGGTATATGGTTTTCAATTTGATGTATTTAACATTAAATTGAACACCATATACCTTCGGACCTAGTTTCAATTCATATAAACTCAATAAAACTATAATTTTTCTCACAAACTCCTCATGGAGTGGGGGTAGGTAATGTTGACAAAATTGATGTTTTCTAAAATAAATCCATTTAAATATTTCAGTAATATCACAGGTCAACACTAAAAAAATATAATGGAAAATGCGTTGCGAATGCTTTTTTTTTGGAGGAATATTCATTCCAATTACTAGATAAAGTCACTCACAATTTAACCCGTTGAAAATGTCCTTCCCATGTTTAGGTAAGAGCTAGAACAAATATGTCAATTATATTTTTTATAGAAGAAATAGTGCTACAAAAATGTTGTAACAACTAGATTCCTAACTTGCACCACTTACTCACTTTGCCACAATCATGGCAAAGAGAGCATGAATGCATGATGAATGTTTCTATACCAAGGTATATATCGAAATTATTTATTCCATCTATACCTTGATATAGAAAACTAGTATTTCCGAATTCAGCTCCCTTAATTTTGTGGCCCACACCAATATCAATCCTTTGAGTGTTATATGCTATTCCACCAATAATCCAAAATAAAAATAAGATTCAAATCAATTGCATGTGACAAATGCAAAAGTCTTCGAAAAATTGTAACGCGGTATAGTCAGGCTACAGGTACACACTTAGCTAATGTTTTTCGAATGCCAAATAACAAAAACCTGCTTGTCTGTACTTACGATATAATTACATCGACGTGAGAGTTCCTCAACCCAAAAAATACACAAAATAAGTTATAGTGTAAAACCTATGGACAATATTATTTAAAAAAATTTAAAATTTATTAAGGGGTGATAAGAATGGGCTTTATAGCAGCCAATTCCAAATGTAATACTTTGATATTACAATGACGCGGGAGTTCCCCAAACTAGAGCTTCTTTACGACTCGTATGGTAATGCTACAAAAAAATTAACGTCCAAAGTTAAAGGATATATAAATGCAGCTTGGATCTAATTAAAAATGGTTCTAGCTGTAAATCTCTGACCTCAGAGAATATTAAGAAAATAACCAAATATAAACTACATAGGAAAAGAAGCCTGAATAACGTAGCAGTTTTTAAGCATCATAAAACAGTTAACAAATTTTTTAAACTCTATACTCTCGCTGTATCCGTCTAACTTTTAGGAAAGTTTAGACAAATGAAAGTATTAACAAATTTATTATCTTAAATTGTAGAAAGTTTTCAAAAGTAAGGGAATGTAAAAAAAGAATTGTGGCCCAAAAACATTTCAGAATGAGAACTTTCTCTTTTGGTTACATTTGGGTGACTTTGGGTAATTTCTCCGAACGCACCTAATATATCTAGCACAAGGGATATAAATTACGTAAAATTATTTGCGATACAATTTTTCCTATTACTTTGTTGACTTGTGTTAATAATTTTTAGAAACCTATTTACAACAAACCAAAAGATCTTTTGGGTGAAATATACTAAGCGCTTGATTTTTAATCGCTAGTAGATAACTGAATATAAATTTTTATTTTTTTTTTCAATATTCTTCTTGTATTAAGCTGATCAATACGGATCGTTTTAGGAAAACTATTGGAACAAAAAAGTTGTTTGCTCCAAAATCTTTTTAAAAATAAGATTTTATTTATTTTGAAAGTGGTCATCATAAAATCGGATTTAGTCATAAAAATGGTTTAAAATTTACATCATAATTTTATCCTAATTTAAGTTTTCTTCTTTATTCATTCAGAAATCTTAACAAGTTTTAATATAAAAGAAAAAAAAAATTAAATAAGAATCAAATAATGAAGAAAAATTTAAATATTTTCATACTTTCAAAATAAAAGGCTCAAATATTATATTAAATAAACTGTTATTATTAAAAATAATTTAATATTCCTTGAAGCAAGTAAATTATATGAGAAATTATTTTTACAAAATATATTACAAAGAAAATAGTATATTTTAAAATACCGAAACTAAAATACCGGTATACACCTGTATTGAGAGAAATGGTATTTGAATACCTTTATTTTTGTAAATTACTAATTTTGGCAACAGTATCGGTTACGGTAACCCATTTTGAACGGTATTTAAACGTATCGGTATTTATAACGGTACAGGTTTGCAACCTTGTTTGCTTTTATAGCAGACAATAAAAACAAATTTGTAAAAAATCCACATCAGACCAGCAAAAATATATTGTACTTCTTTATAGTTAAAAAAAGTTTGCTATATTTAATTTCCATCTGAAGTGTAAGCATAATTTTTTTTAGCACTGTGGAACTACGATTTTAAGTTAAAAACAATTGATCAGCAACAAATTTTTAAAACTATGTGCATAAGTATGCTTTTATATCGAATCAATAAAAAAAGAATCTGAATTATAGGCGAAAGTTATAGTGGTTTTAGGTTGAACACATACAAATTTTTACAAACTGGAAATATATATATATAATTCTGGTAAAAAGAAAACCTACTGAGTTAGTAAAATAAAATTTGAGATAAATAAAATAATGATATTTTGTAAGTTATTTCAGGGTTTACTAGTAAAATTAACAAAAAAAAAAAAAAAAAATTATACTAAAAATCGCGATTTTTTAAAATTGTGAAAGATGAGGTTCGAACCTAAGTTATTTCTCCATATATTACACGAAAATATATTTTATTACAGTTTCCCAGCAAAAACTTTTTGGTTTTCGGTAATGGAAACTACTTATTAAAGTAGTTTCACGGTAATGAAACGTCATTATTATTTGCCTTCTCTGTATTACATAAATAAGTACTAAATAGTATAATAGCACAGTAATACTGCACTCTCGTGGATGAGTTGGCTAGAGCGCTGGATTAGCAATCAGAAGGTTTCTGGTTCAACCCCATTCTGATGCTGTTAGTTTTTATAACAAAATGTTTAAAAGATATTTTATATTAAAAACAGTTTTCGCCACTTAGAAAATTAAGTGTGAGACGGTGTACTGAGTAAGGCGTTAGTTATTAAAAACGGATGGCTAATTTGTGTACAAATTCAAATCTCATTGACGGTAAATTTTTTTTCTTTTTTATTTTTATTTTCGTTTAGGTACATATTTTTGAGCATTCCTAGAGTCTAAAAATAACTACATGAATTTGTGGACAACTCGAACAAAAATATTGAGACAAAAATTAAGTAGTTTATTTTTGTTTCCAATTATACCTGCTAGCTTACCAGGAAAGCAAAGTTTTTGCTGTGTTATTACAACAGAGAAATGTTATTTAATATTATGATCCCTTTTTAACCCAAGTAATTATTTTTTGGTTCATAAAATTTGTATCTTTCGAAATTTTTGATGCGCCTCTATAATTCCGTTAAGCATTACAAACACCACTTAATTATGTGAATTATGGTCAAATTCGTGCTGTCCATGCAACGTGTCTTAGCAAAATCTATTTTGACAAAAGTATCTTGTTTTCAACTATCAACGACGTTTGACTTTATTTAAATTTAGGGTCCCGATCAATTACATTTATCGTAGCTCTTATATCTATATATTAAAAATGTTTACAAATTACAATTTGCTATATAAAAATACAAAAACAAAAATTGCAATTTTTGCGTAATTTTCAAAAAGTTCATAAAATTTTGTTATTAAAATTATTTTTAATTATCTAACTAAAAACTAAGTTCACACAGTAATCCATAATATTATATTAAAAAATGTGAATGTACATCGCGAAAAACTGATTTTTTTTTTAATTTTCGCTCTTGTTTTCCAAACTTTTACGCTTTCTACTGGGAAATCCCATGTGGGGGAATTCTAGGGAATTCGCAAAATTTTCAGTCCCATAATCATGCGGGAATTCCAGCGATTTCTTGTGTATGCAAAATGTCGATATTTTCTAACACAAGTATGATTATTTTGGTATATAATGTGTTTGTGATTTGTTTTTATTTATTTTATTTGATTTTGTTCCGAGTTTAAATATCTTTAAAGAAATATATAAATATATTTGATAGTTTCTGAGTCCTTCATGCATTTTTTAATAGATGGAAAATAAAAAATAATTCTATTTATCGGAATATTTTTTGCATTGTGGTCAAAAATAATATAAAAGGACTAGTAAGAAGTAAAATTCGAAAAATATATTTATTAAACGATTTGAAGATGTAATTTGCACGCATGTAATTGTAAAATTGTATAAGAAATATCCTTAAAATATCTAGAATGCTCAAACAACATACATTTTTAAAGCACTAGTGAAAAAGTGGGCCTGAAAGTATACAAACTCTATATGAATTTTTTATGAGATAAATTACAAGAAGTTCACTTATAAGACTATGTAATTTAAAGGATCCAATTATCCAAGAACCGAAAAATGTTTGAGCCCAGGTTTTCTTGGCTATAGATTAGTAGTGTAACATAAAAATAGGAGAAACTTTATTACATTTTAGTATGAGAAAAATCATTTTTCATAGAAATGTGCTATAAACCTAGAAAGAATAGCGCTTCAGAAATCTATAAAATTCTTTGGCGCTCTCTTAACTACAAACTTACTTCCGTAAAATAATTGAGGGCAATATAAAAACCACTGTAATAATTTGACTATCGGATGAGTTGTTATATGATAAAAAGCGTTCATTTAATTTTCAAAATGCCAATATTTCAAAAAGAACTGAATTCGTTTACCGTTTTAAGATTAATTAGTTTATTTTAACATTTTTTTCCTTCATTTAACTGAATTGAATTAACTGAAAATTCAAAATCAGCGCAAACTTTGAACATCAATCATGATTATAAAATGAAACCTATGGTGTCAAAATGTTGCATTTTATTAGTTTCAAGTCTTGTGAGTTTAGATCTCTAACCTATTTGTTTAAAATAATATTATCACAAAATTTATTAAGGGTTAAAGTCAGTTTTATCAATGTTAAATATTTTCGTTGATTACTCATGTATAGTATAGTAGAGAGGTTCAATATCTTATGAACTTACCTAAAATTATGAAAGGATTTTGCAATATCTTGGCTTATTTTCAATTTCTTTTGATGATTCGAACAGGTTGCTATACAACCATTTTTTTTTTAATTTTTACGGCCAAAAAGGTAAAATTTTGCATTAATTGTGTAAATTGAAATTTAGATAACTTTACAAATATATTTTCAGAGTTGGTAGTTCCTAAACTACGACTTCTAATGCTATGTTTCGTATATAATATTATTTATTTTTCGATAGTTACACTACGTGGTGTAGTCTATAATATATTCGAAAATCAAGTTCATTATGAATTTTTGTCAAATTCCTTCCCAAACACATGCAGGTCACGCTATTTCTATTTTTATGTCTTCTTACTTCTAAATAAAATTTGAATTTAAATCATTAGACAGTTCAAATGTCCTATGACATATAAAAATTCAAACAAGTGACCGACAAAAGGGTGCGCGGCATTTGTTATACTGTACATTTTATGTGAGGGTGAAGTTTAAAACTAAAACCGTACAACGGTTATAATTGAAAATTGTTACAAAAGAGCAACCACGACATCAGAAAATTGTGGTATAGTTTTATGCTACATTTATTTTACAAGTTTTAATTTCTTCGTACCTCGTTGAAACTACATAAAGAAGAAAAAATACTACAAAATACGAGCGATACAACCTATTACCACTACAAATACAATTCAAACCTACATATTTGTACGTTGGTATTGCATTTTTATTTACTTGCTCAGAGATAAACTTTATACGTAACAACAAATAATAAATATCTTGACAATTACAAGTTTTAGGGAGAATGTTGATTTTCAAATTGCCCTACAACTAATTATTTGAATAATGTTGGAAATACTTCTAGATTTGAATCTATCTGTCTGTTTGTGGTATTAAAATAATCGAACTTTTTTAATTATTCACAAAATTATTATATTATTGGGACTAATCTAATCGAACTTTTTTTAAATTCATGGGACGACAAAAAAAATATTTGTCTGCTGCACTGGATTTCGCAGTCAATTGATATAATGGGTGAATCAAGTAGAGATACTTTTTTCAATAGCCTTTTTTTTACAGATCACGTGTGAGTCGTGCCATGCTGTCATGTTATTTTTGTTTAGTATTGTTTGGCATTTCATAATGGAAAGACTTACGCCTGAACAACGTTTACAAATCTTTCAACTTTATTACAAAAATTCACGTTCTGTGAGGAATGTGTTTCGTGCACTTCGCTCAACTTGTGGTCAACATAATCGGTCTACTGAGCGTACTATTCGCAACACCATCACCCATTCATTATTGGATAATATTCGACCGAATAGACTACGTCCAGCACGCTGTGAAGAAAATATAGCGGCCGTAGCTGAGAGTGTACACGAAGACCGTGGAGAGTCGATTCGGCGTCGTTCGCAGCAACTCGGATTGACGTATGTAACGACTTGGCGCATTTTACGTCGAGATTTTAAATTGAAAGCACACAAAATACAGCTTGTGCAACAACTGAAGCCGCTCGACTTCCCAAGCAACATCGCTTCGCTTTATGGGCACTTGAAAAGTTTTAAGACGATCCGAAGCAAATTTTGTTCAGCGATGAGGTCCATTTCTGGCTCAATGGGTATGTAAACAATATTGCCGCATTTGGGATGAAGAGCAACCTGAAGAGATTCAAGAACTGCCACTTCATCCAGAAAAAATAACGGTTTGGTGTGGTTTGTGGGCCGCTGGAATCATCGGTCCATATTTCTTTAAAAATGATGCCGGTGCGAACGTAACCGTCAATGGCAACCGTTATCGTGCCATGATAACCGACTATTTGATGCCTGAAATTGAAGCTCGTGATCTCGGCGATATTTGGTTTCAGCAAGACGGCACCACTTTCCACACATCGCATCAATCAATGGATTTATTGAGAGAACACTTCGGTGAGCACATAATTTCACGTTTTGGGCCGGTTGATTGGCCACCAAGATCGTGTGATATCACACCGTTAGTTTATGCGGACAAACCCGCTTCGATTCATGCCTTGGAGGAAAACATCACGCGTGTCATTCGACAGTTACCTGTCGAAATGCTCGAACGAGTCATCGAAAATTGGACTCAACGGATGGACCATTTGCGACGTAGCAACGGCCAACATTTGATAGACATAATCTTCAAAAAATAAATGCCAAAGAATGTTCTTTCAAATGATAATAAACATTCCCCATGAAATTTAAATTTTCTGTGTTTTTTTTTTTTTTTTTTTAAAGTTGGGAACCTCGAAGTGGATCACGCTTTACAATTGATTTTCAGATCGATTGAGAAGGAAGGTGAACGTAGCTTTTTAACTAAATTAAAATCTTTTATTTTAAGTATATTCCAAATAAGTGAACACTTATTCAATACTTTTAAATTTATTTTCCTTTACTTTTTTCAAAATTTCGATTTAGTGAAAGTTATTTGCATTCTTTTTAAGGTTTAAACATATTTATGTACAAAGATGTAAATACAATTTTGTTTAGAATTAAATGAGATATTAATATGTAATTTAAAGGGCTTTAAAAAAATTATTAGAATTTTTGTAAACTTTATCATTTATACTTTAAGACAAAGTTTTTTATTTGATGCTTGATTTGTTGCATACTTTTTGTGACAAAAATAAAAATTTTAAATCGAATTAGTTCTATAGTTTTTCTCCAATTTGAAAAAAACCTAAATCACGTTATATTGACAACAAAAATGTCTTTAAAAATTATATATTGTTGCATAGACTTTTATAAGAAAATTATAATAGATTGCAGTTAAACTCGAAAAATTATGGATTTTTTTCAATGTTATCTAAAATTTTAATTAATATTTGACCCAAATAAATTTAAAAGGAAAAAATTATCAAAAGTTTTTTAAGCATAACACCCAAATTACATTAACAGTATCAGCAAAAATAATCAACTGTTCACAATCAAAATAACATGTTGCTGCCGTTATAATTACAGCCAGCGACAATTTACAAACACCATCTTGCTTCATTCTACATGTAAATTTTAGCTTCTCATTTCTTTGCTCAATCTCTTTATCTCGTTCTCAATGTGAAAGCAGCTGCCGTAAAGGACCAATCTTTAAAAAAAAAATCATCGTATCGCAATAAGCTGTTTCAACCTGTTTATGCAGATGTGTGCAAATATCTATTGACACAAAAATTCTAGTAGCGTATCGCAGAAATCTATAAAAAATAGATTTTTTTACGTTACTGCGTGACTTTATGACAACCCTGTAGTTTATTTTCTTTACAAAATAACCAAAGAACAGGGTTGTTCACACAATGAATGTTCAAAAATATATGATACGTTTACTTTTGTTGACTGTTTGTACAAAATGTTTTTTACGCTACTTTTCTTCATTCTACGTTTCGTCGCAAAGTTGACTGATTGGGCCTTAAATTTAAATAAAACAGCACTGCAAACTGCTGCTGACCAAATGTAATCAACTTTATAACAAACAGTGCATTCTAAATTATCAGGTGATTGTGGCAGCAGACACTGCTATTGACTATGCACTAATGTAATTTGGGCTTAACTTAAAATGTTGAAGGGGTATTGAAAATGTTTAAAGCTGATTTATATTCTCAAGAAGGTCTATAATAGCTGTGTTCGCGTACTTTTTAGCAGGATTTATCCAGCAACTTTTTTTGAGAAAGCAAAAAGCAATTTATTCTCAAATTGAAAAATATCCAAAAACTACGCAAACAATATTTTGCAAACATTTGCAGGTTTTTGTTTGTAAACAAAAAAATAGTAAAATATCCGTTTGTTAAATTTAAAAAACGCTAATTTATTTATAAAAACATAGAAAATTGTTTTTTAACAACAAAATAAAAGAAAATGTTATTAATATAATACATATTTGTTAATAACATTAAATTAAAAGTAGTTTCATTAACGTAGCATCTTTTAAAGGGATTTTCAACAACAAATAAAAACTTTTATTAATGAATTTTTATCAAGATTTTAAACGATTGCTTAATATTTTATTACAATTATTCTTCTAAATTGTTGCAGAATTTAAGCTTTTATATTTTGATTTTCTTTTCTTACATTTGTAAAAAAATGATCATATGTATTTCTAAATATAAGTATGTTTTATTGATGAAAGAAAAACATCCAACACCTATCATCAAGTTCTTTACAAATGAACTTCCAAGATTCTTAAAGTAAACGATTCAGCAATATTTTATGATAATTATCACAAAATATCAGATACGCGAGCATAGTTAATGTCTTTTCTCGAGAAATTTTTCACTGCAGCAGAATGTTATTTATTTTTAAATACTACAGGTATTACTCGCTACTGTATTTTTTAATTAAACTGTGAATAAACTACAGATAAATCTTTAAATTTGTTGACTATTTATTTAGATTTATTAGCTTAAATTCATATACATTGTACATAGAATAATTGTAAGACTAATTCATTAAAAGGAAATTAGCTTCAATTCAAATCTTTATATCCCTTAAAAGTTAATGAAAATGCGCGAATATTATGATAGTTTTAAGGATATAATCAATATTAGGTTGAACTAAATACTCATTTAAAATTTATAAAATCTTAGATTCAGGCTTATATGTAAATTTAAATATGGATAAATTTGGAGCGAAAAAGTTTTAATAATATTTGATGTCCTTTTCATAGACCTTTTAATATTATACCAATATAACTTTTAAACAAATTTGAGAAAGCTTGAAAAAGATCTGGAAGTCTGCCTTGCTGTTGGTGGAAATTAGCGTATTGTACTCTTTAAATAACTTACAGATCAAAGTATCATTTCAGTCTATAAAAACTATTTATAAAAATTATCAATCCAAACAACATAGAACTGTCTTTTAGTAAGAATTTATTTTAATTAAAATATTAATTTTATATAATTTCAACTTTATTGTCTATTAACACTAACGTCAGATAAGTATCTACGCTACCGATTAATATTGTAGCGCATTTACGAAGCAATATTTGTCGCAGTGAGAATATGAAATTGTTTTACTTTATTTCTAACCACCGCAATGAATGGTGGGTTCTCAAAAATTCGGTTTTTTATTATTTTTTCGTAATAAAATTAATAAAATAAAAAATAACGCACTAATAAACTTAGTAATATAATATAAAAAAAAATATTAAAATAGTGTACGTACATGTGTCATAATTGTAAAATATTAATCGGTTATTTATATTATTTTCATTTTTACGTAAAATAAAATTAAAAAAAAAAAAGTTACAAATTGTGCGGTCTTATTCTTAAAATAAATTTGATTGTCTTCGATTTTAATTTGTTTATTTATTCTAGTGCGCTAGAAATAAAATAACAAACAAAATAATAAAATAAAACTATAATTGCTGTAATGTTACATATTCAAGGTTATTATTCAAATTTCAAATAAAATAATAATAAAAAATAAAATCAAAATACTCGCAATAAAAATTAAGGAAAATCAATTTGTATATTGTATAAAATATACAAAATATTATTTTCAAAAGAAAGTGAATGAATACTGAGTGAATGAGGGAGTGAATTCTGTTTCAAGTGTAAAACAGAGTGAGTAAATAATAAAAGCACATGTATTAATCCATAGAGTGAGTGATGCGGTGATGCGGTATTTGTAAAAAATGTTTGTTTTTACATTTTTCCCCATATCTATGTATTTTGTGTGCAATACCCTTTAAATAATCTCTCTGCTTCATTGCTAAGATATTTTTTTTAAATGTTTTAAAATACCTTCAAATAAAAATCTGTTAAAACTTTTTGTATTAAAATTTTTTAACGTTTTCGTTCAATTTCACTTAAAGAATAAAATAAAATTTTGCAAATTTATCTTCGTAATCAGATTAATACAGGTAATTAAAAATATTAAAAAATAACACTCTGCTATCACATAGCGTACGATATAGACCTTCTTGAGGACATCATAAATCAGTTTTAAAAATTTCCAATACACTCTCAAAATTTTGCGTTATGCTTAACATTCATGAATGAATATATCCCTAATTCTGTGATCACTTTGCGGATTTTTTTCTTTTTAAACTTTTTTGGTAAGTAGAAGAATCAGGTTTTCCAACCGTATACCTTTGGATATGATTTTATTTGGAATATCTAAGTATTTTATGTTTAAATTGTTTTAAACTTATATTTATTAAATATAACTAAGGAATAAAAAAAATTACTTTGGAATTAACCTACATTGGAGAGGTTTTTTTGAAGAAAACACTTATCTTTCTGCGGACAATAAAATAGGTGTGTTTGAAAAATTTTTAAATTTCAAAATAATTTCTTATTTTTCAAATTAAATATTAATAAAACGTCAATAATAGCATGAGAAGACATTATTACTTTTTTAAATTTCCTTCCTATAGTGAAGACATACACCCCAAAATTCCTTGCTAGGATATTATATCGTTATTATTAAAAATTATTTAACATTTTATTACTATTGGGTTTGATTACTTATAAAATAATTTTTTTAAGTTTAGCCAGAATTTTAATCATAGGAATAATTTATTTATTCAGAAACTTTTAAATTGTATCTTAAGACCGATTTTCCCAACATTCTTCATGAACCCAAAAGCGTTCCTTATAAAGCTAAAACTTCCACAAAGTTGACATGTAAGGGTCTCTATATTGCAATAAATCTTTGTACAATTTTTGAACTCCGGAACTTTTTCGGATGATGCAAAATATGTGAGTGTTTTTGGTCGGAATGGTTATGTCTGAAACATTTTAATGAAAAGAAAAATGTGAAGTTTTTGTGCTAGGATTTATTGAAAATAATTTTGGGATCCTAATATAGAGAGTTTAGAAGTATAACGACTTCAATTGTTCATTAAGTCAAATGGGAATGTGGCCCTTGGAATATAATATGGAAGTTTTAAAATAATCAAGTACATCCTATAATATAGATTCCTTAAATAGATCTAAATCAATAACTTAAGAAGCATTCTCGCTCATTTAGTAATGAAAAAATCATAATTTTCAATAATAACCGTATAACGTCCTACCAATGACTTTTAGGGTGTTTGTTACCGCTATTCTAGGGATAATCAAGAAAATTCCAAAAATTATTATATCCTTTCATGCTGTTATTTTTTCCAAACTTTGAGACTATCTACTACGTCGGGCACGTCAACGGGATATAACGCAAAATACTCATAATTACAATAAGAATAAATCCATATTTCAAAATTTGTGTTAAATTGAGAGGCACAAAAAACTAAAAATTTAAAAAATTAAAAAATTTTGCCCTCAAAATTTGACTACAATGTATGAAACTATTGGAAGTCTGAAGAACAACAAAGAAGGTATAGATTAGCTTTTATTAGATCGCATGAGATCAAAAAGTATGAACGCACGCACAAAAAGTGTAGAAGAAAGGAAAAAAGTTAAGTAATTTTTAGCCCTTTTTCTAATTTTCGTACTTTGAACAACAATCATGATTAGAAACTGAAACCAATGGTGCTAAAATTTTTTACTCTATTAGTTTCAAGTCTTACGAGTTCAGATATGTAAAGCCTCAATTAGAAGATTTATAACGTGCTTTGTCGTGTCAGCTGACCCAATCTGTAACATTTATAACAAATATACATGTTTATTGGATACGTATTTACGTAAAAATACGAATTTACTAACTTAGGCTTAACCCGTTTGTTTGAAATGGTATTATCACAAAATTTATTAAAGGTCAAAGTCAATTTCAGCCAGGTTGAAAATTTTTCATAATGGCCCATATGTATTTCTGTACAAAATTATTTCTAAGATTAATTGTTCCAGGATTTTAATTTTAGATCATTTAATAATGTTAAAAACAACTAAAACGCTAGTATCGTATAAATGATCCATTTAAATTTTTAATTGGTACTCTTGAAAGTTGTTTTGTTTGATTTTGCTACGATGTAACGCGTTAATATAATTTAATGCCAATTTTGATTTCGATACTAGTATTCATATAAAATTGATACATGTATAATTTTCTAAAAATTATTTTCAATAGGAAGCCTTATGTGAAAGCTAATTTTGGCCCGATATTTCCAAAATTGGGTATCATGATTTACACTTAAATAGAAACTGTATAAAGAACATATTGCGGGAAAACATTTTTATGACGATTTCAATTAAATTCACTTGAGTCCTTCTTGAAAAAAAAAGTTATGTGTCAAATTTTATGTAGAATCTTGCAAATTGTAACATATAGTTTGATCAGAATGTTTAAATTTATAGCGGTTGTATGGACTGACGAATACCTGTGAATCGGTATTTAACATGAATTTAGTGCGTTATAAGCATTATAAAAAACGTCAATAAATTGTGTAACTTACAATGACACAAGTTTTAATTAAAAAAAAATCTTTTTACTTTTTATTTCGGGTTTTCAAATGTGACATACAACTTTTTTAACATGATAAGTTGCTGAAATCTTTCTCTTTTCAATGATACCAATATGTTGTTATTAAAGTTTACAGCAATTTAAAAATAAATAAAATTTTCTATAATTTTATTGTCAACCTTGGTTAGTTTTTTTTCCAAAAAAAAAAAAAAAAGAAAAGGAAAGGAAACTGAAGAATTTATTCTATTCTGGAATTACTTACTTAAACTTTTCATACATATTGAATTTTTGCCCTAAAAAGTATGCGCCAAATAAAACATAAAATAAAATACTTTGTCTTAAAGCACATGAACAATTTATTTATTAACTTTATAAAATGTTTAATAAATTTCCTATTTTTTAAGCGATTTGAAAGAGACATATCTCATAGCTAACTATATATACAAATATGGTTAGTCTTAAAAAAAAAACAAAAAAAAAACATCATCAAATTCAAAATTTTGAAAAAAAAAGAAAAATAAATTTTAAAATGTTGAATAAGTTAAGGTGATTCTATTTCAAAACGGACAACAATTGGATTTGACATATCCGATTTCAATGATTTACAACTGATATTGGTTATTGAGAGTAATTTTCAAATCATTAATTTTTAGGCCATTTCTGGCCCAAATATATCGAAAAAGCTAAAAAAATTAACAAAGGTGTACTTTGTTAATTATTGCTAATAACTTCTAAATTATATGTCGTTGCCTTTGTAATAACATGTATAAAGTTTATTTATTGATTTTGAAAGTTCAAAGGTTAATGTCAAAAAAAAGTTGGGTACTTCTTTAGTTTAGCACTTGTGCAGTAAAGAGACAAATTTTGTATGGAAAATTTAATTTATTTTAAATAAGAGTTCATAAAAAAATATTTTGAAATTGATTTTTTAAGCATTTAAAATTTTAAATACAAAAGTCTAATTTTAAATTCATTTTGTTTCATAACTTCTAAATGAGTGTGTTGAAAATGATGATTTAGTGTAGGAACGGTTTTTTTTCGGAATATCTCAAAATTTAAACGGTGTTTCGAAATTTGTTATGTGATATCCTCAAGAACAGCCTATATTAAATCGTTTTTTAAGTGAAAATAAAAAAAATATAATTTTGTAGCAGAATGTAGCTAAAATTCTAGAATTAACTTTAAAATTACAAGCTTAAAAATTAGTTTTTTTTATTAAAAATTTTAATAGAAATAATGTGAAATGTTTAAGCGTATTATTTGTATTATTTACAAGCAGCAAAATTTGTTATTTTTGATATGAATACTGAAAAATTGTTTACTAAAATAGCTATTTGAATTAATCCATTAAAACTTATTAATTTCTTATATTTATTAGATCCTTAATTTACAAATACTATACTTTTCTCGAATCTAAATATTTTTTGAAAACTTTATGCAACTTTGTCTCAATTATTTTACGCAAATGTTTGTTTTAACAAACAATTCACTTTTTTGAAACAATTACAAAAATATCAGTAAAAGTGTTTTCTTTTTAAATTTTGTAAAAAAGGAAAACATTTCGTTTCTATTAGCAAAAATTTAAGAAAAAAAAAAAAAAAAATTAAAAACATTTAGAAGTTCATCTATATGTATCTACTAGGGTATCCAATCGATTAACCGTCATTCGGTTAGCCAATTAATTTTGGTCGATTAACTGTTCGAATAATTTAAAATTGTCTATTTTCGAATAACGAATCAACCGAATAATTTGTGTCGAATAGCTGATTAAACGAAATTTTTTATATCTATTATATCCCAGTAAGAATAAATAAAAGTAATATTTAGGGAAGTACTTTTTCATTACTTCCAAAGTTTCAATAAGTGTACATTTTCTTATGCTGAAGAAGTAATACAAACAGCATCCAAAAATATTAATAAACAGTTATTCAAATGTATATTTTTTTCTTTATTAAAAAATATGCTTCTTTATATAAAAATTAAAGCGTATTTCCTTGCGCCGATAAAAAAGAATTTTGATGTTCATTGCAATTTTGCATGAAATCATGAGCATGAATTTTTTCTCAGTGAATAGGTATCAAAAAAGAGAACACCTTCCAATGACAAGCCGATATATGCTTGTTTTTCGTTTTTTAAATAGAATTTTTAATAAAATGCGACATGATTATAACTTCATAAATACATAAACTTGTGACAAGAAATTTTTAGAAAAATACCAATATTAATTTTGATTTTTACGAGAAAAATCTTTGGCAAAGAATTAGGAGAATATTTCGTAGCATTATGTGAAAAAATTAAATTAAACAAATGGGGGAAAGAACTGATATGATGAACCATTTTTGAAAGTATTTGATCTACACTCAGGCTTCGATTTGCGTCGTTTCGCTTTGTGTTGCTGTTTGAAATTTCAATATTTCGATTTGTGTCGCTATGATTTCGTTTTGCGTCGCTATATAAAGCTATATAAATTGTTAATAACAGTTGTAGTTATTGAAAAAAATTTTAATCGAAAAAATTAGATTAAATGCTCTGTGTTAAGTTAGAAAATCAAAATAGAATTTATATAAGTACTTTATTTATTTCACATCTTTTTACGCATTTCTTCGGTCCTCATTAACCTTGCAGACCGGGGCGACAGTGTATATTATATTTCTAAAAACTATTTCAATGAACTAAATATAGGGATCGCAACTTCCCGGACTTTTTGATTTTCCGGAAAACGGGAAAAATTTTTCTACTTCCCGGGATCCCGGATTAAAAACTATAATTATCATTACACTTATTAGTTGAACAACTGAGACCCATATCCTAAGATTTCATAGCTGTTCATTGTGAATATTTTCGTTCAAAATATTTTTAAAAATAAATTATATTTATATTCAATTCATATTTTTAGAAATAAAAAAGTTTCAAGTCATTTTATATTCATTATAATACAATTTATAGATTATTTAGATATTATTCCATTTGTTAAAAAGTCAGATTAAAACAAAAAAAAAAAAAAAATCAACAGAAGTATTCGAATATACATTTATAAAATTTAAATCAAATTCCAGTCTTCAACTAATTTGGAAATAAATTTAATTTCATTAGCTTGAGTAAAATTACTCTTTATTTTGTTTCCTATTTTAAAAATGAAATAAAATCTGTTTTGAAACATTTAATATTTTTATTCATAGAAAATTTTTGAATATTTTTATTCAACATAAATTTGTTTGAAAGATTTTATATTTGTTTGGAAAAAGAAAAATAAATAATTAAATAATTAATTAATAAGTAAAAAATAACTTTATTTCGATGACTATTGGTCGCGATATTTCCTCGATTCTAGTCATTAGATTCTCCAGCGCAGAGTATTTTAAACAGTCGGAGAAACCACAAGGAACATTATTTGTTTAAAAAGTTTTTAACTTAAATACGAGTAATTGAAAAAATTATATAAATTTTTTTCATTCAAACATTTTGTGACTGAATAATATTATTTCCTTGGATTTTTTTTTTTTTTTTGAATAAAAATATCAAAATATTTATTTGAATATATTGTTTTTAAATAAAAATCCTAGAAACTTGTTGAACTTCTTTGTATTTAAGCAAATTATATATGAATATTATTCAAGGTTGGAATATTCAAATATAAAATAATTAGTTATCTTCTGGTAAAAAATATATGTTTTACTTTTGATTTAATAAAATATTTTCCTTTTTACTTTATTTTGTTCAGTCAGATACAAAACTATATAAAAATTCATTTGATTTACTATAAATAGAATTTCTCAATATTTTCATTTAAAAATTAATAAATTGATTAAGAAATATTTTAAATTAGAAAAAAAAACAAAAATCGAAATAAAATCAGAAGTATTTTCATTTTTTTTGACAGATTTAAGACAGGATTGCAAATGTACTGAGGCAGGGAAATTTGATCAATTGCTTAAAGTATTGATTAATAAACTCAAACGTATTCTGAAATATTATATGCCGTGAAAGAGTTTTTTTTGGATATCAACACAATATTAAGAAATATTGTTATTGCTATTTTATTCTTATTTAAGGCTAAATCTAGCCTTTTTATTTTGCTTCTAGCTTCAAAATTTTCGTTTTGGCTTCTAGCTCTCTTTCTAGCCTTTTTTCATTCTTAAAAAAAAACAAAGAAGAAAATAGTTTCTTATTTGCTATTATTAATTTTATTTTTACAGAATCATCCATTTAAGCATTTTTGTGTATTTATTCGCAAAAACCTAGGTTGTTTATATTAAACAAAAATTTTCACCTCCTCTTTATGGATTTACTAAATCGATTATTATGATTATAATTTAATATACTTCATTAATTATAGAACTATTTATGAATATAATTTAAAAAAGTTCATAAAAGCGAAAAATCATCTAAAAATCAAATCAAAGAGGAATCACCGCTTTAAAAAATTGAGTAATTTTTCATATGAAACCAAAATTTGTATGTGATTTTTTTAAACAATTTTTCATTGGGTTATTTTTCTGACAGCCGTTCTATGTTTCATTTATAAATTTATTACAATATCTAAAAAAATGCCAAAAGCTAATGCAAACGTGAAAAATAAGCTTTAAAACTAAAAACAAAATGTTAGTTTTTTTCTGGCTTTATTTTTTTTAAGATATTTAGCCTTTTTTGGCCTTTTTTAAAGTTCAATTTAGCCTCTTTTTTTCCCATCTCCTGGTAACACTTTTTAAAAGGTATATACTATAAAACAATGTCGTATTTGCGACAGAAAATAGATATATCAGAAATTACACAACAACATATTTACCTAGACTTTGATATTATTCAAACAATTTTCGTAAATATCTTTAAAAATTAAATTTATTGAAAATTTACTAATTTTAAAATTTAATAATTCTAAAAGTATTGGCTGATGATCGTCTTTGTCGAAACAATTCGGGGTCGGTATAACATTATTTGTAGTTTCAAAAGTATGGTCACATATTGTACGAAAATAATTAAAATTAAGCGTACCTAAAATGATCAAAGGGGGCATCATATATATGTAATATATTGGCCAAATTTTAACTTTGTACGA
Organism: Protocalliphora azurea; assembly: GCA_932274085.1. NCBI lineage: Eukaryota > Metazoa > Arthropoda > Insecta > Diptera > Calliphoridae > Protocalliphora > Protocalliphora azurea. The sequence goes on from OW026519.1 coordinate 68,777,698, forward strand.
CTGTTGATATGTTTATGAAATTTAATCCGAAAGCCTTAGATGTTAGTGTTCCTTTAATTTTTTTTTTTTTTTTGTAATTTTTATTATAACTAAATAAATAAAATAAACGGAATAAAAAATTAAGAATTAATTGAATTCGTGCCATAGATTCTTTCCATATAAATCATCTAATAAATCTAAATTTTTAGCTTAATTTTCTTTTAAAAATTACTAAAATATATCAGTTTTTGTTAAAATTCACACAGTTTTTTCCATTTTAGAGCTTTTAAAATTCCCGGGAATTCAAGACGAAATTTCCGGGAAAGCGGGACATGAAAAACTGCAAATTTTCCGAGAGGAGAAGTCTCGGGATGCAATACTAAATACTATATTTAGGGTTTTTATATATTTTACATGTATTACTACGACTATTCGGTTAATCGAATAATTTACTATTAATCGGTTATTAACCGATCGTATTTGAACCTCGAATAATTCTTTGTCGAATTAACCGATTAATATGAAAATCCGAATAATTGGATACCCTAGTATCGGCGCCGCTGAGATTTGTGCATTGTACATATATATTCTAGATACTGGTACGATTTGTCAGTTGAAAGCAGGATAGGACCCGGGTTGCACTACCTAGGGAGATAAAATTTGGCTCAAATATTTGTCTTACATAAGGTTTGTTTGGACAAAATCAGTTCATAAACAAAAAAAGTTATGAGCCAAATACTAAAAAAGCACAGTAACTCCAGTTCATACTTTTCCGCCGACATCTCTTAAACAAAAGCATGTACGACAAATAATTTTTTTATAAATAGTTCGAGTATTAATGTTAACTCAAAAAAAAAGTGGGAATGATCCGCCCACCTCACATATAAGAGGAAATTTTAAATTAGGATGACTATAAAAGAATCGGCCAATGTAACATTCTCACTTGTTTTAATTCAATATTTTTATCATAGGAAAAATCATTTGAAGAATGAACGTTTTTTGGAAAAATTTACAGGATACGATAAAAAATGTATAACTCATATATGGCTATTTTGGTATATAATGTGTTCTAACTGTAGGTGTTCTGCAGTAATTGATTACAATTTGAAAAATTAATTAAAATAAATAATCAAAGAAACTTAGTTTCTAAATAAACATATACAGATATAAGTTATAAAGTATAAAAAGTATGTTGCACCTATATTAACATTTAGTTTTATTTATTTTATTTGATTTCTTTAAGAGTTTAAATATCTAAATATATTTGATAAATATCTAAATATAAGCATTTGATAGTTTCTGAGTCCTTCATGTATTTTTGTATAATAGATGGAAAATAGAATAATTCTATTTACGGTAATATTTAAAATACATAAAAACAAATTAGATTCTGCAAATATTTTCATTGTGGTCAAAAATAATATATTGCAAAAGATATAATAAGAAGTAGAATTCGATATTTGAAAATATATTTAAATATATGTGAAAATTGTATGGGGAATCTCATTAAAATATCTGGAATTCTCAAACAACAACTTACATTTCTAGTTTTCTGTTGCCTAACAGTAATAAAATTTATGGTCCATTTTGAAATAAAATTAAAATAGGTCTCATAAACTTCATAATTCAATTTTTAATAAAAATAAAATCGAGAATTTTTAAGAATTAAAAAAAAAAAATAAATAAAAATTAAAATAGGAATGTCGTTATGACCGATTTTAGAACTTGCTAGTTTGTAATGTATTCGAAATTTATAGCTTGTAACGTATTAGATGTTTCCATTTTATTAAAATTTATTTAAATTTAAATGAAAGATCTTTATTGTAGTTTATCTTAATTATCTAACAGAGTTCAATTTACTATAATGATAAAGAAAGCTTTATGTCAAGTTGTTTATGTGTTGGTGAGAAGCTTGCATTATGTAAGTTGTTATAAATTATTGTTTATGTGAATTGTATTGTAAACGCTTTTATACTCGTAAATGATAGATTATGCGTTAGGGAGAAAGATTGTAGAACATAAATTTTTCTAGCCGAGACGCAATATATAGGCGGATGTGAGATTCTACATTGAGTTCAGTAGTAAATTTAGCTTTGACTCGTGAAGTTGCCATTGTGCGTAATATAATGAGTGTGTTTAAGGAATGAGATAAAGGGCTGTATTAGAATTTAAAGGCAAATTAAACTGACTTCTTATTATTTGTAATAAAAAAATCTACGAGTTTATTTAAAGCAAATAAGCGATCGTTTTTGAAAGGCAAAAATGTAACAATATGTACAATTTTCAAAAGCGTATGTTTCGTTAACAGTATTATTTATATTGACTATAATTTATCTTCATAGTATTGTAAAAATTTTATAATTATTATTTTTTAGTTAAGGTTTTTAATCATATTTCGTGAACATTTTGTGATTTATTTATGTTTATTTTGTTGGAACTACGTGAGTTTATAACAGGTATCAAAAACTTAAATATGAAGACTTTATTTATTTATTTATTTTTTAATAAAAATACAAAATCACGTTTCAGATAAACAGCATGCACTTAAAAATATTAAAACTTTAAAAATTTTGCTCAAATAAGCATTTTATTTAAATTATTTAATTATTTTATGGTTTTCAATTTTTGATATTTTGTTTGTTCTTAAAAGATAAATGTAAAATCAAATAGGGATAAACAACAGCTGTTGCGGCTGTTCTATATATATATATAGAACAGCCGCATATATATCGGAAATTCGATTAGAGAATTTTGTTATTAATGTCGACGGACATTATCCTATCGGCATCATTTCTAACAAGGATCCAAAAAATATAAACTTTTTTGCTCTCCGACGAAATTACAAACGGAATTACATATATCCTTTATTCCTGTGGTGAAGGGTATAAAAATGTAAAAATATATTTATTTGTAAAATAATTTTCATTAATGTATATTATGAATTTTTAATTTATTATCTAAATATTTTACTTTATAGTAAATTTTATAAATATTTGCTTCAAATAAACCGTATTTTCATTTTATTTTAAATAAATCCGCCACAAAAATTATCTTGACATCCACATAGTCTGAAATTCTTTCTGAAAATTGTATAAATCCATAAAAGCAAAAAAAAAAAAAAAAAAAAAAAAGCTTATAGTATTTTCCCCCTTTTCAAAATTTACGATATTTGATAGCTGTTTCTTCAAATAAAAAACGTCAAATAAATGTTCTTAATGTAAACACAAAATCAACTTTGTATTTAGTTACAAAAATCGCGGGAAGTTACGATCAAATATTTGGTGTCAAATATTTGCCTAATGGCAACTTAGCTTAAAGAAAATTTTTATTATAAAATGAGCTTAGTTATAATAATTAAATATTTACTATTTTATTATTTTTTTTTCAGATTGTTAACAGACGGCAAAATTTTGGTTAAAAACTCACAACATCCTATTCAAAGATGACAGAAAACGAACCTCTTAACGAAAAGTCATCCCAATTTAATGGACAAATTGTACAGTTAGATCAGCACAATAATAGATTGAAAAATGGCGGCAGCCTGGCAACGTTAAATGGTCAATATTCCGAGGAAACTACTAATGGTAGAAATCCATTGCAGCACCAAACATGCAACAATAAAAATTGTAAAAATAATTGCAATTTTCCAACGGAAGGGCACATCGAAGCACCGTGTTGTCGAGATATACATGGGAAGGAGCCACCAGATGGTGGTATGAGAGCATGGTTGGTAATGGTTAGTGCATTCCTCTGCAATGGTGTGATATTCGGTATTATTAACACATACGGGGTCATACATTCATTACTGACAGATCGACTAGAAGAACAAGGTGATAAAGATGCGTCCAGTAAGGCAGGTGAGTAAATAAAAACTGTTATCAAACTTTTACAAGTCCAAAGTTTTTAAATAACATACAAATATGTGTATAGGAATTAGCTAACTAAGAGTTAGTTTTTCACTTAAATATTAGCGATTAAATTAAATTTAATCGTTGAATGTTCTTTTTGAATTGTCGATCATCTGCTTTTATTTACTAGTTTAAGCGGCTAATGTTGGAAGTTTAAACTTGTGATAAAATATTCGTATATACACATACAAACAGAAGGTGACGACTATACATTTCAAGAAACATAAAAAACTATAATAATTTGATTGATAATATATTTAATTTAATTAATATATTTAATTTAATTCTTATTACAATTATTACTATTATATTTATATTTAATTTAATTATTATTAAGTATTTCCGAGGTAAAAATGACAGCGAATGGTTACATTTTTGAACATTTAGAAATTTCTTTTGTAAAGATGACCAAACTCAGACTTTATATAAATTTCTCTTAAAATTTATTTTATTATTAATAAGAAAATATTTTGTATTTTCTTGTTATTACAAAAAGTCTGCTGTTTTTATAACAACATGTGATACATATTTGCACAAATTACCAAAGTTTAATAACGGACTTAAAAACACAAATGGCGGACTAGATTAAAATTTAGATTTTTAGATTTTTAGAATTGGCATTTAAATTAGAAGTGACAAACTGGCTCTAAACTGATTAACACAGTATAATTTCCTATACCAATGTATTGTCTCCTTCCGTTCGCTTTATTGAATCATTTATGACGTTAAAAGAAATTATTTATCTATGAGGGTATGTATTATCAATTAAGTTATTTGTTTGAAAATGCGTCACTGTTTTCAGCTATGTGACGAGTAATAAGAAGACACATAATTCACAATTTTTTTCAATTAACAAAAATTTATATTTTTATTATCAATTACAATTTCATAGTAAATAGAAAATATATAAATATTTTACATATAGAAAATTTAATACAATAATTTCATAGAATAAAAGAACTTATAAAGATATCGATCGATATTATATAGAAAGTGTTGCTAGAACTTAAATATTACATGCTATAATCGTTAGTTTCTGTGGTTGTGCATTACTTACATATATTTACTTTAAGGGTATAACATAGATTTTTTTTCAAAAACATCGTATAATATATTTGGATACATGGGAAAAGATACTGAGACCAGGTGAATTTTTATCTATTAAAATCACATTTGAAGATATTTTTCCTGTTTATTCAGAAACATAAGTATAGTGAAGATTATTATTTTTTATTTTATTTTATTTAATTTTATTTTACTTTATTTTATTCAAATTATATAATATGATAATATGATATTATATAAATAAAAACAAGTGAGTTCGAGCGACAATGTCTTTCGACTCTAACAATATTATTAATATTTTAATTATTATATCTTATTTAATAAATTAAATTTTTTTTAGAAATAGAAAAATAACGTTTATATTATGATGACTATGATCAGTGAGTGATGAACTAGGTGTAGACACTGTTGCCAGATTTGTTGATTTATCTGCATTTTGACGATTTTTTATTGTAAAAATTCCAAAGTGCGAAAAGGACTATAAGAAGTTTAAACTTTTACTTCAAAATTCGTTTGCAATTTAGCAAGTATTGGTGAAACAAAATTTTTGTGTGAAAAGAAAAGTGTTATTTTATGTACATATGTATGTAAGCCAAATAGTTTTGATCATAGTTTTAGAGTGTATTAAGTTATATAAAATATAATTGAAAATGAAAACAATACATGTGATTTTTTTTTAGTAATTTCTTCAATTGAGTTAATTTTACCGTAAGATCACTGGCCCACTTGATCTTTATACAGTTTTTATAATGATGCGGTACTTGTACTTATAATTGTGATTAAAGAAATGTAAAGTTTACGAGTTATGGATCCCTAAAATATATATATATATATATATATGTATATATATATTAATTACATATTCGATTCAAATTATATTAATACTGTTCAAAAGTTCAATTACCTTTTGAATAATATATAATAAGACCATGTTCATTAAATCCTTGAAACGATTAATGCAATTTTAATTTTTTATTGATATACCTGAACTTACAAAATTTTGTTATTTAAAAAAAAAAAAATTTATTCGGAGAATTAATATAGGCGAAAGTTCCTGACCCGAACCTCATGGCCGGTATTCTTAATTTGTTCCAATTTTTCAAATATAATATAAAACAATGCTGAGAGTTTATTTAATAAAGAAAGAGTTTCGAAACTTAATATTATTTTTTTTTATATGAACATAAATAGCCAAAAAGATATGAATTTTAATTTTTCCGATGTTTAGACGACTTCCAAAATATTATGCCGATTTTGACAATTTTTTCGTCGAATTTTGACGATTAGTATAACTATAATTATTTGGCAACAGTGGGTGTAGATGATGTAAATGTTGACATTCTCTCTGAGTAATATTTTTGAAATGTATAGGGCATGTTAGACAGTGGGTTGAGAATTGCAAGTATTACATATGTGTGATGGCCGTGTGACCTAATCTCAGTCTTTTGAATAATTGTTGACGAGTGTATTTACATGGATATATTTTTTTTGCCCCAAGTGCGTTGATTATTTTATATGAATGAACATATCATGTCCATTCGATAGATTTAAGACTTTGGTGGTAATCGTATAAAAGATGTTGAAAGTTAATAATCTCGTGAGTGAGAAATATTAGTAGGGGGATACTTTTCTGCATTTACTGCTTTATTATCTGCTGTTTTATTGTCTGAGGAATCCACATAATGCGAAGTTTGTTTGTAAGTTTTATTAAAGAATTCCGAATTTCTGAGATTAATTGTCCGGAATTTGTTATGTTGGTTATAGCAGATATAGTGAACGTATTATCGGTGCATATTACAAATCGGCCTTTTTGTTTCGAACAATAATCAATAGCTAGCTTTAAAGCAAGGGTTTCCGCTGTAAAGATGCTGCAGTGAGATAACAAAAATCCATGAAAAAGAATATATAAATTGTGCTCGATAACCCCAAAAGAGGTATATACGTTAAAACGTCTTTGAATATATATTTCCAATCTTTATACGAGATGGAATTTCTTACTGATAATAATAATTGGTTGATTATCGTAGGTATGGTAGAGTTCTCTTGAAAGTTAAGAAGATCGAGAATAAATGATGCTTTTCTTTTTTCTTTTGCCACCAGGGTTCAATTTTTCTTTTTAAGAAAATGGTGTTAAGATTAGGTGATTGTTTTATTTTGAGTAGTGTTTGTTTTTTTGTAAACTCTGTTTTATTTGATAGTATTTTTCAAAAGTTACCATTATTTGATATAAATAATTTTTGGATGAGTTTAATACCACACTCGTATATTCGTTCTATGATTGATGGAAAAGCAGATTCTATCAGCAAGTTTTTGATATGGTGCAGACAGCAATCTTAAATTCGTTTTTGACAATGTCCATAGCCAATTTTTGAGAGCAAAGTGATTTGGTAATGTTTATAGGAGTGGCTGTGTATATTGAGCATTTTCTCGAAGACTGAAACTTAATTATGTTTAAATGTTGGCAGCGATATTTACGGAATTTTTTACAGTGATTTTTAAAATTAAAGTTTTTCACCATTTCTTGTCTATAAAACATGAATGACTAATTTGCTCTACCTACCTTCTATCTATAAAATTATATAAGAAAAACGTGATGGACAAAATTCGAAATTATCCTGGTTATTGGAATGACTATACCTACAATTCCTGTGACATATTTTTCATAACACTTTTTTAATGTCTTAAAGATTAACGATGGTATAGGGTATAATTAAATCTTATTTCGTTAATTTGCTCTTATCATATTCTTAATATTTTCTAGATGTTGAATATTAAGTGTATAATAACACATCAATTAATCTTTGTGATTTTAATTCTTTGTTTTTAAAATTTACTTGATAACAATTCCGATTTTATTTATTAAAACTTAATAATTTTGTCTTACCTATAGAAGATGGTTATTTCGATGATACAATAATTATTAAAAGAATAACATATGCATGTATTTTTTTCTGTGGTACTTATTAAATTAAGATTGTAAAACATTTTGAGGGCATCAACTTTAGCTGTGTTCGCGTACTTTCCAGCAAGATTTATCCAGCAATTTTTTTTGAGAGAGCAAAAACCAATTTATTCTCAAATTGAAAAATATTCTGCAAACATTTGCAGATTTTTGATCGTAAATAACAAATTAGTAAAGACCCCTTGTTAGATTTAAAAAGCGCTAATTTATTTACAAAAGCAAAAACATAAAAAAATAAATAAAAATAAATAATTAAATAAATAGAAAATTGTTTTTTATTAACAAAATAAAAGCAGAATGTTATTAATATAATATGTATTTGTTAGCAACATTAAATAAAAAGCAGTTTCATTAAAATTTTAATTTTAATCAAAACACTAAAAAGGCTAAAAAACTTCAACTTAAAACGCTTACATGGCATCTTCTAAAATGAATTTCAACAACAGATAAAAATTTTTATAAGTGATTTTTTTCTATTTTTCTAAATCTAATTAATTATTAACTTTAAATGATTGCTTGACATTTTATTAGATTTAGTCTTCTAAATTAATGAAGCATTTAAGTTTTTTATATTTTGATTTTCTTTTTTACATTTGCAAACAAATATACTTTTCAAAACATATGTTTTATTGATGGAAGAAAAATAGAAGGCATCTTTCATCAATTGCTCTCAGTTAACTGTCAAATTTTGTCATTCTCATGTTCTCTTTTGCAATTTTTTAAAGTAAACGAACTTAATTTAGCAACTTTCAGCAAATTATGTGATAATTATCACAAAATATCAAGTACGCGAACACAGTTATTATATTAGCATGAAAACTAATTTTAAATAAATTTCTTTGTTGATAATGTTTAATATTTTTGTTTCGAAATAAAGAAATTATATAAATTTTATTTTTAAAAGCTCTTCTCTATTTTTATATGAAGAATTACACAGAGCGACAAAAAGAGAACTTTTTCTGTGGCTCGAGATTTCTCAGTAGATTGGATTTATCGGCATTCCGCAGTATAATCTATAATTATCATAATACTACCTAAGACATCATAATTTGATTGATGTACTGATTAATGAACTCAAATACGTGAAATGGAAATTTTTGACGTGAAACTTTTTTTTTTTTTTTTTAGATATTGTCACAATAATAAAACAATAAATTATGTGCGCCTTTAAACAATATCATCAATTTACGACAGAAAAAAACATTTTAAAAGTTATAGATCTCAGAAAATAATTACATTAATTTACAAAACTTATCCTTCTTTTTGTTTGTTGCCGCGAAAATCATAACTGATTAGTGAATAACGCAATTAATGTAAAATATAATAATTACAAATACAATTCAAAGCTTTACTCCTAATTCTGTGCTGAAAATCTGTTTTATATATATATATATATATATATATATATATATATATATATATATATATATATATATATATATTGATCTAAATACAACATCTTTTGGAAATTTTCCTAGAGTTTTTAACAAATTTTCAAAAAATAGATATCGTTCAAGTTGAGCATGAAAAAAGGTTACGTTTGACCATACCGCAAGTTTCAAACTCTATAAGAGTGTTAAATGAAGACTTAGCAACAGAAGGAATTCTTGTATCGTGTTTAAAAAAAAATACTAATCCAAAGAAAATAATATTCAGATTTTTATGAGTTCGATTTAAAAGAAAGTTCTAAAAGTTTCACCAAAAGTTGTGAAGTAAAAACCTTGTAAAAAAATGAAGCTTCGAACGAAGCAAGTAAAGTGGAATGGAAGAAAAGTAAAATATCGCTTTAACATTCCCTTACGAATGGCAGCAAACTTTTGACACGAAAAACGCTCTTTTCAGTGCTGAAAAAGAAACAAATATTATAGTTGTAGTAAATCCGTAGATGCATATTATTTTCTACCTTACAATGGCAAAGTTGTTCATTTACTCTAGTACATCGTAGTAAGGCTTATTCCGAAGCGTGTGCTTTCTTTCCAAAATGTCACGTTAGTGCATCGAAAAACTTGAAATTTTTTTCTGGTAAAAAATAGGTTATATACAAATTAAAATTTTTCATACTGAGTAATGGAAAACGAAACATATGTCTTTGTATTTTCCAAAAAATGTCCGAGTTGAACTTAATAAACGCATATCAAAAACTTTATTCCAAAGTCATAACATTCAGAATGAGAATGTCTAAATTATTCTAAATTTTATGCATAAATTAAGCAAATTTTGTTAATCCAACCAATAATTTTATTAAGAGAGCAATAGAATTGTAATAAAAAAGTACAATAGAATTTCAATAAAAAAGTACAATTGTACTGAATTTATTTCAGCCCTGCTTAGATTCAAAGCCTAATCACAAATTTAAAGAACCATAACATTAAAATTAGATGAAATATATACTTCTTTACGACCATAGGGACTCACATGTAAAAAACGACAAATTTTTGTATTTTGATTTGGAAACATGGTTTTAAGTACCAAAATGCAGTTTTTACCCGTTTTCTCTCTAAAAATTCCGATTTCCAAAAAAGTATCAGACACCGATTGTTTTTTAAATGAATAACGATAACTATTTAACTTTTTTTGTATTTCTAGTAGTTTATTAGATATAAGGTAACCCATTTTACCCGTTGGTACCCTTTTTTGCCCCCTAAACGTCTTAGTGTATCTATTCTGACTTTCATCAAATATATAATATATAGATACGAGTACATATACATAATATATATATATATATATATATATATATATATATATATATATATATATATATATATATATAATATAGGTTTGTAAATTCGAATTGCGATCTAACTTAACATCAGTGTTGCCAGTTTAGCCTCAAAATTTTCATTTTAGTTGCTAGCCTTTTTTGATTCTTAAAATTGCCTTAAAAAGGCTAAAATGTTACTATTTAAACAACGATGAAAATAATTTCTTATTATCTACTATTAATCTTATTTTTACACAATCATTCATTTAAACATCTTTGTGTATTTATTCGCATAAAAAAATCGATATTCTTTATATTTAACAAAAATTTTTGCCTACGGCGCTTCATTATCCAAATCGACAAAATTAATATACTAAAATACTAATAACTATTTTTATGGGATTACTAAATCGATTATTATAATTATATTTATACCCTACACCATCATAGGTAGTTGGGGTATTACGAATTTGTGCTTATGTTTGAAACGCATAGAAAAAGTTATCCAACATCCACTTTAAAGTATATCAATCGACTCAGAGTCACTTTTTAAATTGATCTAACGATGTCCGACCATCCATCTGGCTGGATGGACGGCTGACTGCTTGACTCTCTATGTAAACTTTATACACAAAGTACGGGCCGTAATTTTAAAGAAAATTCAATGAAATTTGGCAAGTGGGATTTTTATGATTCAAGGTCGAAGCCAGTTGAAATTGGTTATGATCGGTCCATTATTTCACCTAGCCCGCATACAAATGTCCCCCCGGAATAGAGTTTAAACACTCAAAAATGTCTTAAAAATAAAAATATTTTAATGAAATTTGAAAGAAGTTCTGTCTGCCTTTTTAGCAAATTTTATAAAGATCAGTCCACAATTGACCATAGCTCCCATATAAACACCTCTTCCAAAAATAACTCAAACTTGCAACTATGTTTTATGTAAGTAGAAACAACACTGCCACTTCCAGGAATCGACCTAAAGTGCATAAAATCATCTAGATGTTAGTATTAATGCATTATTCTGTATTTGTATATTTTATTTTACATTTAGTAAAATTGGCCACAGGTGTAATATAAGTCCCCTTCCCGAATTTTTATGCTTATACACAATGGTGTAGGATATCATATAGTTAATCTTGATCGACTATATCTTTCTTTCTCTTTTCATACGAAATGTAACCCAAATTTGTATGGGATTTTTTTGCGATTTTTCATTTGGGTCATCTTACTGACAGCTGTTCTATCTTTTATTTATAAATTTATTACAATTTCTTTAAAAATATAAAATAAACTAATGAGGACGAAAAAAAATATGTTTTTAAATTCTTTTTTGGACATTTAGTCTTTTGTAAAGAAATAAAAAGACGACAACTGACTTATGTCAAAAATCTTTAAATTTGTATATGAAACCTATATGGAAGTACGTATATATAGAAATATGTTGGTACAATAAGAATATACCTTTAAAATTTTTGAGAAAATATGAGTATATATTATTTAGGAAGCCCGTTTAGGTCATGGAAAAATATTAGAAAATGTGGGGCAGAATCGAAATTTTTCGGAAATAAATCTGTAACTTCTGATCGGCCGGTTGGATTTTCATGAAATTTATTATAGACGTAACAGAGGAGTGTACAATGTTATGTTTGGAAGGGGGCATAACAATCCCCCCAGGGGCGGAGCTAAGGGGGCTCAAAGTTAGGTACCTCTGACATAAAAAATTTTTAATCGTTTGCAAAATTTTTGTTTCTCGTCCGATGTCAAATATATTTACATATTGTTGTAGGCCCTGATAAGACCTATAAAACACATGCTTACATGTTCTATTTATCTCTTATAGTTTTCGAGTTATTTGCGTTTGAATTTTTAAGCACCATAATTTTGCATGTTCTTGGTCCAGTTTTTTTCATATATATCCTAGTATTTCCGACCGATTTTATTAGTTTTTTTCTTAACTAGTTAAAGAACAAAATTATCTATTGAATAAAGAAAATTTGAAGTCGATATCTTTACCGAGTCCAAAAATAAACGATTTTGAATTTGAAAATTGCAAAAAAGACGAGGTTTTGTGTTTTTTTTTAGCCGAAAAAGTATCTACACTCTTTTTTATCTAAAATAAATTTTTCTTTAGCAACATATAATAATTTTACACTTTTCTGAAAGGTAACTTCACAGAGATGACTTTAAGATAGAAAACAAGCCCAATAACTCAATTAGTCATGGTACATACCCTCCCGAATTCGACCCATTTTATATGAAAGTTTTGATTTTAGACCATATTTTCTCAAATCCCAAACCACGAATCGACAAGCGGAATATATTTTAAGAATTTTCAATATGTTGTTAAAAGTTTTGAATCAAAATCTACAGGATAGCATGAAGTTGACCATAAATGCCATAATTAGGTAGTGTTTTTAATGCTTAACGGAAATATAGAGGCGCATCAAAAAATTCCGAAAGATAAAGATTTTATGAACAAAAAAAAAAAAACATACTTGGGTTAAAAAGGAATCGCAATATTAAATAGCATTTCTTTGTAATAAACTATAATAAAATACATTTTCGTATAATATATGGAAAAATAACTTTGATTCGAACCCCATTTTCGCAAAATTTTTAAAAATCGAGATCTTTAGTATAAATAATATTTTAAAAATTTTACTAAGAAACTCTAACATATGCTACACTAATAACATTATACATTGAAGATATCATTAATTTGTTTTGAATAACTCAGTAGGTTTTGATATTGCGCGTAATTTTTATCAGAATTAAACATAAACTTCTAGTTTGTAAAAATTTATATGTGTTTAACTTAAAACCGCTGTAACTTTCCCGCCCCTGCACAAAATAATTAACACGAACTGATTCTACATGCATTCGAGCCTCTTTATATTTATACAAATAGATTTTAATGTGCCATCAAACAAAAAAATATATATATTTTCACTCAACTTTTTATATAACGACGAATTTTTTTATATAACTACAAACAACTATTCCACGATGATTCCGGTAGTTTTCAAAACGACCTAGACCTTCTAATAGGAAAGGGGCTGCCTGAATCTTGTATTAATGTTGAGTATTAATGGTAACGCAAACCGTTATGCGACACCTTAAATGTTAGCCAATGCGAGAGTGAGATGCAGCGTTGTCAGAATGATGATTTTATCATATTTTTGATGATTTTTTAACGTTTTTTAAGGACGAACAATGATTTGTTAGAATATGTTTATAAAAATCCTTACAACGAATTCCATACCAGGGATAGGATAGTTGATACGATCGTACTTTTTTTATACTATTTAATATTCCAAAGCACCATAGTATCACAAGATTAGGCAGTGAAGAGCCAGCAGTTCGTTTTGAAAGAATACATTTTCAAACGGTAACGCATTTTGAAGAGAATTTGAAATATTAAATTTTTTAATAAAAAAATTTTAAAAATTTCCTATTCGGATTTTGATGAGCAGTATCTTTCGAATGAATTCAAAGTTTTTTGAATTTTTTAAAAGAGCTCCAAGTAAATAAGATAATAGGGTAAATAAACTTATTTAAAGCAAAATCTATACAATATATCGACAGCCAAGTTTAGAAAGAACATAATTTAAAGGAAGCAACAAGAACAAGATTGTGATTATGATTAAAAATAACAAGATTTTATGAAAAAAAAGAACCGAACCGAACCTAAACCGGTGCAAATGAAATTAATAACATTAATAATCAATAACCTGAATTTTGATGTTATCAAGTTATAGTATAAATTTTTAATAAAATTGGAAATTATTGAAAATACAGGAGATTTGGATTAAGGAACAGAGACAAATGTAAGAACATCTTCAGATTATAAAATAAGAATAAAATAAACATCGAGTAAAATATTTTTTATTAAGATTCAATGTCTTGGTAATTTATTAAAATCATTCATTTTCGATCAATAAATAATAAAAATTAGAATTTTAGTACTCTGAAGGTGAAAAAAAATACTAATTGAATATTGTGTTGATGCTGAAAAATATTTTCATTTTCCATTCCTGATACACAATATACTTTTTTATTTAAAGTTTAATGATAAAGATTTAAATTTATATAACAGAACTACAAGACAAAAATTTTTCCGATAACCTCTATATTCATATAGAAAACTTGTAAAAGTATATATTCTGTTTGTTTCATTTAACTTTCCTGCAGTATTCCAAATGGAGTTTTAAACGGTTCACCACTAGGTTAAATATTTATGTATTTGTCGAATGATGACAACACGATAGTAGCAATAATACTTTCATAAGTTCTGATACATGACCGAATCAATTTCGGATGGAAAATTAGTTAATGGTCATGTATTAAACGTTTCAAATTTGTATGATAATAGTCTGTAATTCAAGGGATATGATCTCACACATTGCTGTTTTGATACTGTTTTATTGTTAAGAACGACTAGTCTAATTGTTCTCTAATATTAATTTATCATTTTGTGGGGCTTCGAAAAGAATGAAATGGAGGGAGACCTCCCAAAAGTTTATTACTGAAAATCGATAAATCAGTTGAGTGTGGAAAGACTGCTTCATAGAGAAAATGTTTTCTTTTATAATTTCAATTTATAAAAAATACCTCGAACTTCCACAAGTTATACATTGAATCGACATACAGAATAACCTTACAGATATAATAAGTTGTTTTCTAATAGTGGGATAGTTAAACCACGTATCATAAAAATAATGATTTTGATGATTTTTATAGCAAAATTATTTTTAATTATTTTTAATTATTTCTAATTGCTCAAATGATGACTTTTTAAACAAAGCAAAGCTTTTGAGACGCAAAACTCTCGAAGACAAAAAAAGAAAAAAAAAAAAAAAAAATAGCGCGCTTAAGCGATAATGATGATGACGCGGTAGATGTTAATATGCCCAGAGCTGATTTGCGACTGTACAAATTGTTTTCAGCTTGAAAAATTATATATGAACTTAACTTGACAACTTTTAAAAAACCTTGACAGTCAAGATCATTCAAGGCCATCTGGCAACTATAATAATATATCACGCATTAAAACTCCAGGAAAACGGAAACGAAAAATGGCAAACTTCCGAGGAATCCCGTGAAGCAAAATAATGCAACATATCTCGTGAACGATTTATAAGATTTGGTTCAATGATGAGATAACCACTTAATTTAGTTAATCAAATAAAGAGAAAAAAATATATTTTTGGTAGTTTTCTATTTTACTAAAAATATAAATATTTAAATTTTGTAAGAAATATGACTTTTTCACATCTTTTTTAGTATCTCCGAAGCTTTTGAGCAGATTTAAAAATGATGTAGGCATGACATGGAAATAATTTAAATTAAAGTTATTTTTTTTTCATTTTATTAAATAAGAAAAAAGACAATTCTTTCCCGAAATATGTTACAATATATGGTGCAACCTCATTATTTTTTTATCTCGATAACTAGAGTTAGTTCGAAAATAAGTTATTTATAGTTTTAGAACTAACTCCATGATCACTTATGTCTAAATTTATTCGGAAATAATATTGTTTAAATTGTTTTATACAATTTTCATACCACAAATTAAAAAAAGAATTTTATATATAGTAACTCATGTAAGAATATAATTTCGGCTTTAATAAAATAAAATATTTTTATATATTTGCAATAACCATTATTTGTACCAAAATACAACATAAAATTAAATACAATTGTATTTGGGCACTGGTTTTTACAAGCATGTCTCACATTCTTCACGTGATTTAATAGAATCAATTGTTCACATTTAATTGAATTACAAAAGCAAATTTTTTATGTTGCAGAAACTCCAGTGTAAGTAAGTATATATTAATGATACGAGTAATGCGATCAGTTCATAAGTACGGTGTACAGAGTATCATTATACCCACCATACAAAAAGATGATGGGTATATTGAGTTTGTCATTCCATTTATAACATTTGGAAATATTCATCTAACGCCCTTATTTTGTAAAACACTTCACCTCACTTTAAAAAATTTTTCATACGAATTTTTTAAAAACAAAAACAATGAAAATTCTTTCAAGAAAGGTGAAGTGTTTTACAAAATAAGAAGTAAGACTTCATAAAGTATATATATTCTGAGTACTCGTTAAATTCTAAGATGATTCAGCTATGTCCGTATGACTATCTGTCTGTCTTCTGAAAGCAGGATAGGGCCCTATAACAAAACATAAACAAAAAGTTATGAGATATCTCTTAAACAAAAGCATGTACGAAATTTTGTTAAAATAGTTTAAGGGTTGATTTAAAATTGGAAGCCAAAAATGGGCAAGATCCGCTCACTTTACCAATCACCTCCCATATAAGGTGACATTTTAAATTAGGCTGAACAGTGGGACAGAATCGAAAATTTTTGCGCCATTTATCTCCTACTGTTTTCAAGTTATTTGCTTTTGAGATTTCAAATATTTAAATTTTGCAAGATCTCGGTCCAGATTTTTCATTGTATAGACCAATATTTTCATCTGATTTTATTTTCTTTTCAATTAGTTAAAGAACAAAGTTATCTATCGAATAAAAAAATATTAAGTCGATATTTTTTCTGGGTCTGAAAACAAACGATTTTGAAATTGAAAATTGCAAAAATAGTAATATATGTGTTTTTTTTTTTTGCCGATTGAGTGCTGGAGGTTGTTTTCTATGTTAAAATTATCCGCGAAGACAGCTTTCAGAAAAATATATAATTATTATATATTCTAAAAGAAAATTCTGTTTAAAAAAAAAGAGTAGACATTTTTTGGCAAAAAAAGGTCAACATTTTTGCAATTTTCAATTTCAAGATCGTTCATTTTTGAACTCGGAAATGATATCGACTTAAATTTTTCTAATTTGATAGATAATTTCGTTCTTTAACTAATTGAAGAAAGTTATTACAAAATCCGACGAAAATATTGGTCTATACTAAGGTTTCCCAAATGGGGGCCGAAAGCAACATTCCAGAGAGTCCGCGAGAGAGGCAGAAAATGTATATGGAATTATTATACATGATATATTTTTTTATTTTTTTATATATATAATTATACCAAAATTGAATTCTATAGGTGTCTGTCATTTGGATGGGGAAAAATCTATCGAAGCATCGTAAAATATATCAATGCTAATAGCGAAAGCAAAGAAATCACACCCAATTGGTGAATTTTAAAGCTTTGAGCGTAAAGTTTTATTTTGCTGTCATTGAGAATATAATGTCAGATAAGCCCATAAAAAAAAATGTCATGAAATCCTTCCGTCAGATAACTGTGAAGAAAAAAATAATTAATGCCTGATATAAAGGTTGCCTGAAACAAAGGAATAATTATTGTTTAATAAATCTTTGTCTAAGTATTTCATAGGTGTGCAGATGGATACGCATCAATGATAGCATCGCGATCAGGTTTTTTAAGTCACTTAAATTTAACGACAAGTACTTGCTGCGAAAACCTTCCTTAAAAGTATTAAAAACGTAGTAAATTTTATAAAAAATAGTGACTTTCTACTTCATATCAACTGATTTCGAAGGGAAATATGCTGAACAGATTATACAAATTAAAGACAGAAGTAGACATTATGCCTTCACACAAAAAAGAAAATTAAAAATTTACAGAAAACTGTTTCTATATATTACTTTGCTTATATTGGCCATTATTCAGAATTTTTAACCTGGCTGAAACTGACTTTAATCCTTAATTAGTTTTGTGCTAATATCATTTTAAACAAATGGATTATATATCTGAACTCACAAGACTTGAAACTAGTATCATAGGTTCATTTTGTGATCATGATTGTTGTTCAAAGTTCAAAAACTTAGAAAAAGGGCTAAAAATTATTTAACTTTTTGTCATTATTCTACACTTTTTATTCACGCGATTCGATATTGTATTAACTAAACGGACTTTGTGGATAAATTTTGCAGCATCTTTATTATAGTGCAGACTTTCAACAATTAAATACGCGGTAGTCGAGATTTTATGACAAATTTTAAAAATTTTTATTTCAACTTTTTTTTTGGCTTTTTGCGCCCCTCAACGGAAGACAAATTTTGAAACAAGGATTGATACTTCTTGCAATTGTGTATATTTTGCGAAATATCTCGTTGATTCACATGAAATAGTCAACACAGTAGATAGTCTCAAAGCTTGGAAAACAAGAGCGACAAATTTTCGAGAGGCACACAAAAACAAAAAAAAAAAAAAAAAAAACAGTAAAGAAAAAAAAAAAAAAAAAATTAATAAAAAAATTTTGTGGACTTTTTGAAAATTACGTAAAAATTAATTTTTGGTTTTTGTATTTTTGTATAGAAAAATGCAATTTGTAAAAATCCTGCATATATAGATATAAGAACGGCGATAAACATAATTGATCAGGACTAGAGATTTAATTCAAATGTCGTTAATAGTGGAAAACGGGACACTTTTGTCAAAACACATTAATTAGAGGATGTTTTTATGCTTAACGGTAATGTAGAGGCGCATCAAAAGATTTTGAAGGATATAAATTTTATGGACCATAACAAAAAAAGAATGTTATGGCGTTAATTAAGGATCTCAATATTAAATAGCCTTTCTTTGTAATAAACTGTAATAAAATACATTTACGTATAATATATAGAAGAATAACTTAGATTCGAACCCCATTTTTCTCAAAATTTTTAAAAATCGCGATTTTTAGTATAAATAATATTTTAAAAATTTTGCTAGGAAAGCCTAAAATGTGCCGCAATAATACCATCAAATAATGAAAATATCATACATTTTATTTGAATAACTCCTTAGGTTTTAATATTGTGCATAATTTTTACCAGATTTATACATAAACTTCTAGTTTGTAAAAATTTGTTAAACTTAAAATCACCATAATTTTCGTGCCCTCTGCATGAAATTATTAATTTGAACTGATTCTATATGCATTCGAGTCACATTATATTTATACAAATGGATTTTAGTGTCCCATCAAAAAAAAATCAACAATTTTTTATAATGGCGCATATCTCAAAACTTTTCGAGACGCTAAACAATCGTAGCATTAAATTACAAGGCAGACAAATAAATATACTTGTATTAAATGAATTTGATACAATAAATACTTTTATGTGCAAAATTTCTTTATGGAAAAGACTTTTTTAATCCCCTCTACCAAAATATTACTAATTTCCACTACTGAACGATATCTTGGATACATCTGATGTTCAAAAGGAACATATGAAAAGTATAATAATAATATACATACTTGGATTCACTTCACGATGAAGTTTTCCGACTTTATCCGGAGCTTAAAACCAATTCTCGCTAAACAGTTTACTTCATGATCCATTCAACTTTGCTATTGATGACATACACGATAATTTCTTTAGGAACAAAAAAATAATTCGTGTGCCAAAGCTGACTTTAAATATACGTTGGTTGAATATTTTTCGTTAAAATATTACAAAATTTACACGTTGAAACTTTTGCTACAGTTTGTATCAACATATTTGTACGAAACTAGTTTTTCTGTCCTACCGTTCATAAAATCCAAAATTTATATCACGTTTGGATTTGGAATTTGAAGTAAGATGTGCTTTGCCAGAAATATCTCCTAATGTTGAAAAGTTAGAAAAAACAAAGTATTTTATAATATTTAATATTTTTGATTTGTTTATGAGCTTTCAGAGGTTCATAGTTTTTATATTTAATGAATAAATGAATTTTTGTAATGCAATTTTATTTAAAATAAATACCTTTTGAGTTTTTACTATTTTTCATTTCAACCATACTATGAAGAAAATATGGCCCTTAATAAATTAAATATATTTTCTTTTAACTTATTTATTGTTATGTTATTTTTATGTTCTTTAATTATACAATTATCAAGTATTTTCTTTTAATTACATAATTTATCAATTTCTTTAAATTACATTAAACTAGTTATTTTTGTTCAATCTATGCCAAGCAAGATCTCATAATAAAATGTAAAAATGAGTTCTTAAGCAACAGTAGAAATGTTTAGTTCAATGATTTTAGAAAAACTAAACATAGAAAAAATTAATAAAAAATAATTAGTTTCAAAAAATTATTCTTGAACCTCTTGGGGTTCACGAAAAAGCAACATTTTCTAAAAGGGTCTATGATGCATGAAGAGTCTATATAATGAAAAATTTGAACCAAGATCTTGCAAAATTGAAATAGTTGAAATTTCAAATACAAATAACTTGAAAAATATAAAAGATAAATTGCACATATTTTTTAATAGTCTTTATTGAGAGCTTTAAGAAAATATAAAAATGTTTGAAATAGGATAAGAAACAAAAACTTGTTAAGCTTTTAAAAATTTTTATGTCAATAACTTCACTCCTGAGAGGTCTGAGAGGCCCTCCTTCCAAACTTAAAATTATACACTCCTCTGCTATGTCTATGTAAAATTTCATATAAATTCTATCAGTCGGTTAGAAGTTATAGATTTATTTTCAAAAATGTTTGATTCTGCTGTCTGCCACTGTAGCGTGGCACAAAAAGTTTCATATGGTGAGTATAATATATTCGTCCAAGTAATATTCTCACTTGTTTTTTTCTTTTTTTTTTTTGGCTTTCAATAATGAAAAGAATAGTGCCGGCTTTAGCGAATAAGTTTGCGTGCTAAACATATAAAATGCCTTATAAAAATACTTATAAGGCGGATTAATTGTCATATCATTATATTTTTATTGGAAAAATGTATGAATGAACTAAAAGTTCAATTGATTCATGACTTTTGTCAAGGTTCATCGTATTACCGTTTATTGTAAAATAAAACTATTATCATACATTGTATGAAATACTTCATAATTATGGTAAATAAATGAATGGATGAATATATCTCTAGTATATGAATACAACACTCATTGATATTCATTAGAGTATGAAGAATTGTATTCATGTAATACGTATACGCTGTGTTGAATTACATTCTCAATTCATACTTGTACAATGAAATTTATTCGTATACTTATGCGTATTTTATTTGACGTCTTTGTGATATATATATAAGTCAATATATATTTGTGAATACTTAGTCTTTGGCTTAGGTTTCTTATAATACAGACGTATTTGTGAATCAACGTATTTTTATTTATTTAAATATCTACTATATATTTCCAACAGTCATTGACCATTTGCCTGTATTATATGTAATAATTTGTTTGTCGACAAAATCAAAGAATTAAAATATTGAAAGAAAATCTATGTTTAAAATAAAATAAAACTATAAACAGTGGTCAGTAAAATTTAAACAACAAATGTATTAAAGATAAAAAAATTCTAAGTTATTATTAAAAGCCTAATTCTGTAATTTTTCTGTTGATGTGCCAAACTAGTCGCGTAGCTATATATTTACTTAATATTCAATTTTAAGGTCTTTGTTTTTAAAAATTTTTTTTTTTGATATCACATATTTTTGTATCATACAAAAAGTTTTTGAGAGGTAGTTACTAAATTGCTTAATAGAAATTTCCGAGCTGTTCCGAAAATAATTTCTTTTTTTTTTTTAATAAGCAAATTTCAGACTAATCTGAAATTATAAAAAAAATCTACCATTTAAATAAAAGTTTTTTGCTGGTCACAGTAGAAATTTACAATGAAAACAAAAGTTGAGTTTTTCGTTTGTTTTGTTTTTG
The DNA here is from genome assembly GCA_932274085.1 of Protocalliphora azurea. NCBI lineage: Eukaryota > Metazoa > Arthropoda > Insecta > Diptera > Calliphoridae > Protocalliphora > Protocalliphora azurea. Next base: position 68,799,955 of record OW026519.1, read on the forward strand.
TTATTCGTATGAGATCTAAAATACATAGAAAGTCTACTTACTACTGACCCAGTTACTACAACTGTTGCATTGTTTGGCAGGTCTGATGCAGGTATGACTATAGAATGAAGACCTACAAGTGCAATTGGTTAATAAAATGTTTTCCACTTACTCTTACAAGTTCCTCAATATGATATTTATTCAAAAGCATTTCATAGAAATTTGAGATTTTTAAGGAATTGTAATAAACTTTTTTAGGCATAAATTTACATATCGCTCATTTACTTCAAGACTGCCATAATTCCAAAAAAGCGATTTTGCAGAAAACGCATTCAAAGTTTTCAAATGGCTGTTATCATAATAGAGAAATTAATGACATATTGTATTCTCAAACGGTAACCGCAAAAGATATATGCACGATATTTTTGCAGAAGATAAAACGTGATATAACGCATATTTCTATATCATTAACTCAAATCATGTTTTTTGTGTTATGACGTACTTGAAGCAAATGGGCGATATGTATTGTATCCAAAGTAAATGGAATGTCAAATATATTTGTATTTTAGAGCCCTTAGTATGCGGCTACATAATAATTACATGTATTTATTAAATTGTTATATTATAGATATACATAAATACATATGAGCAGAAATTAATGATTTATTGTATTAAATTTTATATTGTTTCAAAATAAAACTAATGTTTTTTTTTTCATTAAAAGTAAATTTGACCTGCTAAATACGAATCTGCTTTCAGTTTTTTCTCATCAGGTAGTGATTTTTTTTTTGGCATGTTTAATATCTCCCCTTTAATAAGGCAAATACATGAATATATTTTATCATAACTCGAGAACGGTTTGTCCAATTAAGATATATAAAACTCCAATAGATATCGATTAAAACTATCTTCAAGTTATCTAAACATTATTTTCTTATCCTCTCAATATTTTCGTAGTTAATCGGAAATTAGTGGCAAAAAGACATAAACTTTTCACGAAAAATTGGAAAGATGTTGGTCATTAACTCCGAAAATATTGATCGGATGAAAAAATAATGTTAAGATAATTTGAAGAAAATTTTTGTGTGCATCTTTTAGTGTTTTAATTTTCTAAATCGTAGAATCTGTTCTCGAGTTATAGTAAAATACACATATGTAATCGCCTTATTTAGGGCGAAATATTAGATACGCCCATAAAAAATCCAGATCTGATGGAGAAAACCGAAATCTCATTTGTGTTTAGTACACCAAAATCCATTTAGTCAAATTATTTGTGTTTAACAAAGGATTTTTTGCTGACCAGTGTAATTACCCAATATAGGGTACCGATTAATAATAAATCAAAGAATAAGCGCGTCCCTTTTTCTTTTCTATCATTTTTTTTTATTTTTTCCATACAAGGAAACAATGTGAAATTTTGTTATCATATGAAAAGTTTTTATGAGACAAATTTAATGACATAACGGAAATTTTCGGGCAGCTCTGAATACATAAATTTGCTACTCTTTAACAATTTTTTTTACTTAAAAATATGTGAAAAAATTAACTTAAAATTATACACTAAAATCCTTACACAATTATACCGAAACGATTTTTCCAATTTTCGAATTTTTCAAACCCTATTTTTCCCGATATTCGCCAAAATGATATTTTTTATAAAGATATTTATTAAAATTGTTGTGCAAAGAAAGTTTTAAGTTTTAAATATATACCAACAGAAAGCATATATGACTATTTTGATACGAATATTACGTTAGTTCTTATTTGCCAACTCCTGTAATAAAATATTCTGTTAAAATTTTAATAAAAATAAAAAAAAAACAGAAGAAACTGTTTCATTATAATAGCATAAGGGTTGTGTGCACTGGTTATTTTGAAAGTAGTTCGAGTGCATTTGTTTGTAAAATTAGATATAAAAGGCGTTTACATTTCAATTATTTATGAAAATGGGTATCTTTTATTTTATTTTCGATGTTTTGAAATTTTTGATATTTCATAAAACTTTTAATTTTCGTTGCGAAAATGGTTAACTTTTTAAACGGTGAAAGCACATATACCACTTTCAAAATAAATTTTTTTAAAAAGTTTCTATTTTATTTTGGACATAACTGCTTTTCGTTTGACATAAAATTTTATTGTTTAAAATATTTAAGATCTATTAAAAAAAAATCGCTTTTTTCACTAACCCGTCATATCATTATATTTAGACTAATTTGGGGTTAAAAAAATTTTGCAAAAATAACTCTACTAATAAGAGAAATGTTCCTCTACCATCAAAATATATTAAAAATATTTTTAAAACCTTTATTTAAGGATTTTTAATATAAAAATGTGAAATATCGTCAATTAACTTATATCATCAGTATCCCACTTGATTTTGAAATTTTTCTAAAAAAATCTTGATCTTATAATGCATATTATACCGAAATTTCGTAAAAAAACTTATTTTTATCTTTAGATCCAACTAGCCAGACAATAATTCCAGGACAAAAGAATTGAGAAATGACATTATAAAATGAAGAGAACTTGAATTTGTGGTTGGAATATCGACAATTTTTGGTTGGGTCACCCTAATTTACATACATATCATCACATGAAATGTTGAAGAAACCGATAACTAGGGTCACCAAAAATATGATCTGAAATACTTTTTCTGCACATTTAAAAATATGTATGTCCTCAAAATATTTATTTTTCTGGCAAAATTTTGAACTGTGGCCTTAAAATTTCTAAAGAAGTTGGATTTTAAAGAATAATTTGTCAGTCAAAAGTGTTTTTATGATTTTTTTTACCTAGATACATAACTTTATAATTAATTTTCTATTATCAACATTGGCTCTGTTCCAGTACTTGTCAAACTTGAAAGTATTAGTCAGAATTTACAGAAAAGCATCCGTGTACTAAGAACTTATGTGTATTTTTTTTTTTTGAAAATTTCCAACTAAAACCTGTAAATTTGACGAGTACTGAAAACACCAAAAAACTGGTTCTTATATCCTAACATTTTATTACTTATTGGTAACCTAATATGTAGCTAGTTCCTATTGTTTTCACTAATAATGACTTCAGTAATACTTTAAAATCAATGAGTATGTATGTATGTATGTATGTATGTATGTGTGTATATATATGTACTTATTGCTAGAGCCAATATTTTTAAAATAAGTATTAAGATTTTTGGTCACAAAAACATTTCTACAATTTTATTTTATATCGATATGCAAATCTATCCATTTAAAGGCACATTTCGGACGGTTTTTTGTATAGAAGCTATGTATATGAACCGATTTGAATAAAATTCAAATCATTTTATACTTGAACCAATATAAATACATGCAATAATAATAATTTACTCATTGTATAAAAAATCTAAAAAAAAAAATCATTTAAAAGTCACGTTTTTAACAAAAATTTCTTAATAAATCGAAATTCTTTTTGTACTCGTAACCAAAAATAACTTAATTCTTGTGTAAACATTTGCAAATATTACATCATACTAAATTTATTTTTGTAAATATGAGCATGACTACATGTACATATTCATGTAATTGAATATATATAAGATACTCACATATATATATAATGAATATATAAGGTACTAATTTTTTATTACCATCAAATATATTTATTTATTTACATAAGTAGATAACAAAATATTTCATTTGTTTTCCAACATATTTCCTGATATATTCGACACTAATAATAAATATAATAAAATTTGTGATTTAAAAAGAAAATATCATAAAGAAATGTTACAATTAGGTAAAAATTTAAATATCAATATAGCCCCCATATTTCTTTAATCTCTAGTTACTTTTTTAATCGGAGCATAATGATAGTTTTAATACATTTTTTTTTAAACTCCCCCACCCCCCCAAAAAGTGAGATCTTAGTAATTTTGGCTTATTAATTACAAAGTAATCTTACGGGGTTTACTTTAGATTCGACATTGCCAAATAATTACATTCTGGCATGTTTTATTTCGTGTGTGAGTATATTGAAAATTTTGCGATAAAAATATAATATTCAATATAAACGTGTTTAAAAATAAACCGTGGCGCTCTGAGTACACGTTGCAGCGCGTTTTATATAAATATTTAAAATACTTTAAAATTGGCAAGTTTCCATTCAAAATACTTAGATATACAAGACGAAAGAGACATAGTATATCTATTTATATGCATGTTAGTGTTACATATATAAAATGTATAAAGACATTTTGGTTAGTATAATAGCCATAAATATGTATATCTACTATGTAAATGTTGAACTTGAATATGTTTGGGTCTATATCAATGAATTCAATATCAAGGACCAATTTGACATTGACCGTTAAATTTGCAACAATTTTCAATTGTTTATACTCATATTGCATGAAATTGCAAAAATAAATAAATAAATAAATAAATAAATACAGACATATAAATTAAAAGAAATATAAATTGTAATATGTATGTCAATTGAAGAATTTCATGATTTTAATTATTTTTATTAATAGGTATTTAGTTTGAAATAAATTTGTTTCATTTAGTGCATGTAGTTTAATTTCTGGAGTTAGTATTTACATATATCAGCTTTCAAAAATGTAAATTGAAGTTAAGTAATGATCACACATCCACCTTTAAGTGTACCAATCGGTTTTCTGTATCAATTTTACGATGTATATCTATCTGCCGATCTATGTTAACCTTTATTAAAAGTATTGGTTCTTAGCAACAAAATCAATACCAACTTTAGCTGTCGTATAAGGTCCACCACTTCCGAAAATGATTTTAACGCACAATAAAATGAGTAGTTTTTGTTGAAATAAAACTTTAAAACTTTTAAATACCTTGGAAATAGTCCTCATTTAGGCTTATGCCTTCGAGCTGCTTATCTACTATACATTAGAGTATTTCAAGAAACGGATTTTTAGCGATTCTGATGTACTCAAATAAAACGTTTTGATGAGCTACCAGAGTTTAAATTACGAATATATTACATTTTGCAAAAAAAAAAAAAAAAAAAAAAAAATTGCGAGTATTTTTTGAAATAGGTCTCAATTTGTGATTTTGAGCTTGTTATAAAAAAAACATATTTAAAAATTTTCCCCATGGGAACGAGAGAAGTTTTTAGTGCATTCTCGTAAATAAATTTTTGGAAACTACTTTATGATGTACCATAATTGTAAAATTTAAGAAACGTAGTTTAATATACAACAAAAAAAAAAAAAAAAAAAAAAAAAAATAGTTAGTTAAAATAACAAGCGATTTCAGTTAATTTTAGTCCAATTGAAGAAATTTCGTGAATTTGAATAATAAATTTCAGTTATTTAAAAGGTGGTTAATTTGACGAAATTTTAGTCATATTGAATAAAATTTTTATTAAATTTAACTAGCCTATTAACAATTCGACAGAATTTTAATTTTATTTAAATTCGTTTCTACATCCCAGTAGGAATATCTTTTTTTTTCAACGCAGCTCAAACTATTGCATCATCCAACTTAGTAGAACCTTTTTGTTTTAAGCAATTCGTAGATAAAAATAAAATAAAATAAAAATAATAATTCGCTTAATGGAAGTTTCCGGATTCTACTTATACCATACTCGAATGCGTATATTTTATTTTTAATATCGTATATATATATATATATATATATATATATATATATATTTTTTTTTTCTATATATGTATTTAAAATAAAATAGTAAATATATAATTAAAAGACTTAAAAAAAACCTAAAAGTTATATTTATACACATAAACTCTTTAGAGATGCATATTGAGTTTGTGTTCCTGATATCTCACACATTTTTGTTAAGAATTCAAATCTTCTTTCTAATTCAATTTCAAAAACTTAAATTGGTTAACAGATATTCGATATAAAAAAATTTTATAGCGCCCAAGTCCGAAAATTGATATAACTCCCGATTTTTATGTTATATCGAAAATTCTAAAAATGGTATAATAATCTATTCACCCATATCTATAAACTGCAATATGTTACGAGTACATTTCAACTGTGGCACCGTGTTATTTTTATATCTTACCAATTGCGTTCATACATGAAATATATGTAATATCGGCTATATTTTTAGTTACAACAACAATCCTGTAGTATTAATCCAGTGATATTATATTTACTCCTACAGAACTGAAATATATATTGTATGTTACAATAATGCTTTAAAATTAAAGGAAAAAATTCTTACTTAGATTTAAAACTCGTTAAAAATGACTACAAGGAAGTTAATTAAAACCTCAATTATCTGAGCAACATTCGAATCTCTTTAATTTTGGTAATTTTCACAATATATAACAAAAAATATTTTTACCAAAAATTTAGTTTAAGTGATATTCCATTTTCTATATTAGGTTTACATTATCCCGATTTTGAACTACATGTAATCATAACTAAATTAAATATTGAAAGAAAAACACGCTTTGTATATTTCGGCATGACAAGTTTTGTTTGCAGAATAATATATTAGGAAAATTCTTCAATTCTATATGCCTTTAGTCAATTTGAATATACATACATTGCCGGACAAAATAAAGTACGGTTTCCTATCTTGCTAATTACTTCATAATAATCGTGTTATGGGTGCATTATGGGCTACTTTTTCAGTATTCATATATTTATCATATTATATTGTCTAAATTTATAAACAAAATATATTTTTGAATTATTTGCATTTCGTTTTTGGGGTAAAAGTGTTGTCTTGGTCGCGGAATTTGTTCGACAAAATAAAGTGACATTTTGCAAATTTTAAAAAATTTTTCTTTCTTTATTTTTTTTTTATTCTAATATATATTATAATTATACATATATATATATATATATACACTCAACGAAATATAATAAGTTGAAGTGTTTATAATTTACACACAGAGAGAAATTTCTTATTGTGAGTCACAAGAAAAAATAGTACTCTGTGTGCAACTTTACTGTTATTATTGTAAACAAATGTCCTTATTAACATAATTTTATATAAATTTTGTGAGCACTTCAGTTAAACTTAATTTATTTAGTTTGTTTGTTAATAGAATTCAGTATATCAATTCATTTAATTCTTTCTTTTATAGAAACATTTTTATATGAAGGAAATTATGTTTCGAAAAATTGAAATAAATTTCTAATAAGTTTGAATTAAAAAAAAAAAAAAAAAAAAAAAAAAACTTAAAGAACCGTTTCGGTATAACCGCTTGAAAATTATATTGTATTATTTTGTTCTTATTTTTTGGAATATTTATGTTCAAAAAATTTAAATATCCAATTTTTTAAACGCGATCTCAAACTCATTTCTTGCGATACCAAATTTTCATATTGTTCCTTTGGCAGAAATACGAACAAAATCTGAAAAACCCGAAAAAAGGTCCTTTTTCTTTAGATATTGGATTGTGTAACTTACAACTTCTTAACTTACAATTATATATATATAAAATGCATAGCGCATTTTGAATTATATATTTATATTATAAATATGGTAATAGTATCAAAACACGTAAGAAAATCTCCACATAACCTTAAAAAGTGAAGCTTGGAGCTCAAAATAGGGTATCTCTGACATAGAAAATTTTTCATCGCAAGCGAAATGTTTGTTTCATATCTGATTTCAAATATTTTTACATATTCTTATAGCTCTCTTATAGTTAAAAGTTATTTGTATTTAAAATTTCAACTATCTTAATTTTGCAAAATCGTGGTCCAGTTTTTTCAGTATATATCCCAATATTTTTGTAAGATTTTCTAAAATTTTTACCTAATTGGTTAAGAATAAAAAAAGTAAGTCAATATCTCTTTTGGGTCCAAAATTAAACGAATTTAAAATTGAAAATTGCAAAAATTATAATTTTTTGTGCTTTTTTATCTAAAATAAAAATTCATTTAAGAACATATAATAATTTAACACTTTTCTGAAAGGATATGATATGATGTTGTAAATAAAAATTAGCCAAAACACCTAACAGGACTATGTACAGATCCTCCTGAATTTGACCTATTTTAAATTATAATTTTGACCTTAGCCTTTATGTTCTAAAATCTCAAAGGCTAGTTCTGCAAACTGAATGTAGTTTCGAAAACTCTAATGTGTTCAAAAAATTTGCCAATAGCTTTTTTAAGACCTTCAATAAATGTGGACATTATGTGCAAAATTCAAAAATAAAAATTTCATTTTTATGATTTTCGTCGGTTTTTTGGGAATATACCAACATCATTTTTTTAAATTTTCTCATATTATTTTTAAAATATGATTATCTTTTCATATTTTATTTAAAATCATGATTGTGTTACTTTTTAAAAATTTACTAAAATCTTTATATACTTGACTAATCAATATGACAATTTATAGTAAACAAAATAATTTAAATTACACCTAAAGCAAACTTAAAATAGTATGCATTCGAAATTGCCAAAAATGCATCTATAAATTAAATTGGTATTTTGCAAATATAACATGTTTTTTTTTTAATTGTATTATGCATGTTAGAGCAGTGCTTCCCAAAAATTTGAGGTTTTTATATTAATTTAAAGATTCCATACTTTCCAACATATTCGGAAAAACCAAATTAAAAAATGCATTTAAAAATACATTTTCATTAAAATGCATTTTAAAAAATCTTTCTTAAGGCGTTTCGAGAGATATTGCTATTTAAACTTATTACAAAGTGAAAAAAGTGAAATAAAATTGCGAGTTTTATCAATTTCGCGAAACTGAACACTGAAATCGATAAATGGTTTAATGGAGCTTGTGTATACAAATTTTAAAGGAAATTGAAAGATACCAGGTAAAAAAATGCCTTTTTCGGGCGCTCTTTCATGGGCTTGACATTTAATTTTTTTTTGTGCGAATTTGTAATTTTTGAGCAACATTTTTTTTAATAGCTGGTTCTTCGGACGGAGGGGTTTTTAATTCTGTTTTATATCCAAAACCGGCTTCGATATTTTTTTTAATATCAAAAAATATTAGTTTATAGGGAAATAAGTTTTTAAAAGGTCTTTAATTTTACATTTAATTGCACTCAAAAATGTTTACATAAACATTTTCGGCATTAAAAACATAGATTATTAACATAGATATAAAGCTTAAAAAAACTCAATTAAAAAAAAACTACTCAAAAAGCACATCTACTACAATTTTTTTTGTTTTCAATGAAATTTTTAACTGAGGTTTTTGACAACGGAGCTTCATATCTATGTTAATCAATGATTAAAACTATATCAATGACGAAAAAAAAAATGATCAGATTCAGATACCCCAGATTCACAAAATGACAAAATATAATAAAATTAGGTTGATTAAAGTTTTAACAACAATATAAGTAGATTTTGGGTGAATATTCATAAGAGTTTTAGGTTATTTGACATTATGAAAAATAACCCAAACTGTTGGGTGATTCTTTATTTTACTCTTTGTCTGATTATTCACAAAACTTTGGGCTTTTTTATTCACAAATACTAAAAGATCTCATTTACATTTTTATAGTTTTTCCGATTTTTCGAACTAAAGTAAAATTTTTTTGTTAAAAATCAGTTTTTGGAGAAACTATAAAACTAATATATATTTTTTTTTATAATTTTGCCCATAAAGTCCACATTTATTGCATGTTTATAAAAAGCCATTGGCAAACTCTTTGGTTTGCAGAACTAGCTTTTGGTATTTTAGGACGTATAGGCTAAAGTCAAAATTTTTATATAAAAAAGGTCAAATTTGGGAGGATCTGTACATAGTCCTATTGGATGTTCGGGCTTGTTTTTAATTTTTAAATCTTCTATGTGAATATACGATTAAGAAGTGTTACATTATTGTATGTTCATAAATATTTTTTTTTTTTATCTATATTATTTTAGAAAAAAAAGTGTGGACACAAAATATAATAATTTTTGCAATTTTAAATTTAGAAATCGTTTACACAGAAGAGATATCGAGTTCTAGTTTTTTCATTCGATAGATAATTTTATTCTTTAAACAATAGTGTTAAAATTTTACAAAATGTGATAAAAAAGTATATACTGAAGAAACTGAACCAAAATTTGGAAAATTGGGAAAGTTAAAATTTCAAATGCAAATAACTTGAAAACTATAGGAGATAAATAGCACATAAAAGCATTTTTTTCATAGGTCTAATCGAGAGCTTTAAGAAGATGTAAAAATAATTTAAATCGGATAAGAAGCAAAAATTTTGCAAGCAATGAAAAATTTTCTATGTCAGAGGTAATCTATTTTGAGCCTCAATAGATCCGCTGCTAAAAGTTATATGAGAACTTTCTTTCAAACTTCAAATGTTACACTCCTCTGCTACACTTATATAAAATTTTATGTGAATCTAACCTGCCGATTAGAAGTTACAGATCTTTTCCAAAAAATGTCGATTCTGTCCCACTGTGCATTGCTCTTGAATCCTTATTTATAATTTCAGTAATTTTATTACTTTATTATATTTATTTTGTGTCAACTTTAAACTGAAATTTTATTTCAAAAATGTTAATTAATTGTACATATTAAAAATAACAATAATTCTTTAAACGTACAAATTCAGAAGCAATGAATAGGAATTATAAAAAAATACGAGTAGCATTGAACCAATGACAAACATGAGTTAAAATCATTGCTTCTGTAGTTCTTTTTCGGCACATCGTAATAGAAAATTCTGCATTTTATTGATTTTTTGGAAGTTTCTTTTTTGCTGGGGTTTATTAGGGTGAAATCAAAATGAAAGCTATCGATGTTCCTAGCTAATTTGAATATAGCGTTTCTTAAAATTTTCTTCCTGACGTTAAAAAGTTTGTGCTGATGTTTATAGAAAAAATCATCCAACATCCACCATAAAGTATACCAATCGATCCAGAATCACTTTTTGAGTCGATCTAACGATGTCCGTCCGTCCTCTGGCTGGCTGGACGGCTCTCCATGTAAACCCTGTGCACAAAGTACAGGTCGCAATTTTGAAGATAATTCAATGATATTTGGCACGTAGGACTTTCATGATACATGGACCAAGCTTATTAACATTGGTTATGATCGGTCCATTATTTCACCTAGCCCCATATAAATGTCCTCCCGGAATAGGGGTTTAACGATCATAAATGCCTTAAATTAGCAATATTTTCGGTATAAGGAAGTTTTGTATAATCTTTGTGCCAAATTTCATGAAGATCGGTCCATAATTGGCCATAGCTCCCATATAAATCCCTCTTCCGAAAATCACTTTAACTAGCATAAATAACATACATGGCATTATCAATTTATATTCGACACAAATAAGTTTTATATAAGTGAAAATCACAGTGACGAATTTTATGAGGATCGCTCCATAATTTACCATAGCTCCTATATAAATCCACTTTCGGGAATCACCCTAAAGTACATAAATTTATATAAATGTTTGTATTAACGTAATATTCTGTATTCGTATATTTTATTTTACACTTAGTAAAATTATCTCAATTGTCCACATGTCTAATATAAGACCCCTACACGAATTTTGATGGACATACACATATTATATGATCGGGCTTGACCGACTATATCTTTCTTACTTGTTACTTTTTTTAATAATACTCTAAGAGATAAATAATACATCTGAGCATATTTTGTGGGTCTTATCAAGTGCCATAATAAAATATCTTATCTCCGCTCCTGAAGGTCTTTGAAGCTTCCCTTCTAAACGTAAATTTGTTTAGTCCTCTGCTGCGTTCACATAAATTAAGGCAACTGATTAGAAGTTACAGATTTATTTATTGAAAATGGACTAAACCATTTATTGAAGCAGAACTGTAGTGAACAGTGTTGCTAGAAGATGATAAAAAAGGGGCTAAATTGAACTTTAAAAAAGGTCAAAAACAGCTAAATTCCTCAAAAAATAAGGCCAGAGAAAAATTTAAATTTTTTCAAATTAAAAAAACTTATTTTTTCCTCGTTCTCATTAGCTTTTGACTTTTTTTTTTAAATATTGTAATAAATTTATAAAGCAATGAAAAATGAACCAATGTTTCCAAAATTTTAAGGTTTTTCTACGGTTAGTAAAGTATATTAAAAATAGTTATAGTAAGCGATTTAGTAAATCCATAGTAAAGTTACTTTTGACTTGGAGAATAATTTTTATAAAATATGAATAATTTCGATTTTCTTGTACAAATAAATACAGAAAAAATGGTAAAATGTATGATTCTGTAAAAATAAAAATAGTAATAACAAATAGTAATAGCAAATAGCTAAAGTGTCAACACTGGTAGGGAAGTACACTGTAAATTATAGACTTGCAAATAATATTAAAAAAATAAATGTAAATAATATTAAATTATATATATATATATATATATATATATATATATATATATATATATATATATATATATATATATATACATATTTACATATAAATATTTATTAATGTGTATTTGTCTGTAAAAACAATGAGGTGAAGGCTTATTTATGGATCGCTAACTAATTTGCTTTTAAACTGCATTTGGTTTCAACTTAAAAGCTTAAAGCTCCACAGAGATATGCTGACTTAAAGAGGGAAGTACCTTGTTACAAGATTTTATTTGATTATATAATTTATAATATTTTATTTTTTGAATAAACATGTCCAAGTTTCAAACTTTTATATAAAAAAGATTAAAGCTTTTAATTGAACATTTGAATATTCTCTTAATAAAAATGAAAAAATGCATAACTGATTAAAAAAAAAAAACTTAACTTTTTAACTTCATAATTACTTGAAAATTTTGTAAAAACCTTACATTATATTTTTATAGGAGTTTTTTTTTTTAATTTTCTTGTTTATTTTATAACTCATATTTTGTAACTTTGAACACAATTTTAGATATATGCCATTTTTAAGAAAAATGTTTCAACAATTTTTTTTAGGTTGGAATCGATATTTATTGGCATTTTATGTGTGTGTGTGTGTATATGAATCAGTTGTCAGATTGAATTAGTTTTCTTTGTTTAAGATTCATACATGCTAAAAAAATGATCATGTTACATTTTTTCAGGGGCAATACAAACTCTGAAAACTGTACCTTATGTACATATTCATATGTAAATTTAGTTTAAAGTTTTTGAAATTTTATGCGCTGTCAGCTAACAAACATTATTAAATGCATAAAATAAAGTGGTAGAATTTAATATTTCCTACATTAGTTTTAGATAAAGTTTAAATTATTATTAATTTTTTGTGGTCATTGAAGTGCATGTTAATATCGATTACATTTAAATATAACACAAACATTATGATAAACTCATAGCAAATAATAATAACTCAGGGCAAATCTGTTTAATTTGAAAACAGATTTTCATTAACAGTAAGATCTTAAATACTACCTGGTCTATATTTGTTATTTTTTCAGATATTGTAACTTCAGCATAAATAGTGAATTATGTTTAAAATAAAATTATGAAACGAATAGACACTACATTCTTTTAAAAATAGAATTCTAGAGCTACAATTATTTTAGCACTTCGAAATGGAATGAATTTTTTTTTTTAGTTTTAGGTGCTCTCAAAAATTAATAATAAGTGATTTTCTATTAGTTAATAGGAACGTAAAAACTTGTAGCTAATTGACATATTACTGAAAGTAAAATGCGCCAATTTTGTGTTGTTAAAAAGCGCTGAATTGGCAACGTCGGTACATATGTATTACTAGGTGTTCTGATTATTAATTTTAATTGTGTGTTTTTGGGTCACAGAATACCAGTTAAAAGATACTATATATTTGTTACATTGTTTACAATCGAGCGAAGACTATATAAATGTAATTATACATTATTCATTTAAATTATTTTTCTTATCAAAATTGCGGTAATAAAATAAAATTAAATAATATAAAATAAAATAAACAATAATTTATATGCTAAGTATATACACACTAGACATATTTAAATTAGAATTAATTAAAACATTTCCGTTTCATTCGAATACTAAATGCTCTAGAAACTCCTGTCAAAATAAATCTATTAAATGAAGAGCTGTAAAGTATATTTTTTAAAGTGATTATAAATCTAAATAATCCTAATTTAAATGTAAATATTATTCTTTAATTCTAAATAATTGTAGAGTACAAAAATAAAGCAAATATTTGTTAATTGCACAATTGCAATTGACTAACCGATCGCGTGGAAAATTCTCAAGACAAATTTAATTAATAACACGCTGTGAGTGCGTTTGCCACAAATGTGGTACAGTGCCACGCACTATTGCAAAATGTTATGGGCCTAGTGATGTCTAATCTTATGTTTTTCTTATTTTATTTTTTTATGCATTTACTTAAATATGAACGTTTGTACTATGATGTATGTATGATTTGTTTGCGATTTTTTATTTGTCGGCTTTTAGCAATTGATGACATGGCCAATTGTGGTTACCAGTAATGGTGTTGATAATAACGATTTGTTTATTTGTAAACCATACAAATACTTTACATTTGTACTTTGTATATTTTTTTCTGAGTTCTTTAATTTCAAAGAAAACATATGTACTTTGTAACAGATATATTAATCCCAATGTGCGTACTTAAATGCATTTTGTCTTCAAATCTTTTAACAATTTTGAAATTTAATAGAGGATTCAATTAAAAAAATTACATTTTTGAAAAAGGAAAAATAAATTTTTGATATTGCAATTCATAAAAATCTTTTAATCCTAGCGTTCATATAAATTTTAATGAAAAGCTTTAAAAAAGAAAATATTATGTATTATATTAAAGTATACTGAATCACTTTCTGGGTCGATTTGACTATGTCCGTCCGTGGTTGTCCGTCCATGTAATAATTGTGAACAAAGTATAGGTCATAATTATTTTGGTGCAACGACGAAGATATGTATTTTAATGAAATATAGAAGATTGTCTATATATAATTTCTTAAAGCATTTTCTTCTTTGCAGAGCTTGCTGAAGCTCACAGATGACATAGAAAATATAAATTCGGTGTACTATTCCTCCTTAAATTCTAACGTTATGATAAACTGATGGCAATAATAATAACTCAGCGCAAAGCTTTTAAATTGAAAACAGGTTTTCGTTAATAATAAGAACTTAAATATTACATGGTCCATATTCGTTTTTTTTTCAGATATTGTAAAATACAGCACATATAGTGAATTATATCTAATCTAACGGAGCCAGATTTTGAAATTTCTATCTGGGAGTGGAGATACTAGGATTTTTAATTTTTGTAATATATCTTAAAGCTGGCTTATGGCTCTATAAAGTTTAAATTTACTATACTCATTGTTTTCTCTTCAAATCCCTATTGTATTTCAATTATGGAGAGGAGAATGATGAAAAAGTTTTTTAAGTTATTTTAAAGAATTTTTACACATCAATTTTATTATTATTTAACATTATATTGCAGGGAATGTGCAGGCCTAGAATCTGCAGCGTTATAAACCAGTAAGTTTTATACAAGCATAAATATGAGTGCCAAATTTCACGCATCCATATAAGGTCAAATGTTAGTATCATGATATTTGTTGTAAATAAGTTTTGAATAAACTGGAATCATGGCACCAAATTTAATGAGGATCGGTCTATAATTGGCCATAGTTTTCATATAAAGCCCAGTTTCGAAAATATCGAAAATCACTTCAATGCAAATGCACAATGTTTTAATTGCACTTAGAGAATACATCCTGTGATTCCTTGAAAATTTGCAATTTTTCATGTCCCGGGATCCCAAACGAAATTCCCGTGAATTTTAAAAGCATTTAAATAGAAGAAAACTGTGCGAATTTTAACAAATTCATATATATTTTAGTATTTTAGTAATTGTTTTAAGAAAATTAAGCTAAGAATCCAGCTAGAAACTGTATACTAATGACAATTTTATAGTAAGTTTCTATGTACAATTCTTGAGATGGCTCTACTACATGAATTCAACTAAACATCTTAATATAATGCCAGCACAAAAATTAGCAAGTGAAAAAGTATAATTGATTGAAAGAATCTTGTAGACATTTTAAATATACGTTATAAATTTGTCAGTAATATAGACAACATGCGGAATTTGTCCCACAGGAATTTGATAAAATATTATGAATGTTAAAAGAAATAGTAAGTAGTGAGTCCGAAAAATTGTTCATACAATTTTCAACTGGAAATGAGTGTATGTATGAGTGTTTTATAAGGAATATTGTTGAAAAATTTAATACACAACAGACTGAAGTTGAGGGTTGTTCAAAATCCTTTTTTTCAAGATACATTTAAGCGTACCTTGGTCAAATTTCACGGCTATTTATGTTGATAAAGAAGATTTTTGAGATTTATTTAAACAAGATTTACGAAACTTTCTTAAAAAAAATGTTTGAATTATATCAATATCTGAGTAAATATTTTTTAGTATTTAATTTCTGATATCGCTATTTTTTGTGTCGCAAATACGATACTGTTTTATGGTACATAGCTCTTAAATAAGAATAACAATATTGTCTAAAGTTGTGTTGCTATTCACAAAAATCTTTCACGACATATATTATATCAGTATTCAATCGTGATGATTAATCAGTAGATTCAGCAACTGATCAAATTTCCTCTCTGCTAATGCAAAGATTCGTATGCTACGAGTATTTGGGTCTCAGTTGTTCAACTAGTGAGAGTGGTGATAATTATAGTTTTTAATTCGGGATCCCGGGAATTCCTGGAAGTCGAAAAAATGTTCCTGCTGTCCCGGGAAAACAAAAAGGCCGCGAAATTGCGATCTCTAATTGCACTTAAACTTCAATAGATTTTTAACATATAATTTTTTTTGTTTACAGCACTTGTTGGTTCTCTTACAATTGGTACAACATTCCTTTTGTCACCAGTTGCTGGTTGTCTTACGGACAAGATTGGTTTGCGTCTGACGACACTTATTGGTGGTTTGTTATCCTCAGGTGGTTTACTGCTTTCTTCATTTTTTACCGAAAACATTGGTGCTCTATACATCACCTATGGCCTTATGTTTGGCTTTGGCGCAGCTCTGGCTTACACGCCAACACTTGCCATTTTAGG